>CAUYUJ010009130.1:0-20000 GCA_963575745.1 Prorocentrum cordatum
CCCAGCACGCCCCTCACAACAACAGGTTTCGTGGCCCCATGGGGAGCTCCACCGAAGGCCCCAGTGCTGCCGCCCGCATGCGTCACCACCCGCACTCAATTCGGCACACCCCTCACACGTTTCGTGGCCCCATAGAGAGCTGCACCGAAGGCCCCAGTGGCGGCGCTCACATGCGTCCCCGCCACACATCCCAGTACACCCCTCACGCGCTTCGTGGCCCCATAGGGAGCTCCACCGAAGGCCCCAGTAGCGGCGCTTACATGCGTCTCCGCCGCCCATCCCGGCCCCCCCCCCCCGCAGCAGCATCATGTTTCGGGGACCCATAGGGAGCTCCACTGGAGGCCCCAGTGGCGGCCCGCACATGCGTTTCCGCCACCCATATCGGCACGGCCCGCGCGTGTTTCATGTCCCCTTAGGGAGCTTCGCCGAATGCCCCAGTGGCACCCATCTCGGCACACCCCTCACACGTTCCGTAGTCCTATGGGGAGTTCCATTGAAGATGAAACCCGCAGCTGCGGTACTGACATCTGCATATGGTTGGGTTCTTCGCCAGGCTAATTTTTCTGCGCTGCTCCTTAGCTCTTGGAGGGCCAAATCTGCCGTGCTCCTGGTCTTTTTTTCTGTCCTGCTCCTTAGCTCTTGGGCAACCTTGAGGTCCTATTCTGCCGTCTTCCTGGTATATTTCTGCCGTGCTCCTTAGCTTTTGGGGTGTATGCTGCCGTACTCATTTGCTTCTGCCGTACTCAATTGCTCTTGGGGTCTATTCCTGCCGTGTTCCTTGTCTTTCTCGTGCGGTCCTCCTTCGCTCGGTTGCGGCTTCTGATTCTGCAGTGCTCCTGATCTTTTCTGCCGTGCTCGCCCAGAGCTCTGGCCAAACGATCACCGCGACGATCCGCGGGGCGCCAATCCAAGGAACACGGCAGAACACACAGAGCACACAGAGGCACGGCAGAACACAGAAGCACGGCAGAACAGGAGCACGGCAGAACACACAGGAGCACAGCAAAACACACCCCGCACGCACGCCGACACGCGCGCCACGGCATACCTGCGCGGCATAACAACAACCGAGCATTTTCCACATGCTTGGTGGACTAAAGCAACGCTTCCCGTTCTTGCCTGGTCAGGTTCCCCAGAATGGCCATTTCGCCTGAGACATCCTCACACAATAGAGATGTTGGAGGCTATCGTTTAAGACGTTTTATGTTAACAATGACGATTTCGCCTGAGACATCCTCCCAAAATCGGGATGCTGAATTCGGTCGCGAAATTTTCGGATTTTCGAAAATGGGGCTCTCGCCTGAGACATCCTCGAACAAGTGGGATGTCGAACAAGCTGCTCTAATACTTCTTATGCCACAAATTAGCGTTTCGCCTGGGTCATCCTCAGAAAATTCAGATGTTGAAATCGCTTGCGAAACCTTCGGATCTTCGAAAATGTCGATTTCGCCTGAGACATCCTCCAAACAATGAGATGCCGAAGTAGCTGTTGTACGGCATCTTTGGGGGATGCTCTTGGAGGACCTCCAAGATGGCCCCAAAGGCAAAATCATTGAAACACCATTGGTTTTCCAACACTTTTGTTCAAACGTTATCCTGGCGAAGGACCCAACCATATGCAATCGTGAATACTGCAATTGTGAACATCTTCTCGGTGGAGCCCCCTACGGGGCCACGAAACGTACGAGGGGTGTGCCGAAATGGGCGTGCGGGACGCATGCGGGCACACCCACTAGAGCCTTCGGTGGAGCTCCCTATGCGGCCACGAAACGTGTGAGGGAGTTGACGAAATGGGTGTGGCTGACGCATGCGGGCGCGGGCACTGGGGCCTTCGGTGGAGCTCCCCATGGGACCACGAAACGTTTGAGGGGTGTGCCGAAATGGGTGTGGTTGACGCATGCGGGCGCGGGCACTGGGGCCGAGGGGTGTGCCGAAATGGGTGTGCGGGACGCATGCGGGCACACCCATTGGGACCTTCGGCGGAGCTCCCTATGGGGCCACGGAACGCGTGAGGGGCGTGCCGAAATGGGTGTGGCTGACGCATGCGGGCGCGGGCACTGGGGCCTTCGGCGGAGCTCCCTATGGGGCCGCGAAGCGTGTGAGGGGTGTGCCGAAATGGGCGTGGCTGACGCATGCGGGCGCGGGCATTGGGGCCTTCGGTGGAGCTCCCTATGGAGCCACGAAACGTGTGAGGGGTGTGCCGAAATGGGTGTGGCTGACGCATGCGGGCGCGGGCACTGGGGCCTTCCGTGGAGCTCCCTATGGAGCCACGAAACGTGTGAGGGGTGTGCCGAAATGGGTGTGGGTGACGCATGCGGGCGCGGGCACTGGGGCCTTCGGTGGTGCTCCCTATGGAGCCACGAAACGTGTGAGGGGTGTGCCGAAATGGGTGTGGGTGACGCATGCGGGCGCGGGCACTGGGGCCTTCGGTGGAGCTCCCTATGGAGCCACGAAACGTGTGAGGGGTGTGCCGACATGGGTGTGGCTGACGCATGCGGGCGCGGGCACTGGGGCCTTCGGTGGAGCTCCCTATGGAGCCACGAAGCGTGTGAGGGGTGTGCCGAAATGAGTGTGGGTGACGCATGCAGGCGCGGGCACTGGGGCCTTCGGCGGAGCTCCTTATGGGGCCACGAAACGTGTGAGGAGTGTGCCGGAATGGGTGTGGTTGACGCATGCGGGCGCGGGCACTGGGGCCTTCGGAGGAGCTCCCTATGGAGCCACGAAACGTGTGAGGGGTGTGCCAAAATGGGTGTGGCTGACGCATGCGGGCGCGGGCACTGGGGCCTTCGGTGGAGCTCCCTATGGAGCCACGAAACGTGTGAGGGGTGTGCCGAAATGGGGTGTGGGTGACCAATTGCGAGGCGTGACGCAGCGGGCGCGGCACTGGGGCCTTCGGCGGAGCTCCCATGGAGGCCACGAATTCGTGTGAGGGGTGTGCCGAAATGGGTGTGGCTGACGCATGCGGGCGCGGGCACTGGGGGCCTTCGTTGGAGCTCCCTATGGGGTATAGGCCGGGAAGCTGTGTGGGGGTGGTGCCGAATGTGTGCGTGTGACGCATGCGGTGGCGCGGCCCGGGGCCCTTTCGGTGGAGCTCCCTATGGAGGCCACGAAACGTGTGAGGGGTGTGCGAAATTTTGTGGGTGACGCCATGCGTCCGCGGCGCACTGGGGCCTTCGGCGGAGCTCCCTATGGGGCCACGAAACGTGTGAGGGGTGTGCCGGAATGGGTGTGGGTGACGCATGCGGGCGCGGGCACTGGGGCCTTCGGTGGAGCTCCCTATGGAGCCACGAAACGTGTGAGGGGTGTGCCGAATTGGGTGTGGGTGGCGCATGCGGGCGCGGGCACTGGGGCCTTCGGTGGAGTTCCTATGGGGCTACGAAACGTTGTACTGGGTGGGTGAAACGCAGGGAAGAGGGGGAGGAGGGAGGAGGAGGGGGAGGAGGAGGGGGGAGAGGAGGAGAGGAGAGGAGAGGAGGAGAGGAGGAGGAGGGGGAGGAGAGGAGGAGGAGGAGGAGGAGGGAGGAAAATAAAAAGAGGAGGGAGGATGAGGAGGAGGGAGGGAGGAGGAGGAGGGAGATGAGGAGGAGGGGGAGAGGAGGAGGGAGGGGCGGAGGAGGAGAAGGAGGAGGAGGAGTGAGGAGGAGGAGAGGCGGAGGAGGCAGGAGGGAGGAGGAAGGAGGAGGAGGAGGGTGAGGAGGGAGGCGAAGGAAAGGAGGAGGAGGAGGAGGGAGGAGGAGGAGGAGAGGGAGGGGAGAGGAGAGGAAGAGGTAGGAGGGAAGGAGATGAGAGGAAGAACGCGCGGGGGCGGGCGGGGCCACCGTTCTCTTCATCCGAGGACCCACAAACCACAGAGATCTTTCCGGGAAGTGAGCGTTTCGCTCGAGAATCCTCAAAAAATACTCGCCCACAGCAGGTGGAGTTCACTCCCCGCGCGAGTTCAGCCCTCCCTGATGATAGCGATGAGGTTGATGACGGTAATGATGATGATGATGATGATGATGATGATGATGATGATGATGATGATGATGATGATGATGATGATGATGATGATGATGATGATGATGATGATGATGATGATGATGATGATGATGATGATGATGATGATGATGATGATGATGATGATGATGATGATGATGATGATGATGATGATGATGATGAGAGTGCGTGCACAGTAATGACGACACGGGGGCCGTACAGTGACACGAGTAGGGGGAAGGTAGCAAGAGCGTCGCGTGCCTCGCCCGTCCCGTGCTCATAGCCTTCTGTTGTTCAGGAGGTTCGCGCGCGCCGCCCGCCGCCGCCACTCCAGCCCGTGCATGCCAAAGTGGCTCGCGGACGCCGTGCTGGAGGCTGCGCGGGAGACGCTGCGTACGGCGGGCACCGCGAGCCTGGTGTGGGCTGGGCAGACCGCGCAGGTGTGCCCCGACTGCACCTGCACTCCCAGCCTGGCGTGCCCTGCCCTGCAGTGCCCGCCCTGCACGCTCCGGGGCGCGGCCTGCCCGAGCTGTCCAGAGGTCAGCTGCCCGAGGGCGGCGCCCGACCTCAGCAGGTGGTGGATCGTCGCGGTGGTGGTCGCGGGCCTCTTCGGGCTGGCGACGGGCTGCTGCGCGGGGGCCTTGTTCGGCTCGGGGCTTCGCCGGGCGGTGCATGGCCGATTCGAGGCCGATCGCCCCAGGTCGCTTGATTCTGGTGTGGTACGGGGGCGGGGAGGCGTACTGGCACGAGCGCCTCCTGCTCTGCAAGGTGCGGGGAACGACTTGGGTCATCGTCACTCCTGATGGCGATGTCTATCCAGAGGATATCCGTGCCCTCGGAGGCACGCCTTGCCTGCAAGGGTCTGTGCCACCGGCGATCCCCGCCAACGCTCTGCTGTACAGGTTCCCGCCGCTTGGCCAGCTGTACACGGCGGCGGAGTGGCGTCAGGTCTTCGACGACGGGATCGCGACCGCACAGATGGAGAGGGCGGGGCTGGGCATCGACGACGACGCTGCTGATGCTGAGTCTGGTGCTGTGCGTGATCGGGTGGGTCAACATGGCTGGACCGCCGGGGCGGGCCTGCCGGCTGGAACGCCGCCAGCTGGAGCCGGCGCCGGGTTCGGGGCTCTGGTGGCAGACGTGGGCGCGGCCCCCGCGGCCGACGGCCAGGCCGCCCCGCCTGCTGTACCGCTCGCCGCCGTGGGTGTGGGCGCCGCCATCCCAGGGGCTGGAGCAGCCATGGGGGCAGTGGTGGCGCCCGGAGGCGGTCCCGCCCCTGGCATGCAGCGGATCGTGGTGGCGAGCGACGGCCAGCCGGGAGCGCCCTCCATCGGGTCCGACTGGAGCGTGGACGCCACGGCCAGTGTCATGGGCAAGTTCGCGCTGGTCAAGCTTGGGACGGCCACCCTCGTGCTGGAGAGCATCGCGGTCGGCAACAAGAAGAATGTGCTGGTCTCGAGGAAGGGCGAGCTCGAGCAGGCGGTGGACCGAGCTTCTGGGCCCGGTCTGCCAGGAGCTGGCCTCGGACCTCAAGCGATTGGAGACGGGCCGGCGGTTGCAGTGCCGCTCAAGTCGGCTGACGCTCGAGTGCTGCCCGTGCTGTGCGACCAGACGGGCCAGAGGTTCAGGGCCTACACTAATGCCGTCGGGCTTCTGGAGGAGCCACGGTTCGACGACTTCCCGGTGGTTGGCCCAAGAACGACTCTCTGGCTGTGCAAGTTCATCAGAGATCAGGGGGGCGTGCCCCGCACCAGGACCGAGAAGTGGATGCGAGACGCACACGTGCCGGACAACGACAGAGTCAAGCACGAGCATGGCAGTCTCATGGAGATTCTTGAGACAGCGCTCACATATGACCAGCTGGACGTGTCTGCCCTCGCCTCTTTCGAGATCCTGTCGAGGAGGATTCAGCTGCTGGAGGAGGCGTACACGTCCAACCCGAAGGCGCCGCGGTTCGAGGGGAGCGAGCACTTCCAGGGCCTTGGCAGGAAAGTCGCGGCCGTGGCGCCGCTACTCACCTCGCGCGTGGCGTTGCAGCTCCAAGGCGAGGCTGCGATCCAGAAAGAACGACGCAAGGCCCGCGAGGAGGCGGCCCTTGCGAAGAAGGGCTAGCCGCCCCGCGGTATTTCGATTTTCGTGGCCCGACTTGGGCCGCCTCCGAGTTGCTGTCTTCTGCGAGGGCTGCGACGAGTTTTTGACCAAGGCATGGCGGACGGTCGACAGCGTGGCCCTCTACCCCTGCCTCGACTTCATGATTGGGAAGGCCCTCGTAGCTCACTCAGTCGTGGCGTTCATCAACGTATTTGCCGGCGTGCTTGGATCGACAGGCGCGCCGACGAGAATTTTTTTGGGTCTCAGCGTGCTTGGGGGCTTCGGTGACAAGTCGCCCATCGGTCCTGGTGGTGAGCAGGCTCGTGCTGCTGCTGCCCGGGCTCATGAAGCGGTTGAAGCTGTGCCCATGCCTAAGGAGAGACCCGCCCCGCAAGAAGCCCTCGCGGCGCTTCTGCGTACAGACGCCCGCTATGGTGACAGCGAGTGTGCCGGGAACATTGCACCGTTTGGCTCGGCTTCAGTGTCTCCGCCGAGTCGCGACCTGCACGGGGTGGGCATCTACAACGTTCTGCCCTCGGACGCGTCGCACAAGTTTAAGCGGTTTCGCGACGCCATCCTTCTCAGTGACGAGGAGTGTGCATTGTGTATCAAGAGCGAGGGACTGCCCAATCCTTACTTTGACCCAGTGCTGGAGGCACATCCTGCGAAGTGGGAGGGTTTTTGTCGGGATCTGCGTGACAGGCGACTGGCGCGCTGGACTCGAACCTACGAAGAAAGGGTGGGATTGTTCTTTGTTCACAAAAAGAGTGGTGAATTACGACTTATATGCGATGCACGAGGGACCAACCTACGATTGGACATCCCAGACTCAATACATCTTGCTACTGGCAACTCGCTCAGCCGTCTTCAGTGCGCATCTGACCAGACCATCTTTCTGGCCAGCCTTGATATTAAGGACTACCTCCACGAGCTCAGGATCGATGAGGAGCTCCCTCAGTACCTTGCTCTACCAGCAGTCGGTGCCGCGGCTGTGGGGGTGGAGAGCATCAATGGTATCAAGGTTGGTCCCAGCGAGCTCTTCTACCCGGCTCGGCAGTCACTACCGGTGGGCTTTTCGTGGGCAGTGAGGGCGGCCCAACTCGTCCATGAGGAGCTCCTGCGGCGGGCTGGTCTTCCTCCAGCTCGCCTTCTTCGTGCGTGACTGCATGCCTCCTCCCTCGCTTGAGGGGGGACCTGTTCAGCTGACATGCGTCGACAACTTCGGGGTCTTCGGCTGTGATAAGGCCGAGGTTGAGGCCGCGCGTCGTCAGGCTCTCGAAGGCATTCGGCACGCAGGTTTTCACGTGCATGAGATCGAGCAGGTCAGCACTTCTTTGGACATCGTGGGAGTGCACCTCGAGGGGGGCAAGAAGGTGGTCAGAGTATCCCCCGCCAGAGCGTGGCAACTGTACTCGGGGCTGCGTGCTCGCGCACGACGCGGGCGCTGCACTGGGAGGGAGATGCGAGCCACATTTGGGCACCTCTGCTTCGCTTGCTTGCTTCGGCGCCCTTGTCTGTCCTGCATCGCGGCCTCCCCTGCCTTTGCCGAGGCTGCAGGAGGGGAGCCAAAGAACCTCTGGCGGAGCGTCAAGAGGGAGCTCCTCATCGCCGCTGCCCTCCTGCCGCTGGTCTACGCCGACATCGGGGCTGGCTGGCGCATCCAGGTGGTGGCGACGGATGCTTGCGATACTGGGCTTGGCGCCTGTGCTGCTGAGTGGGGCTCTCCAGATATACGAATCACGGGCAGCTACGACGAGCGCTGGAGGATCAAGAAGGAGGCGAGGGGCGCCAAGCTCGGGTTCAAGCACGTGGTTCGTTGCGGGCGCTGGCGGCACAGCAAGGCGCTCATGCTGGTGGACAATCTGTCACTCACGCTGGCCATGCATAAGGGCCGCTGTCGCGATCCAGCCCTCGTGGGCCAGCTTCGTCAGATGACCGCGCTGCAGCTCGCCACTGGGCTGCGGGTACGGTGCCGCTGGGTCCCGTCCGAGGTTAATCCTGCTGATCAACCTTCGCGGCTTTGGGAACCTGGAGCTGCTGCTCTGGGCCATGCATGGCGTCCTCCTCCTGGGCCCCCCCATCCTGATGACGGGCGTGGCGTCGAGGGTGCATGCGACGAGGCGCAGAGTGGCGACAGGCATCGCGACGCGCAACGTGACGCAGCGGGTCGAGGCGGGGCCAGCGATGCATCTGGATCTTCCCGACCTTCGAGTGCGCGAAGCTGTGCCACTGGAAGACGGGCAGTCGCCTCAGGCTTCGCTGTGAGGCCCGTCCAGGTCGAGGACTACCACAGGCGGATCGAGGAGTTCTACGAGTACTCCCGCCGCCAGGGCTTGGACGTCAGCACCCTGGACTCGCTGGAGACGACCCTCCTGGACTGGGCGGACTGGGCTGAAGTGGTCGCTGATCCTGGGGCCTGCGGACAGCAACGAAGGCCCCACCAAGACGGGCGTCTACGACGACAACGTGACGATGGACCACGAGAACCTGCAGTTCTTCGGCCACTTCTTCAAGCTGTACCGCCAGGAGAAGGGGGCGAGCGACTCGCTGTGGGGCCTGACGCAGGCGGAGCTCGGGGCCATGGTCGCGAAGGCGCTGAAGGTGTGCCGGCTCGAGGGCCTGGGGATCGCCCCCTACGGCCTTCGGCACGCAGGCCAGTCGTGGGGCGTCATCACGGGCAGGAGGTCTCAGGTGAGGGTCCAGCGTCGCTGGCGCTGGGCCAGCATGAGCTCTCGCATCAGGCACGAGAAGTCCAGCAAGGTCAACTTTCTGCTCGTGGGCCTAGACGACAGCGTCCAGGAGTACCTCTGGCTCTGCACGGCGCACCTTGGAGACTTCCTCCTCGGCGCGGTGAGCGCGCCCCGACCGCCTGGTTGGAGCGAGGCGACCCTTTTCCTCAACATCTTCGCTGGTTCCGAGGGAGTCGGCAAGACGGTGGCGAGGTGTGGCATCTCGTCGCCAGAGATACAGCTCGAGCCTGAGATCGACATTTTTGCGCCTGGAATAATAAAGGCACTTCTGAAGTTGATCCGCTCGGGCCGCGTGCAGGGAATATTCGTGGCTACGCCATGCCGCTCATTCAGTATCGCAGAGTGCTGTTCGTTCTCCTGAGTACCGTTCATGATCGGGAACCCCTCCTCTGCTATGCTCTGGTTCGTCCAGCTTTTGAAGCACATCGCAGAATCCAAGTTCGCTGAGTCTGTTGTTTTCGACCTAGGCCAGTTCGGGACTGACTTCAGGAAACGGACCACCATCTTGTATCCTCAGATCTCGACAACTCCTTCCTGATCCGAAGATGTGTGGGCAAATCGATATATGCTCTAGGTCAGGAAAACCCCACGACATCTTGAAGGAAAAAGAAAATGCTGAATGGAAGACCGACCGTGCTAAACATTACCCACCTCGTCTCTGCACTGCTATCGCATGCGCCTTCAGATTCCTGTGGGCCCAGAAGCACGTTGCGAGTTCGGTGGCACGGACGGCCACCCCTCCAGGATCGGCCTCTCCCTCCCGTACCCGCCCGAGGCCAAAACATGTCTGAGATTCGGGACCTCTTGATGGTGATTGGGGACATAGAGCAGTATAATTCTTTGCTGATTGGTGGCAAGCCTGTGATGAATCGCTTTGGGATATCATTCTATTGGCCGAGTAAATCGTCATGAGAGTGCGCGCACAGTAATGACGACATGGGGGCCGTACAGTGACACGAGTAGGGGGAAGGTAGCAAGAGCGTCGCGTGCCTCGCCCGTCCCGTGCTCATAGCCTTCTGTTGTTCCCGACCCGACCCGCCCTGGGACATAGAGCAGTATAATTATATGCTGATTGGTGGCAAGCCTGTGATGAATCGCTTTGGGATATCATTCTATTGGCCGAGTAAATCGTCATGATGATGATGATGATGATGATGATGACGACGGTGATGATGATCATGATCTCGCCGTGGGTGTCAGCGCCAATTCTGAACTCGCACGGGTAGTGAAATCCATCTGGTGCCTTTGGTGGACATGCGGGGTGAGCGGTACGTCTGAACTCGCGCGGGTCGTGAACTCCATCTGGTACATTTTGTGGACGTTCGGGGTGAGCGCCACGTCTGAACTTGCGCGGGTAGTGAACTCGATCTGGTCCCTTTGGGGACGTTGTGGGTGAGCGGCACGTCTGAACTTGCGCGGGTAGTGAACTCCATCTGGTACCCTTTGTGGACGTTCGGGGTGAGCGCCACGTCTGAACTTGCGCGGGTAGTGAACTCCACCTGGTACCCCTTGTGCACGTGTGGGAAGAGCGCCTACGTGACATGTGACTTTAATGTTGGTGCACGTTCTTGCCAAGCTCTTCGATTTCACGCGCTTCCCGTTCATGTCAAGAAAGGTTCCCCAAATGAGCGTTTCGCTCGAGACATCCTCACAAAATCGTGAAGTTGGGGGTCGTGTCTTAAGACGTCGTTTGCTAATCATTGGCGTTTCGCTCGGGACATCCTCAAAACATCGGGATGTCGAAATCGACGTCCTAATTCTCGGTTCCTCGAAAATGGGCGTTTCGCCGGAGACATCCTCGATAAAATGGGATGCCAGCACAGCTCTTGTAAGGCATCTTTTCGGAGCGGTCTCGGATGGCCCCCAAGATGGCCCAAGAAGCGAAAATATGGAAAAGCCCAAGTGTTTTTTTTCACATTTTCGTTGAAAAATCAACGTTTCACTCGAGACTTCCCTTACAAAATGCCTTCGAACGGGCCCTCGAAGCCATCTGGTCTCCTCCTCCTCCTCCTCCTCCTCCTCCTTCTGCTCCTCCTCCTCTTCCTCTTCCTCCTTCTCCTTCTCCTACTCCTTCTCCTCTTCCTCCTTCTCCTCCTCTTCCGCCTGCTGTTCTTGCTTATCCACCTCCTCCTCCTCCTCCTCCTCCTCCTCCTCCTCCTCCTCCTCTCCTCCTCCTCCTCCTCCTCCTTCTTCTCCTCCTCCTCCTCCTCCTCCTCCTCCTCCTCCTCCTCCTCTCGTTCTTCCTCATTATCTGTCATTCTCCTCCGCCTCGTCTTCCTCCTCCTCCTCCTCCTCCTCCTGCTCCTGTTCCTTCTCTTCCTCGTTCTCCTCCCCGTCCCCTCCTCACCCTCTCTTCCTGCTCTTGCTGCTACTGCTGCTGATCCTCCTCCTCCTCCTTCTCCTCCTTCCTCCCCCTCCTCCTCCTCCTCCTCCCCTCCTCTCCTCATCCTCCTCCCCCTCCTCCCACGATTGTCGTTTTTGCCGTCGTCCTCCTCATGCGGAGGATCCTGCTCCTGTTCCTCCTCTTCCTCGTTCTCCTCCCCGTCCCCTCCTCACCCTCTGTTCCTGCTCTTGCTGCCACTGCTGCTGGTCCTCCTCCTCCTCCTCCTCCTCCTCCTCCTCCTCCCTCCTCCTCCTCCTTCCTCCTCCTCCTCCTTCCTCCCCCTCCTCCTCCTCCTCCTCTCCTCCCTTCTCCTCCTCCTCCTTCCTCCTCCTCCTCCTCCTCCTCCTCCTCCCCCTCCTCCTTGCCGTCGTCCTCCTCATGCGGAGGAGTGAGGAGGATAACCAGGAAGATGCTTGTAAACGTTCGGGGGGCGCGTGTCCATACGTATCCTTTGTGAGCGTTCGGAGAGCTCGCCTATATCACATTTGATCACGATGATGCTGCAAGTTCTTGCGCAACTCTTCCCTTTCACGCGCTTCCCGTTCATGTCAGGAAAGGTTTTCTGCTCTCTAAGGGTGGCGCTGACAGACGTTCTGAGGACCATCGCGAGGAGCAGCAGCAGCAGGAGGCCGAGGCTCAGAGAGGTCGGGTTTCGACCCTCTCCCTCGCTGCCGGGGCGCGCGCCAGAACTAGACGGGCACCCGCGCGGTCTCCGGTGCGGTGTGCTGGTGCACGGAGCACGCTGAGTGCGTAATGTGTTTGCCTACACCCGCTGCCAGGCGCGCGGCGAGAGTCGGCAGCGCAGTTGGCGGCGAATCCTCACTCTGGGTCCGCTTCGTTGGTCACGACCCGCGTGACGGGCGTGCCAGAATGGGCGGGGGCGCGATGCGTGCGCTGTCTCTGGCGCCGCAGGTAGAGCATCTTGGGGCATGCAATCCTTCTGAGAGGCGTCCTGGAATTGATGGGGGGACGCTCTGTGAACGGTGCCTCCCTTTCGGGCCGTAGGTGGCGATCCCTGCGGGGCGCCATCCGTGAGGATGCTGCGCTTGAGTGGGCGGGGGGCTCTGTGCGATCCCGCCTCCCTTTTCCCCATTCCTCCGTTGCCCCTCCCTCTACGCCCCCTTTGCCTGTGTCTTCTCTCTCGCCCTTCCCCCGCCCGCATCCTCGCTTCTCCCTCCTCTTCCCTCCTCGTCCCTCTCCCCTCCCTCCCGTACCTTGCGAGAGAGACCCAGTGGCACTTGCGACCCCCAGCCCGGGTTTTCGAAGACTTTTTTTTTCCCAACCATCCTGTGGTGTTGGGTCCTCGTTTTGAAGAGACAGCGCCCCGCGTCCACTCCTCCTCCCGCTGCCCCCTTCCTCCTCTTCATCCCTGCGTTTCACCCACCGCTTCGTGGCCCCATAGGGAGCTCCACCGAAGGCCCCACTGGCAGGGTTCGCATGGCGGCCTCGGGCCATTTCGGCACACCCCTCACGAAGATCGTGGCCCCATAGGGAGCTCCACCGAAGGCTCCAGTGGCAGGGTTCGCATGGCGGCCTCGGGCCATTTCGGCACACCCCTCACGAGGATCGTGGCCCCATAGGGAGCTCCACCGAAGGCTGCAGTGGCAGGGTTCGCATGGCGGCCTCGGGCCATTTCGGCACACCCCTCACGAGGATCGTGGCCCCATAGGGAGCCCCGCCGAAGGCGCCAGTGGCAGGGTTCGCATGGCGGCCTCGGGCCATTTCGGCACACCCTCACGAGGATCGTGGCCACATAGGGAGCTCCACCGAAGGCCCCAATGGCAGGGTTCGGGCGGCCTCGGGCCATTTCGGCACACCCCTCACGAGGATCGTGGCCCCATAGGGAGCGAAGGCGCCAGTGGCAGGGTTCGCATGGCGGCCTCGGGCCATTTCGGCACACCCCTCATCAGGATCGTGGCCCCATAGGGAGCGAAGGCGCCAGTGGCAGGGTTCGCATGGCGGCCTCGGGCCATTTCGGCACACCCCTCACGAGGATCGTGGCCCATAGGGAGCTCCACCGAAGGCGCCAGTGGCAGGGTTCGCATGGCGGCCTCGGGCCATTTCGGCACACCCCTCACGAGGATCGTGGCCCCATAGGGAGCTCCACCGAAGGCGCCAGTGGCAGGGTTCGCATGGCGGCCTCGGGCCATTTCGGCACACCCCTCACGAGGATCGTGGCCCCATAGGGAGCCCCGCCGAAGGCGCCAGTGGCAGGGTTCGCATGGCGGCCTCGGGCCATTTCGGCACACTCCTCACGAGGATCGTGGCCACATAGGGAGCTCCACCGAAGGCCCCAGAGGCAGGGTTCGCATGGCGGCCTCGGGCCATTTCGGCACACCCCTCACGAGGATCGTGGCCCCATAGGGAGCTCCACTGAAGGCGCCAGTGGCAGGGTTCGCATGGCGGCCTCGGGCCATTTCGGCACACCCCTCACGAGGATCGTGGCCCCATAGGGAGCTCCACCGAAGGCCCCCAGTGGCAGGGTTCGCATGGCGGCCTCGGGCCATTTCGGCACACCCCTCACGAGGATCGTGGCCCCATAGGGAGCTCCACCGAAGGCGCCAGTGGCAGGGTTCGCATGGCGGCCTCGGGCCATTTCGGCACACCCCTCACGAGGATCGTGGCCCCATAGGGAGCTCCACCGAAGGCGCCAGTGGCAGGGTTCGCACGGCGGCCTCGGGCCATTTCGGCTCACGAGGATCGTGGCCCCACTGGAGCTCCACCGAAGGCGCCAGTGGCAGGGTTCGCATGGCGGCCCCGGGCCATAGCGGCACATCCCTCACGAGGATCGTGGCCCCATAGTTGCGCTGCTTCAACAACCGCGCATGGGCGTCGTACTCCGCCTTGTCGACGTGCAACGCCACCTCCTCCCTCATGGCTCTCAAGGCCTTCTCCTGCTTCTGCTCCTCGGTGAGAGGGACGCCGTCCTTGTCGTCGTCGGCGCCCGCGGAGACGGCCACGAACGTGTCCCTGAGCATGTCGGGCTCCGGCGGGAAGCCGTGGCCACATAGGGAGCGCAGGCGAAGATGGCATTCACAATTGCGGCATTCACAACTGCATATGGTTGGGTCCTTCGCCAGGATAATTGGCCTTCCAGTCCCTGGGTTCTCTGAATTCCTGGGTTTGACTTGGCAGGTCTGCATTGCGCTGTACCGAATCGGATTGCATTGCGCCAAGTCGCAGTGCATTTGCACCGCATTGTATTGCATCGGGCTGCATTGCATTATTACAACGCGTTGCATTGCACTGCCGATGCATTGGCTGCATTAATTTTGCTGTTTTTGCATTGTTTTGCATTGGCCCGCATGGATATTTCCTTCTCGCCCATTCCTCTTGGTTCGGTCAGCGTTCTAGCAAATTACTTCTTCGACCACTGTTCCAGCGAACCGTGAATAACTACTTCCGCGCAGCTGTGAGGTTGTCGAGGGCTGGGGCTTGCTATAACCTAAGCGCGCGAAGCGCGCGCGTGGTTCTAGTATACTTATATTTGATACCGGAGAAAAGCCCCGATCAAAGTCTTTTTAGAGCTATAGGGCGATAGGGGTTATTGGGCTATAGGGCGATGGGGCTATGGGGCTACAGGGCTATGGAACTATAGGGCTATAGGGCCATAGGGCTATAGGTCTATAGGGCTATAGGGCTATTGGGCTATAGGGCCATAGGGCTATATGGCCGTAGGGCTATAGGGCTATGGGGCTATGGGGCTCTGGGGCTGTGTGGCTACAGGGCTGTAGGGCCATAGGGCTATGAGTATACAGTGTTATGGGGCTATAGGGCTATAGGGCCATAGGGCTATGTGGCTATAGGGATATAGGGCTATGGGGCTATAGGGCTGTAGGGCTATAGGCATATAGAACTATGAGGCTATGGGGCTACAGGGCTATAGTGCTACAGGGTAATAAAGCATGGCTATAGGGCTGTAGGGGTACAGGGCTATAGGGCTATATGACTATTGGGCTATTGGCCTATAGGGCTATAGGGCTATATCGCTGTCGGGCTATATGGCTATGGGGCTGTAGGGCTATAGGGCTATAGGGCTATACGGCTATAGGGCTCTAGAGCTGTAGGGCTCTAGGGCGCTAGGGCTATAGGGCTATAAGGCTATAGTAGGGCTATAGGGCTATCGGGCTAGTGGGCTATGTAGCTATAGGGCTATAAGGCTATAGGGCTACAGGGCTATAGGGCTATAGGGCTATAGGGGTATAGGGCTATACGGCACCCGGGCACCCGGGCACCCGGGCACCTGGGCACCCAGGCAGCAGGGCGGGCCGCGGCAATCGGCGGCAAAACTCACCTAACCATATGAATTTGGTAGAACACCTACAGAGGCACTATTTGATTCGGGAATATATGATACCGGAGAAAGACCCCAATCAAAGTTTTTTCCCAACAATCCTGTGGTGTTGGGTCCTCGTTTTGAAGAGACGTCGCCCCGCGTTCCTTCCTCCTCCTTCCTCCTCCTCCAGTTCCTCCCCCCTCCTCCCCCTCCCACACCCATTCTGGCACACCCCTCACACGTTTCGTGGCCCCATAGGGAGCTCCACCGAAGGCCCCAGTGGCTGCGCCCGCATGCGGTTCCACCCCCCATTCTGGCACACCCCTCACACGTTTCGTGGCCCCATAGGGAGCTCCACCGAAGGCCCCAGTGGCTGCGCCCGCATGCGGTTCCACCCCCCATTCTGGCACACCCCTCACACGTTTCGTGGCCCCATAGGGAGCTCCACCGAAGGCCCCAGTGGCTGCGCCCGCATGCGGTTCCACCCCCCATTCTGGCACACCCCTCACACGTTTCGTGGCCCCATAGGGAGCTCCACCGAAGGCCCCAGTGGCTGCGCCCGCATGCGGTTCCACCCCCCATTCTGGCACACCCCTCACACGTTTCGTGGCCCCATAGGGAGCTCCACCGAAGGCCCCAGTGGCTGCGCCCGCATGCGGTTCCACCCCCCATTCTGGCACACCCCTCACACGTTTCGTGGCCCCATAGGGAGCTCCACCGAAGGCCCCAGTGGCTGCGCCCGCATGCGGTTCCACCCCCATTCTGGCACACCCCTCACACGTTTCGTGGCCCCATAGGGAGCTCCACCGAAGGCCCCAGTGGCTGCGCCCGCATGCGGTTCCACCCCCCATTCTGGCACACCCCTCACACGTTTCGTGGCCCCATAGGGAGCTCCACCGAAGGCCCCAGTGGCTGCGCCCGCATGCGGTTCCACCCCCCATTCTGGCACACCCCTCACACGTTTCGTGGCCCCATAGGGAGCTCCACCGAAGGCCCCAGTGGCTGCGCCCGCATGCGGTTCCACCCCCCATTCTGGCACACCCCTCACACGTTTCGTGGCCCCATAGGGAGCTCCACCGAAGGCCCCAGTGGCTGCGCCCGCATGCGGTTCCACCCCCCATTCTGGCACACCCCTCACACGTTTCGTGGCCCCATAGGGAGCTCCACCGAAGGCCCCAGTGGCTGCGCCCGCATGCGGTTCCACCCCCCATTCTGGCACACCCCTCACACGTTTCGTGGCCCCATAGGGAGCTCCACCGAAGGCCCCAGTGGCTGCGCCCGCATGCGGTTCCACCCCCATTCTGGCACACCCCTCACACGTTTCGTGGCCCCATAGGGAGCTCCACCGAAGGCCCCAGTGGCTGCGCCCGCATGCGGTTCCACCCTCCATTCTGGCACACCCCTCACACGTTTCGTGGCCCCATAGGGAGCTCCACCGAAGGCCCCAGTGGCTGCGCCCGCATGCGGTTCCACCCCCCATTTCGGCACACCCCTCACACGCTTCGTGGGTGGCTCCATGGGGAGCTCCACCGAACGCCCCAGTGGCTGCGCTCGCATGTGGTCCCCCCCCATTTCGGCACACCCCTCACACGGTTCGTGGCCCCATAGAGAGCTCCACCGAAGGCCCCAGTGGCTGCGCTCGCATGCGGTTCCACCCCCTTTTTCGGCACGCCCTTCACACGTCTCGTGGCCCCATAGGGAGCTCCACCGAACGCCGCAGTGGCTGCGCTCGCATGCGGTTCCACCCCCCATTTCGGCACACCCCTCACACGTTTCGTGGCTCCATAGGGAGCTCCACCGAAGGCCCCAGTGGCTGCGCTGGCATGCGGTTCCACACCCCATTCTGGCACACCCCTCGCACGTTTCGTGGCCCCATAGGGGGCTCCACCAAAGGTCCCAGTGGCACTGCCCGCTTGCGTCCGCCACCACCCAGCACAGCCCTTGTTCCCTGCGCTTCACCCACCCAGAACAGCGCTTCGTAGCCCTATAGGGAGCTCCACCAAAGGTCCCAGCGGCACCGCCCGCATGCGTCCGCCACCACCCTGCGCAGCCCTTGCTCCCTGCCTGCGTTTCACCCGCCCAGTACAGCGTTTCGTGGCCCCATAGGGAGCTCCACCGAAGGTCCCAGTGGCACCGCTCGCATGCGTCCGCCACCACGCAGCACAGCCCTTGCTGACCGCGTCTCACCCACCCAGTACAGCGTTTCGTGGCCCCATAGGGAGCTCCACCGAAGGTCCCAGTGGCACCGCCCGCATGCGTCCGCCACCACCCAGCACAATTGCGGCATTCACAACTGCATATGGTTGGGTCCTTCGCCAGGCTAATTTCGGGCTATATGGCTACGGGGCTATTGGGCTATAGGGCGATGGGGCTATAGGGCTATAGGGCTATAGGGCTATGGAACTATGGGGCTATAGGGCCATAGGGCTATAGGTCTATAGGGCTATAGAGCTATAGGGTTATAAGGCCATAGGGCTATGGGGCTGTCGGGCTATAGGGCTATGGGGCTATGGGGCTCTGGGTCTATTGGGCGATAGGGTTGTAGGGCCATAGGGCTAAACATCTATAGGGCAATGGGGCAATAGGGCTATAGGACCATAGGGCTATAGGGCTATATATAGGGCTATGGGGCTATAGGGCTATAAGGCTATAGGGCTATCGAGCTATAGGGCTATAGGGCTATAGGGCTATAGGGCTATAAGGCTATACGTCTATATGGCTATAGGGCTATAGGGATATTGGGCGATCGGGCTATCGGGCTCCAGGGCTATAGAGCTATAGGGCTCTAGGGCTCTAGGGCTATAAGGCTATCCGGCTATAGGGCTATAGGGCTACAGGGCTATAGGGCTATAGGGCTATTGGGCTATAGGGCTAGGGCTATAGGGCTATGGGGCTATGGGGTTATGGGGCTATAGGGCTATAGGGCTATAGGGCTATAGGGCTGTCGGGCTATAGGGCAATGAGGCATCTGGGCACTCGGGCAGCCGGGTATCCGGGCGGGCCGCGGAAATTGGTGGCAAAGCTCACCTAACCATATGAGTCCAAGCTCTTATTGGGGAATCTATTTATAGATATGTATATCTACATATTCATCGGCAGCCTTGTTTGCCTCCTCTGTCCTGCCTCTTGTGTCTTGCCGTTTCTTCCGACCTACGTGGTATCTGGCAAATTTGTCTGCTTGCCTGCCTGCTTCTCTGTTTTCTGGAGCATTTTGCCTGTTCTGTCTGCCCTGCCTGCGTCGTTTGTCTTGCCTGTTCTGTGTGTCCTGTCTGGCCTGTCTGCACTGTCTGCCTTGTACCTCATTGCCCGCCTTCTCTCCTACTATTCGTCTGCCCTGTTTGCCCACTGACCCTCTCGTCTCTGCTGTTCGTCCTGCCTGCCTTGTCCCAGAGTCTGTGCTGTCCTGCCTCGTCTCCTTTGCTGCGCTGTGTAGTTCTGGATGAGAAGGAGGGGGATGCGGAGGAGGAGTCGTACCATTGTTCCCTTTCCTGTGTCTCCTTCTCCCTCTAGCTTTCACGCAGTCCACCATGAGCGTTGTTCTTGTGTCTCAGCGTGTCGGTTGCTCGGCGAGACCGCTACCTTGCGCTGCTCTGAGGCAGAGGAGGAGGAGGAGGAGCAGGAGCAGGAGGAGGAGGAGGAGGAGGGGGAAGAGGATGATGATGATGCTGCTGCTGATGATGATGATGATGATGATGATGATGATGATGCTGATGCTGCTGCTGCTGATGATGATGCTGAAGATGATGATGATGATGATGATGCTGATGATGATGATGATGATGATGATGATGATGATGATGATGATGATGATGATGATGATGATGATGCTGATGATGATGATGATGATGATGATGATGATGATGAGAAGGAGGAGGAGGAATAGGAGGAGACGGAGGAAGAGGAGGAGGAGGAAGACGCACACAGGAGGGGGAGGAGGAGGAGGAGGCGGAGGAGGAGGAGGAGGAGGAAGAGGCAGAAGGATAATAATAATACTACTAATAAGAAACATAAGAAGCATACGAATAACAATCATAATAACAAACATATTATTATTAGCATTATTATTATTATTATCAAAAATTATTATTATTATTACTATTCTCATTATTATTATTATTATTATTATTATTATTATTATTATTAATAACAATAACAATAATAATCATCCAAAGAAAAATGTTAATACTAATAATGATAAGAAGAAGAATAATAAGAATAATAATTCTAATAAGAAGAAGAGGAGGAGGCAGATGAGGGGGAGCAGGAGCGGGAGCAGGAAGAGGAAGAGGGAGAGGAAGATGAGGAGGATTGGTGCTGTGTGCTGTCCGGTCAGGTCCCGTCCTGCTGCATGGTCTTTCTGCCCTCAATTTGTCTCTAGTCTCGTGGGTGCGCACAGACGTTCTCTGCACACTTGCGTGGCCCAGCATGCTCTGGGCCGAGTGTGGATCTGTCTGTACCCTCTCTGCAGGAAGGACTCCCCCCCCGCGACTAGAGCGTGATCTTGAAGGTGTCAACATGGCCGATC
>CAUYUJ010009130.1:25000-36068 GCA_963575745.1 Prorocentrum cordatum
CCAAACGTATTCGAGCCGATCCTGGCATGGCGGGATCTACGACGCGGGACATTTGTTTACCCAATTTTTGCTGGGTGGGATTCTAGCCTGGTTGAATTCAAATTGTAATATCGGAGGTTGGGGGGTGAGATCGAAGTGGAACGGATAGCCCACTTACCGGGAAATCGATTTTGGTTTCGTGTCCGTGCCGTTCCTGCGGGCGAGGCGAAGCTGCGTGGGCGGGGGATAGGAAATTCTCCTGTTGCTGGGCCGCGGCTGGACCAAAAGGTTCTCCGCCTGGCAACTGGTGGCGCGCGGTGTCCCGCCGGTGTCCCGCTGGTGTCCCGCTGGTGTCCCGCCAGTGTCCCGTCGTTGTCCCGTGGTGTCCCGTGGTGAGATCGACAGTGAGATCGATAGTGAGATCGATATTGAGATCGATAATGAGAGCGATAGTGATATCGATAGTGAGATCTATAGTGAGAGATCGATAGTGAGATCGATCGTGAGATCGATCGTGATATCGATAGTGAGATCGATAGTGAGATCGATAGTGAGATCGATCGAGTGGGATCGATAACGAGATCGATAGTGGAATCGATAGTGAGATGAATCGTGAGATCGAAAGCGAGATCGATAGTGAGATCGATAGCGAGATCGATAGTGGGATCGATAGTGGGATGGATAGTGAGATCGACGGTGAGATCGATTGTGTCCCGTCGGTGTCCCATTGCTGGCCCCTTCCCCCCCGACCTCCTTATCACCCGCAGGGTGGTCGGATAGGTAAACGGGGAGTAAGTTAGGCGGGATTCCGCCCGGCCCACGGCAGAAGACTGCATTGCTAGGCTTCTACGAGGGGAGGGGGGCTCGGACGGGGCGTCATTCACTCCCGCTGTCGACCGTGCGCTTTCTGACGGCCTTCTGCCGTCTTCCGCCTCGTTTTATTTCCGTCGGCGTCCGCGAGCGAGCGATGTGACGAACACTCAAGGAGCTTTCATTGGGCCGATGTAACTAGCGAATTGGCCAGCGGGCAAAGAGAGGAGGGGGGGGGACGACCGTGAGGAAGAAGGGACGCTCAGACGCCGAAGAGTTCGACGATGAGCAGCCGGGCGGGCAGCAGCAGCCACGCGCGCAGGACCAGAGCGCGGTGGGCGGCCGTGGCGAACCACGGTGCAAGGGTGGCGAGGAATGGCAGCAAGCTGCAGAACCACAGATAATTAGACCTTCGGAGGTCCGCGTGGATTTCTGGGGCCGGCGCGCAGGAGAGAGTGATTCTATAGGCTTACGCCACATCCGCCGACCCCTCATCTTGGCGGTCTTGCCGGAACCTCGGGTTCACAGCCCGCAGTTGCCAGGCGTATCAGTGCGGCGGCGCGTGCAAGAGAAGACTACCGACGTCGGCGTTCTCCGGGAACCCTGCCAACGTCGCACGCGATGCAAAAAAGGGCACCCTGATATGCAAGACCTGCAAATGATGCCCAATCGGGGGCGCGCGTGCGGGGGAGGACAGGGGGGAGGGGGAGAGAGGGATGGGGGGTGAGGCGGAGGATGGGGGGAGAAGAATCGGGGAGGAAGAGGAGGAGGCGGGGGAGGACGAGGAGGAGTGGGCGAGGAGGAGGTGGAGGAGGAGGAGAAGAGGGGGAGGACGGGGACACAGAGACGAAACTCTGGGATATGTGCTATTGGTTAGAAACTTGTTGTATGTGTATAGGGATCTCGCGGCACGCCTCTCGGGGACCTTTGGAAAGCAGTTTTGAACCCACCTGGCGGCCGAGGTGGAGGAGGAGGAGGAGGAGAAGGAGGAAGGGGACACAGAAACAAGGCTCTGGGTTATGGGTTTTGGGTTAGGGCCGTCTTGCACCAGCTTGGGACCAATTTGGAGACAGGTTTTGCCGTCTTGGGGTCGTCTTAGGCCGAATTGGGAGGCGTCCTGGGCCGTGTTGGGATTCTCTGGGGCCGTCTTGAGGCCCTCTTGGGGCGCCGTGGGGCGATCTTGGAGGCTCTTTGGGCTACGTGAGCCGACGGAAGCCGGGAAAGGCAACAATTGCAAACATGTTCAACAACGCAATGGAAATGTAATGAAATGCGTAATGTGCGCCTCTTTCAGATGTCCTGGGGGTCTTCTTGGAGACTTCGTGGGCGATAGTGAAAGCCTTGTCGGCCATCTTGAGGCCATTTTGGGCCGTCTTCGAACGTTCTTGGGCCGTGTTGGAGCCATCTTGGGCCGTTTTGGAGCCATCCTGGGCCGTTTTGGAGCAATCTTGGCCTCGAGAGCGCGAATCATTTTTTTGTGCGCAAACGCAACCCCGCCACCGTGCCTGGGTTGTTGATATGAGACTTGTGCGGTGATCGTTGGGATCTCTTGGGGGGCTTTTCGCGGGACTCTTGGAGGCAGTTTCGAAGCCTCTTGGGGGCCGTTTTGGAGCCTCTTGGGGGCCTCTTGGGGCCTCTTGTGGGCGTCTTGGGGGCCTCTTGGGGCCTCTTGGGGCCTTCTGGGGCCGCCTTGGGGCGGAAGGCTCGGATTGTCGGTTCGGGCTCCCCCTCTTGGGCACCTCTTGGGGCCGTCTTGGGGCCCTCTTGGGCTGTCTTGGGGGCCTCTTGGGCCGTCTTGGCGCCCTCCTGGGCCGACTTGGGCGCCTCTTGGGGGCCTCTCGGGGCGGTCTTGGGGTGCTCTGGGACCGTCTTCAACGCCGTGAAGGCCGAGAAGTAGTATGTGATCAAAATGTACGTTTTCCCATAGGAATTGACGATTTTCGGCGCTTCGGCCCTTCTGAGGACTGCTCTTGGAGGCGTCTTGGGCCGTCTTGGAGGCCTCTAGGCTCGTCTTGGGGGCATCTTGGGCGTCTGGGAGCGCTCGTTTGGCGCCTCGGAGCTCTCGTGAGCCGTCTTGGAGGAGTCTTGGGGCCTTCTTGGCCCGTCTTGATCCCCTTTTGGGCCCAAAAGAGCCCCGTGGTGCGCTCGTCTGCGGCCCGGGGGGGGGGGGTCAAATCTCCGGTTTGGGGTCCCAGGGGGGGGGTTAGGGGGGGGGAACTATCTCACACGCCTAGAGACCCACAAGGGGTCGGCGCGCAGGAGAGAGTGATTATGCCGTTCTGTTCTGTTCTACCCTATCCCCGTAGTGCACGGGCTGATGGTGATGTGGGTAGCGGCGATGCAGGTTTCGGCAGTGAGGGCACGCGCGGCTCGCGCTTTTCTTCAAGTCGCTGCGTCGCGTTAGCTCGATCCATTCGCAGACTGGAAGTGTAGGAACGTGTGGCTCGTGACTTTCTGCTTCTCCTGGCTCCCCCAACGTCACCGCTGAGCAGCATCGCCGCTCGCCCGCCCTGTGGCCCCCCCCCTCCATCGCAGAAGCAGCAGCTGCATCAGCGTGTATCAGGAGAGGAACAAACACACAGACACAATTAATCGTCGATTCACAGGAAAATATGGGAAAATATGGGAAGTGGGGGGGAAGACAACAATCCAGAAAGTATGGGGAGATATGGGGAATATTTTTATTTGTGCGTATTTCTTTGTGTGTCCTGGGGCCCCTTCAGTGTAAACTTTTGGAGGTCCACGCGTACTTCTGGTATCGACGCTGGGCCCCCCTGGCCGCGCCTCCGGCACCGGCCCCCCTGCTTCGCTCTGTGCGCCGGGGGGGGGGGGGTCCAGCACCGATGCAGGACATCCGCGTGGACCTCCGAAAGTTTATCCACACACGCCGGTCCTTGAAAGTGGGTACTTTTGGATTCCCAGGTCCTGACCCACTTCAAGCGCCTTCCTACTTCAAGCGTCGATCTGTTTTTTCCAGGGTTCTGTTATTCTCTGGGAGGGCCCGAGCCCAATCTGCTTTTTCCGTTTTTCTGCTTTCCGTTCCCACCCACTTCTGCCGACCGACGTGCGCGCCGTTATGTGCTTCCACCCCCCCCCCCCACTCCTCCGCCTCCTTCCCGTCTGCGCGGTCTGCATGGCGTCGTCCTCCGCGTGGAGCGCGCACCCCGGACAACGATGCCCTCTGGCGTCTTGTCGCGGATCTCCCGAGCTCCGAGCTCCGAGTTCCCACCTGCGCGCGCAGGCCGCGGGAGGCAGCGGCATCAAGGTCGGCGACCTGTCGGTGCCCCGCGCGCAGCCGCCTGCGGCCTCGGCCGCCCGCGGCCTCGGCCCGGAGGAGGAGGGGGGAACAGGGCGCCCCGGAGGCGGCTCGGGCGTGGGCCGCGGCACCCCTCCGAGGGACGCCGGGGAGCTCCAGAGATCTCCGCCGCTCTCACTTTTCCGATCTGGGCGTTCTTCTCGTCCATTTGGCGCCCTCGGGGGCCGTTGTTGGGCCCAGTGGCAATCACATATGCATTGGGACGAGGAGCCAGCCCAGGGGACTGGGTCGGGACATCTGGAGCCGCGGAGTGCCGAGCATCGTATCTCAGCGGACCATGGCCCAGTGTTCCGCTGCTGCCGCGGCTGCACGCGGGGGGTCGATGGCCCTGAAGGTCTCCACGCACCAAACCACCCGAACCCCACCCGAAGGCCCCAATTCGCCCTCCACTCCCAGTGGGGGTGCGTCGGGGAACATTGAAAAACACATGTGGAACCCGTCCTTCCCAACCCTAAATTCGGGTCTTCGGGTTAGGTTGGGGTGGTCTGGTAGGTACCCCCCAGGGGTACCGAGGAGCTCCAGATCTCCGACGCACTGACTTTCTCGATCTGGGCGTTTCTCTCTTCGATTTCCGCCCCCGTGGGCCGTTGTTCGGCCCAGTGGCAACCACATCTGGATTGGGGACGAGGAGCCAAACCCAGGGAACGGGTCGGGACATCTGGAGCCACGGACTGACAAGCATCGTATCTCAGCGAAACATGGCCCGGTGTTCCGCTGCTGCCGCGGCTGCATGCGGGGGGTCGATGGCCCTGAAGGTCACCACGCACCAGACCACCCCAACTCAACCCGAAGGCCCCCATGTGCCTTCCACTCCCAGTGGGGGTGCGTCGGGGAACATTGAAAAAACACATGTGGAACCCGCTTCCCCCTTCCAACCCGAAGTTCGGGTCTTCGGGTTGGGTTGGGGTGGTCTGGTAGGTACCCTCCCCAGGGTTGCCGAGGAGCTGTCCCTGAGGGGTCATCGGCGCTCTCCTGGCGGGAAAGCGGTCGGTGTCAGGATCTCTCAGGAGGGGAGGAAGGAGGACGATGACGAGCAGAAGGACAATTGTGACGACGACTAGGATGGCGACGACTACGACGACAATCATGGTGATAATGATGACGACGACGATGACGATGATGATGCTGATGCTGATGCTGATGATGATGGTGGTGGTGGTGATGATACTGCTGGTGATGATGAGGAGGATGATGAGGAGGATGATGATGCTGATGCTGATGCTGCTTCTGCTGCTGCTGCTGCTGCTGATGCTGATGCTGATGCTGATGCTGATGCTGATGCTGATGATGATGATGATGATGATGATGATGATGATGATGATGATGATGATGATGATGATGATGATGATGATGATGATGATGATGATGATGATGTTTGTGCCCCACGGGAATGACCCAGCCTCGGCATCCGTTCCGCTCTGCAGGCTTTTTGCTTCAGGAGTGTATGGAAGCCTTCCGCCCCCTTCTGGCCACCCTCTCGGCCCTACGCGAGACGGCCCTCTCTCGTGCGCTTGCCTATCCCAGCCCAATGGATTGCCATTGCGAGGTGGCCGCTCCCGAGGCGGCGGTGTCTGGCGAGTGCCGCCTGCTGGCCGATCTGATGGGGCGCCCCACGCAGGTGTCTGCCAGTGCGACTGCCACTGCGAGACGCAGGCCGCCGCTGGTGGCTGGACAGCCGCCTGGCTGCTGCTGTGCGTCGTGCCCCTCCTCGTGGGCGCCTTCACCGCGGGCCTCTGCATCGGCCGCAGTGTGACCCGTGTGCCCGCGCCCTCCCGGGTGACGTCAGAAATCATCACCATTGACAGCGAGGATGGCGACGTCCGACTGGATCCACCACTTTCAGGTCGGCGATCGGGTCCTCGTCTGCTACTGCCAAGACGCGGACGGGGCGGTGGTGGAGTGGCATGAGAGGCTGCTCCTCCCCCACATCGTCGGTGCGAGCTGGGTCGTGATCTCGCGGGATTTCGACATCTTCGAGGAGAACCTTGCCGAGACCGACGGGGTCAAGAAGTTCAGCGCTGGTGGGGCCTTGCCCGCCGCCTTGCGGGGTTTGACGGTGTACCGCATCGACCACTTCGCGTTCGGCAAGTACTACATGGACACGGGGGAGGCGCTGGCCAAGGGTCTCCGCCCTGCTGGCGCTGGCGCGGACGCTGCGCCCGCGCCTCCTGGCAAGGGCGGCCCGCCCGCGACGCCCGCGGGCAAGTGAGTCGCCGCTGCAGCCAGGGTGGAGTGAAGGTCGGCGATTTCTTACTGGCGCACACTGGTGAGTGGGTCCACGTCGTCAACGATCGGTGCATGTTCGTCCTCACGGACGGCGCAGTGTTCTCAGGCGGGCTGGAGGACCCCCTCGTCAAGGGAGCGGCGGTGGAGGTGTCGGACTCCCGTGAAGCGTGATGGCATGCGGCGCTTCCGTCGGCCATTCGCGGACGCATTGCACGCCATGAGGGGGGTGGACTTCAGCACAGGCTGGGAGATCGAGGGGCCACGTTCGGCCTGCTTCGTCGCGGAGCGCATCCACCAGGGCAACCAGGGGCCGGTGCAACGCCACTGCTGGTTGCGCTCGGTGCTAGGGCTTGCCGCGGCGGGCGTGGGAGTTGACGAGCGCCTGCTGTTGTCCCAGTTGCTGGAGGTTGCTTTCACGATTGAACAGGTGCAGCTGTGTAGCGTGGCGGCGTTTGAGCTCATCGTCCGTCGCTATCACTTGTGGGAGAGTGCCTGCGAGGATCTGCTCTGCGAGGTGGATGCTTGGTCGGCTGGCGGCGACGGCTGGCTGAACGTGCGCTCGTTGTTCGTGGGCGTCAAGAACTTGCGGGGCAGCGCGATCGTCATCCCCGAGCTGGAGGATGTCGTGCTCTCCGCGCGCGCTGCCGTGCTGAAGGAGCGCCGCAAGGCGCGTGAGGGGGCCGGCTTGGCCATGGGCATCGACGCGACCCCGCCGGCGAAGTAGACCGCCATGGGGGAGAAGGGAGAGAGGGGGAGATGGCAGGCCTGACGGCTTGCTTCCAGGTAGTTTGTGTCGCCGCGAGGAGGAGCGCCCCGCCTTCTCGAGGGCTTGCCGTTGGTGCGGCAGGTGGTGGCCGCCCTGAGGTGCTTTCAAGCTACGCATGGCTCGCCAGCGCGACGTCCTCCCCGTCTCCCTGGCCGCTGCCTTGAAGGTTTGCTCGGGTGGTGCCAGCGGCGTGGGC
The DNA here is from genome assembly GCA_963575745.1 of Prorocentrum cordatum. Taxonomy (NCBI): domain Eukaryota; class Dinophyceae; order Prorocentrales; family Prorocentraceae; genus Prorocentrum; species Prorocentrum cordatum. The sequence goes on from CAUYUJ010009130.1 coordinate 32,294, forward strand.
CTTTCTCAGAGTCAGCGATGACGTCTCAGACGGCGTCGAGCGCAGGAGGGCTGGCTGTCCGAGAGTATCCAAGCTTTGAACGAGCTCGGTGCGTCGGGCTGCTCCTCACCTCCGCCTTCTTCGTTGATTTCAGCTCGGGTCTCCGCCGTTCGTCGCCTCGCTCGGCGGCGCGGGGCTCTGGGCGCTGCGCCGCCTGATTGCGGGAGCTCCCGGGGGGCGTGGCAGGCGCTCCAAGGCGCGCGGCCCGGCTGCGCAGATGGCGCGTCAGCCGTCGGTGCTCGTTTGAATTCCGATCGAGGGATCGTGCCACTTCCCGCGGGGCGGCCTGGGGAGGCGTTGCTGAGTGAGTGCCCGCCGCTAGCCTTGCAGCCCGCGCTCGAGGATCGCTCGATCATCTGATCTGTTGAGGAGGTTGCCACGCATAAGAAAAGAGTTTGGTGGCGGCCTCTTCGTTGGCCCGTGGCCCTCGCCCATCTGGAGTGCGCGCCCCGCGTTGTCCTTGTTTTGCACGGGGGGGGGGGGGGGCGTTGACGTCTGCTGCGCCTAGTTTGAGCTTCCCGTCCAGCATGGTTCTTTTCTTCGGCCTGCCTACGATCCCCATGGCCCGCCCGTCCTCGGACCTCGTCGCTGCTTTGCCAGAGGCGGCTCGCACTCGAGGGTGGGCCCAGTTCTGGGCCCGGGTGGCGCCGATGGGGTGGAACTGGGCTGTCGCGTTGGCACGGGCGGCCAATTCGCGCCGCCCGAGAGGCGAGAACCCCGAGGCCCCTTGGGTTTCAGACAAGGCTCTTCTCCCACCCCTTGGCGACGTTGGGTCGCTGCGCAGATTGTACATCGATGACATCGCGCGTGTGGGCGTGGGCGCTGTCGTCGCCGATGGGGGCCGCCGCGGGGGCGAAGGGGCAGTTGGGGGCGAAGGGGGTCGAGTCGCCGTTGGGGGCGGAGAGCCCGGGGGGCCATGACTTTATTGGCTTCGCTTTGTTGGGGGCTCATGGGGGGGCTGGGGGCTGGTCGTTTCTGGGAGGTAAAGCTCGCGGCTGACTATCTCTTGGGGGGCGGGCGCAGCGTCGCGGGCGCAGCGTCTTGGGAGGTTCGCGTGTCACGTCACTGCTCTCTTTTTGTTGGCCCTTTGGCTCTTGTGTGTGACGGAGAAGCTCTATGTGTTCATGCATGATAGCTATGTGCGCCGTCAGCCCCTCTGGCCGTTTGTGTGTCGCGAAGTCCGTTGGACCCGCGCGCTCCTCCCGCTCGCTCGATCTTGTATGCGACGCCCCTGGCGGGGCCGCGTCTTCGGGTGCGACGCGTCCGCTTTGGGCTTTGGGGTTGGCCGTGCACGTTGCCTTCGTGACGAAGTTTCTGCTGTCGGTCGGGTTCGAGAACGAGCTCGATTTCGTGGGCTCCTGAGCGTTGCAGGGGCCCCTCGGTCTTGGGCTCTGGACCATGGGGGCTGGGAGGAGGTGTGCGTCTCGGACGCTTCGGAGGATGTGATCTTGCAGCTGGGGCGTCTGCGGGAGTTTGAGGAAATTCCTGCCTCGTTCTTTGACGAGGACTGGGAGGTCGCCCATGCCGGGCGCTGGAGGGGTGTCCCAGGGTCTCAGGTCCAGCTGGGGATCGTACGCGGTCGTGGACTGTCCGACATTTCTCGCGAGACTGTAGTGTCCGCGACTCTCGGGCACTGATGCAGGGCGACAACATGTCAGTGATCTGTGCGCGCGACAAGGGCCGCTCTCCGAACCCTGCGATGCACTTCCAGTGCCGCACCTCGAACCCTGTCGCACCAGCCGTCGGGCTCAAGCTCGTGGGCCGCTGGGTGCTTGCGGAGCGGAACGATCTGGGCGGTGCCAGTCAGGTGTCTCAGCTCAGACATGGCCCTCGGGGCCCGCAGGAGGGGTTCGTGCGATGCCGCCTCCCGTCCGGCGGCGCAGTTGCTGCTCGCGGCCCCGCCCGACTCCGACGACGCGGGAAGTGCGGGCTTGGGCTGCTTCGACGCGCCGCGCAGTCGGGGGGGCGCCCGCTCCCGAGCTCGCGGCGCGAGCGCTGGGCGTAGCGGCCGCGGGGGCCCCCGGCGCGCCCGAGCTGGTGGCGCGCGGCGTGGCCCCCGCGGGGCGCCGGGCCTCCAGCCGCCTGGCGAGGGTTTGGGCCGAGGCGCGGTAGCGGCTGCTGGGCTTTTGCAACGTGCTGGAGCGCCTTGTGTCCTTCCTCGAGCGGCGTCCGCTGCCCAGCTGGTTGGCCCCGCGGCGGGATCGGCGCCCCCTGTCCTTCGTCGTGTGGGCGAGGGCCGCGGGCTGGAGCAGGGCTCTGGCCACCAGGCTGCTAGCGGCGCTGGCGTGGGCGCGACCGCGCTTGGGCGGGCCGCTGAGAGTGATCTTCCCAGGGGCGCACGCCGTCGTGCTGGGATGGAAACAGCTGCATCCGTCGCGCAGCCGCCCTCCTCTTCCTCGGGGGGTTCTCCTGGCACGTGCGTGGGCCATGCTGCCCTCGTGCCCTGTGGGGTCGCTGGCCGTCCTCGTGATGTTCGAGACCTACGTGCGGCCCTCCGAGCTGCTGAGCCTCGCGGTCGCGCAGCTCGCCCCTCCCGCGAGCGAGGGGGGGCCTGGGGCCTGCCGGGCCTTCGGCGCCCGCGTGGAGGAGCTTGGGCGGCCGTCTGAGACCCGGGAGTTCGACCTCAGCATGCTGCTCGACGTCGAGCGGCGCCGGGCGCTGATCCCAGCGCTGCGCGTGCTCTAGGGGCCCCGCGACCGTCAGGGGCGCCTGTTCGACATCAGCTCCAGACAGTTGTGCCGCGCCTTCGCGGACGCGGTGGAGCGGCTGGGGGTCTGCTCGGTCGAGCCGACGCTCCGCGCGCTGCGGCGCGGGGGGGCCGGCCGAGAGCGCCTCGCGCAGGCGCGCTCTCTCGGCGAGGTGGAGCAGCGAGGGCATTGGCGCAGCTTCCGCAGTGTGGCTCGTTACGACAAGCACGCGCGGGTCTCCTTGCAGCTCGGCGAGCTCTCTGTGGCGTTGCAGGCGGAGATCGCGGGCGTCGTGGGGCGCGGCGCCAGGCCCTTCTCCGAGCGCTGCGCCGGGCTCTTGCGCAGGCACTGTCAGCGCTTCGGCGAGTCTCCTTTGACCTGTTCTCGGGATCAGGCAGCCTGGCGCGGGCTCCGGCAGCTCGCAATGTAGCGGTGTTTTGCGTCGATGTTGTTCATGGACTTCAGTGTGATTTGTTGTGTGACGATGTCTTTCGCCTATTGTTCGGTTGGGCTCGTTCGTGCATCGTGTCAGGAATGTTGTCAGGTACTCCGTGCCAATCCTTCTCTGTCGCTCGCAGGGCGCCGCAGTGGTCTCGTCTTCCTCATCGTCCACGCAGCCCAGAATGCCCGAATGGTCTCCCGAATCTGTGTGACAGAGACCGCGGCGTTGTTGCGGAGGACAATGTGTTGGTTCAGCGCAGTGGGATCTTACTAGCCGCGTGTGTCGCTCGTGGCCATCCTTGTGGTGAATGGAACCTGGCTCAATCCTATTTGTGGCCAGGGTATGATCGGCCTGCTATGATGAGACCTAGTGCATGTACGGCTTACGCAATTGATTGCTGCGCCTTTGGAACTGTTTGGCGCGCGCGTGCACGCCTGCGCCTCTTTCATTGCAGATGTCCTGCTCTTCGTCAAGCTACATTTTCGAGTCGAGGTATATGTGCGTTTTCCGGTAAACCACCGTATAAACTCGATGGGCCCACAGGATCTGGAGGTTTTCGTGCGCGGCAGAAACAAGGTTATCCCGAGAAGCTCTGCGAGGTGCTATT
>CAUYUJ010009131.1:0-36064 GCA_963575745.1 Prorocentrum cordatum
GTGTTTTACGGGGGTTTAACCACCTTCGGTAGCCGCGCAATCGGGCTTCGTTCGCTTCCCTGTTCGCCAGAGGTGGTTAACCCCCCGTAAAACACAGGGAACCAGGCCACCCTCACACGTATCCAGAGCCGTGAGGGTGGGCTGGTTCCCTGTGTTTTACGGGGGTTTAACCACCTTCGGTAGCCGCGCAGTCGGGCTTCGTTCGCTTCCCTGTTCGCCAGAGGTGGTTAAACCCCCCGTAAAACACAGGGAACCAGGCCACCCTCACACGTATCCAGAGCCGTGGGGGGGAGCTGGTTCCCTGTGTTTTACGGGGGTTTAACCACCTTCGGTAGCCGCGCAGTCGAGCTCCATTCGCTCCTCCGCGTCCCGCGAGGTGGTTAAACCACCGTAAAATACAGGGAACCAGCTCACCCTCACGCCTCGACCGACCTGTCGCGTGCGTACCTGCACACGGATCGACGTCATGGGTGTCACCAAATGCGTGCAGGTACGCACGCGACAGGCTTGCCGAGGCCTCTGGGAGGGTGAGGCCCCCGTTTTTTCACAGGGCTTCACACATTCAGGGGCACCCAAGGGGTCAGCGATCTAGACCCTAAACCCTAAACCCTAAACCCTAAACCCTAAACTGCAAGCCACGGGCGGTGCATCGTCAGAAGCCCGTGGCGCCTGGCCGAGCGATCAGCGAGTCCGCCCATGCGCGCACGCAGCACCGACGAAGCGCGTAGCGCTGAGGAGGATGCGCTCCCCCGCGGGGATGCCTCGTGAGTTCTGAGAGATGAATAGAACCCTTAACCCTAGGCCCAGCCAAAGGCTTCGCTACGATTGGTCCCATCCCCTGGGGCTCGAAACCTATGAAAATACAGCATGCGGCGCCCTTTCGGCCGTCCGTGGGGCCGCAAACCATATGAAAATACAGTATGCGGCGTCCTTTCGGCTGGCGCACGTCCCAGGCGCTCCCAAGCGCTCCCAGGCGCTCTCAGGCGCTCCCAGGCGCTCCCAAGCGCTTCCAAGCGCTTCCAAGCGTTCCCAGGCGCTCCCAGGCGCTCCCAGGCGCTCCCAAGCGTTCCCAGGCGCTCCCCAGCGCTCCCAAGCGTTCCCAGGCGCTCCCAGGCGCTCCCCGGCGCTCCCAAGCGTTCCCAAGCGCTCCCCAGCGCTCCCAAGCGTTCCCAAGCGCTCCCAAGCGCTCCCCGGCGCTTTCGGCACGCTCCCAAGCGCTCCCACGCGCATGGCGCCTTCAGGCGCTCTCAGGCGCTCCCGGCACGCTCCCCGGCGCTCCCAGGCGCTCCCTGGCGCTCCAAAGCGCTCCCAGGTACTCCCAAGCGCTCCCTGCACGCTCCCAGTCGCTCCCAGCCTGCTCAGGCGCTCCCTGCTCGCTCCGAAGCGCTCCCTGGCGCCTCCGAGAGCTCCGGGGCGCTCCGAAGCACTCCCAGGCGCTCCGGCGCGCTGCCAGGCGCTCCCGGCACGCTCCCAGCTCCCACAGGTGGTCCCAAGCGCTCCCCAGCGTTCCCAAGCGCGTTTCAGCAGTCCAAGCGGTCCCATGGCGCCCCCAAGCGATTTCATGCATTCGCAAGCACTCGGCAGCGCTCCCTGGCGGCGCTTCCCGGCGCTCCCCCGCAATGCAGGTGCTGCCGCAGCCATGCGCGCGCATCGTAGCGAGGGGGTGCCAGACCCACCCCCTCGCGCTCCCTCTCCAGCCATGCGACATTCGCGCCGAAGGTGGCTGCGTCGACAATGCAATCGCTTCAGCGGGGGCGACGCCAACGGTCCTGCCCAATGGACAGCCCACGGCCCGCACTCGCGGTGCACTCTGCGTTCGCACGCTCCCAGACGCTCCCGCGTGCTTCCATCCTGGGGAAACCTCGAAGCGCTCTCTCAGCGCTCCCAGAGAGCTCTCCCAAGGCATTCCAAGAAGTCTGCCATGGAGGTGCTGCAGCAGCCATGCACGCGCATCGTAGCGAGGGGGTGCCAGACCCACCCCCTCGCGCTCCCCCTTCCAGCCATGCGAAATTCGCGCCGAAGGCGGCTGCGTCGACAATGCAATCGCTTCAGCGGGGGCGACGCCAACGGTCAAGCCCAACGGGCAATTCACGGCTCGCGCTCGCGGTGCACTCTGCGTGTCCTGTCGCGCTCCCAGACGCTCCCACGTGCTTCCATCCTGGGGAAAGGTCGAGGCGCTCCCCCAGCGCTCCCAGGGAGCTCCCCCAAGGCATTCCAGGGGGTCTGCCATGGACGTGCTGCCGCAGCCATGCGCGCGCATCGTAGCGAGGGGGTGCCAGACCCACCCCCTCGCGCTCCCCCCCCCGCCTTCCGAAGCTCGCGTCGACAGCGTCTGCGTCGATGATTGCAATCGCTTCAGCGGGGGCGACCTCAAAGCAAAACACAAAGCCGCGGGCGAATGCAACTGCCGTGCGCGTCGCCGTCAGCGAGGGGCCCGACGGCGCGGCTACTCGCTCGAGGCCCACGGGGGCCCATGGGGTTGCCGCGCCAGCGCTCTCGCAGTGCTGCTTTCCAACGCCGAAGGCAAATGCGGACCCCTGTGGATGCGCTGCGCCAGCGGCAGCCGTCCACGACGGCGGCTGCAAGGGCAGCCAGGCCAACGGCAAAAGCCAATGCAGGGGCCCTACTGGAACCAGGGGCAATGCTGCGTCTGCGACAGGCCAACGCCGTAACTCAAAACCTAATGCGGCGACGCCTGGCCTTGAGGCCTCTCCTGTGCCTTCTGATGGCAATGAACACCCGCAGGAGAAGAATCCGTCCTTCGGCAAAGCCATGCGCCAACTGGGAGCCAGCCGAATGCAGCTAAACCCACGGCAAAAAAGTATTGGCCATGCGACGACGCTGGCGTCTGCGCCTGCGCAAAGCGCTTTGCGAGCGTACCAAGGCTCGCGCTCGCGGTGCACTCTGCGTGTCCTTTCGCGCTCCCAGACGCTCCCACGTGCTTCCAGCGCCCCCAGACGCTCCCACGTGCTTCCATCCTGGGGAAAGGTCGAGGCGCTCCCCCAGCGCTCCCAGGGAGCTCCCCCAAGGCATTCCAGGGGGTCTGCGATGGACGTGCTGCCGCAGCCATGCGCGCGCATCGTAGCGAGGGGGTGCCAGACCCACCCCCTCGCGCTCCTCCCCCCGCCTTCCGAAGCTCGCGTCGACAGCGTCTGCGTCGATGATTGCAATCGCTTCAGCGCGGCGCGAACCTCAAGCAAACCAAAGGCCGCGGGCGATTACAAACTGCCCCGCGCGGTCGCCTTCAAGCTCTGTGTATATATACCCGACGGCGCGGGTACTCGCTCGAGGCCCACCGGGGGCCCATGGAGGATTGCCGCGCCAGCGCCCTCGCAGTGCTGCTTTCCAACGCCGAAGGCAAATGCGGACCCCTGTGGATCTGCTGCGCCAGCAGCAGCCGTCTTCGACGGCGGCTGCAGGGGCAGCCAGGCCAACGGCAAAAGCCAAGGGCCTACTGGAACCAGGGGCAATGCTGCGTCTGCGACAGGCCAACGCCGTAACTCAAAACCTCATGCGGCGACGCCTGGCCTTGAGGCCTCTCCTGCGCCGTCTGATTGCAATGCACACCCGCAGGAGAAGAATCCGTCCTTCGGCAAAGCCATGCGCCAACTGGGAGCCAGCCGAATGCAGCTAAACCCACGGCAAAGATTGTTGGCCATGCGACGACGCTGGCTCTTGCGCCTGCGCAATGCGCTTTGCGCGCGTACCAAGAACGCAATGCCAAAACCGCGTTGTCGTGCTCCCCGCGGAATGCTCGCATTCGCACACAACACGAAAGCCCCCCGTGATAGGGGGGTTGGGGGGAGAAACCCTAAACCCTAAAGGGCTTTACTGTGGGTGGTCTGGGGCGGGAGTGCAAGTTCATAGCGCGCGCGGCTTGGGCAGCGATCCCCCCCCACAAGCTTGATGTGGGGGGGATCGCAGCCAGCGCGCGCATGCGCCCCTGCAGGCCCTAAACCCTAAACCCTAAACCCTAAACCCTAAACCCTAAACCCTAAACTGCAGGCGCGGACCTGGGGGCGCGCACCGCCACGCCTGTAAGGATCTGCTAGTGAGAGCGAGCTGCAAGTCGAGCTCACCGCGACCATAGGCCTGCCGGCCCGAGGCGTTGCTTCGCTTGCACAATGATAACCCCTAACCCTCGGCCGGATGCTCGCGGATACCGCTCAACTTCTCCCCCAGAGCTCTCCCCCAGAGCTCTCCCCCAGAGCTCTCCCCAGATCTCTCCCCCAGAGCTCTCCCCAGAGCTCCCCCCCAGAGCTCTCCCCCAGAGCTCCCCTCCAGGGCTTCCCCCCAGAGCTCTCCCCCAGAGCTCTCCCCCAGAGCTCTCCCCCAGAGCTCTCCCCAAGAGCTCTCCCCCAGAGCTCTCTCCCAGAGCTCTCCCCCAGAGCTCTCCCCCACAGCTTTCTCCCAGAGCTCTCCCCCAGAGCTCTCCCCCAGAGCTCTCCCCCAGAGCTCTCCCCCAGAGCTCTCCCCCAGAGCTCTCCCCCAGAGCTCTCCCCCGGAGCTCTCCCCCAGAGCTCTCACCCAGAGCTCTCCCCATGAGCTCTCCCCCAGAGCTCTCTCCCAGAGCTCTCCCCCAGAGCTCTCCCCCAGAGCTTTCTCCCAGAGCTCTCCCCCAGAGCTCTCCCCCAGAGCTCTCCCCCAGAGCGCTCCCCCAGAGCTCTCCCCCCGAGCTCTCCCCCAGAGCTCTCCCCCAGAGCTCTCCCCGAGAGCTCTCCCCCAGAGCTCTCCCCCAGAGCTCTCCCCCGGAGCTCTTTGGCGTGAAGGAGCCCCCAGAGGATCGTTCCCAGGGTTAGTGAAACAAAACATATCTCAAGAGCGTGCGCAGCCTCATGGGAGAGCTAAACCAAGGAAAAATTACCGATATACACCGGATTTCACATTCCCCCGGCTCCGGCGCGGTGCGCCGGCTCGGGCTCTGATTCCGGCTCGGCTCCGAACTTGGGCGACACTCCGAGATTTCGGGGGTCTCGGTGGGCGGACTGTGGCTTTCTGTCTGCGTTTCTTCCTGTGTGTCCTGTGGGCTTGGTTTGTGTCCCTTGGGTGCTCCTTTGGCCGCAGACTCATTCAAGGGAGCGGGCTCTCTCAAGCGTGTCTGTTTCGAGCTCCCTTGGGTGCTGCTTCGGCCGCGGGCTCTCTCAAGCCGTCTGTTTCGAGCTCCCTTGGGTGCTGCTTCGGCCGCGGGCTCTCTCAAGCGCGTCTGTAACTCGTAGAGCTTCCCTTAGCTAGTTATAGCTGGAAGCTAAGAGTAATTCCGGCGCGCCCCACAGCTAGTTGGCTCGAAAAAAAAGAACTGAACTTTTGACAACTTTTGCTCGGTTGAAAATTATGTTCTCGAAAAGTGAACATTCGTTAGAGCTCTAGTATTTTTTCCCGTGATATTCGATCTTATTCCCGCTCGCCATCTTGATCTCAGCTCGATCGGGTAACTTTGAAGGCCAAAAAGCACTCTGGCGGGAACGGCCGTTTCGAGTCATCTTGATACGCGCTCGGTTTGACGAACATAACTCGAGCTCCAGGGCAGCTACAGAGCTGGGTAAGCACAGCTAATGCATGCAGAATGATCAGGCGCGTTCGCCTGTTGAACCCAGAGGCCTGAACTCGGTCTGCTAGCCGAGCTAGGTCCGCAAACCTATTCGTATTATTCGAGTCAACTTGAACGCGTTGTCGGTATTTTCAACTTAACTCGAGCTGTAGGGCAGCTACAGTGCTGGTGGGCACGCCCATCGCATGCTGAATCATCAGGCGCACTCGCCTGTTGAATCCATAGGTCTGAACTCGGTCTGCAAGCCGCGCTAGGTCCGCAAACCTATTCGTATTCTTCGAGTCAACTTGATACGCGTTGTCGGCATTTTCTACTTAACTCGAGCGGCAGGCCAGCTACAGTGCTGGTGAGCAACCTATCACACTCAGAATAATCAGGCGCGTTCGCCTGTTGAATCCAGAGCTCTGAACTCGGTCTTCTGCGCGATCTAGACTCACGAAACTGTTCGTATTCTTTCAGTCATCTTCAGAGCTACTGTCGCCGTTCTGCACCTAACTCGGGCTGCAGGGGGGCTGCAGGGCGATGAATCACATGAACCGATTCGGAGACATCAAACGCGCCTGTCTGTCGCATTCAGAGGTCCGAACTCGGTCTGATACTTGAGTTGGGCTGAAAAATTATTCGTTCTCTGCAATTTTTTTTGACATTATGTGTTGTCAGGAAGCTCTACGAGTCCCCCGGCGGTAACAAAGGTTGACGGTTTACCGCCGGCGCCCAGTTTCGAGCTCTCTTGGGTGCTCCTTTGGCCGCGGGCTCTCTCAAGGGTGTCTGTTTCGAGCTCCCTTGGGTGCTGTTTCGGCCGCAGGCTCTCTCAAGCGTGTCTGTTTCGAGCTCCCCTGGGTGCTGCTTCGGCCGCGGGCTCTCTCAAACCGTATGTTTCGAGCTCCCTTGGGTGCTGCTTCGGCCGCGGGCTCTCTCAAGCGCGTCTGTCTCGAGCTCCCTTGGCTGCTCCTTTGGCCGCGGACTCTCTCAAGGGTGTCTGTTTCGAGCTCCCTTGAGTGCGGTTTCGGCCGCGGGCTCTCACCAGCGCGTCTGTTTCGAGCTCCCCTGGTGCTGCTTCGGCCGCGGGCTCTCTCAAGCGCGTCTGTTTCGAGCTCGCTTGGGTGCTGCTGCAACGGGCTTTCCCAAGCGCGTCTGTTTCGAGCTCCCTTGGGTGCTCCTTTGGCCGCAGACTCTCTCAAGGGTGTCTGTTTCGAGCTCCCTTGGGTGCTGTTTCGGCCGCGGGCTCTCTCAAGCGTGTCTGTTTCGAGCTTCCCTGGATGCTGCTTCGGCCGCGGGCTTTCTCAAGCGCGTATGTTTCGAGCTCCCTTGGATGCTCTTGTGGCCGCGGACTCTCTCAAGGGTGTCTGTTTCGAGCTCCCTTGGGTGCTGCTTCGGCCGCGGGCTCTCTCAAGCCGTCTGTTTCGAGCTCCCTTGGGTGCTGCTTCGGCCGCGGGCTCTCTCAAGCGCGTCTGTTTCGAGCTCTCTTGGGTGCTCCTTTGGCCGCGGACTCTCTCAAGGGTGTCTGTTTCGAGCTCCCTTGGGTGCTGTTTCGGCCGCGGGCGCTCTCAAGCGTGTCTGTTTCGAGCTCCCTTAGGTGCTCCTTTGGCCGCAGACTCTCTCAAGGGTGTCTGTTTCGAGCTTCCTTGGGTGCTGCTTCGGCCGCGGGCTCTCTCAAGCGCGTTTGTTTCGAGCTCCCTTGGGTGCTCCTTTGCCCGCGGACTCTCTCAAGGGTGTCTGTTTCGAGCTCCCTTGGATACTGTTTCGGCCGCGAGCTTTCTCAAGCGTGTCCGTTTCGAGCTCCCTTGGGTGCTGCTTCGGCCGCGGGCTCTCTGAAGCCGTCTGTTTCGAGCTCGGCCGCGGGCTCTCTCAAGCGCGTCTGTTTCGAGCTCCCTTGGGTGCTCCTTTGGCCGCGGACTCTCTCAAGGGTGTCTGTTTCGAGCTCCCTTGAGTGCTGTTTCCGCCGCGGGCTCTCACAAGCGCGTCTCTTTCGGGCTCCCCTGGGTGCTGCTTCGGCCGCGTGCTCTCTCAAGCGTGCTGTTTCGAGCTCCCTTGGGTGCTGCTGCGGCCGGGGGCTCTCTCAAGCGCGTCTGTTTCGAGCTCCCTTGGTGCTCCTTTGGCCGCAGACTCTCTCAAGGGTGTTGTTTCGAGCTCCTTGGCTCGATGTTTCGGCCGCGGATCTTCACAAGCGCGTCTGTTTCGAGCAGCTTCCTCTGGGTTGCTGCTTCGGCACGCGGGACGTCTCAAACGAAAGTTCGTGCTTAGTCCTTGGATTGCTCCTTTCCTTTGGGGCTCTCACAAGCGCGTCTGTTTCGAGCTCCCCTGGGTGCTGCTTCGGCCGCGTGCTCTCTCAAGCGCATCTGTTTCGAGCTCCCCTGGGTGCTGCTTCGGCCGCGTGCTCTCTCAAGCGCGTCTGTTTCGAGCTTTTTGGTGCTGCTTCGGCCGCGGGCTCTCTCAAGCGCGTCTGTGTCGAGCTGCCTTAGGTGCTGCTTTGGCCGCGGGCTCTCTAAAGCGGTCTGTTTCGAGCTCTTTTCGGTGCTGCTTTGGCCGCGGGCTCTCTCAAGCGCGTTTTTTTCGAGCTTCCTTTGGTGCTGCTTCTCTCGCCACCGCACGCGCACTCTCGCTCCCGCAGCGCTCACGCGCGTCGCAGAGCCGACGTCCGCCGACCCCACGAACTACGGCGCCCCCGCGAACTCTCGGCAAGGCGCAGTTGTGCCCTCTTCCGCGGACTTGCACCAGGAACGCGGAAGCTCGCAGTCGAGGGGGGCTTCCGCGCGGGAGTAGCCGCCGCGCCGCGCCGAGTCCGCGAGCGAGAATGCCCGTCGGACCCCGCGCGCGGCGCGGCGCCCACTGCCGCGCGGAAACCCAGGGGGCCACGTCCAGCCTCCACGCGGCGGCCCCTGGGGAAGGCTACGCGGGCGACTCAGCACCCGCAAGGGTCGCGGTCGCGCGCGTAACTTTCGCGAAGGACGACTCTCGAATCGCGCTAATGCTGACATATCTGTTTCTGGGACGCACATCACTCACTCAGGCTGACGCCAGCACTCCTTCCCCCCTTGATAGGGGGGAGCGTGGAGGTAGATCCCTAAACCCTAAAAGCAATGACTCTGGGTGGATGGGGTGGGACAGAACGCATCCATCCATCCCCCCCTACCTCCTGAGGAGGGGGGGATAGGATGGTTCTGCGCAGAAACCCTAAACCCTAAACCCTAAACCCTAAACCCTAAACCCTAAACCCTAAACCCTAAACTGCAGGCGCGGCCCTGGGGGCGCGCATCGCCACGCCTGTAAGGATCTGCTTGTGAGAGCGAGCTGCCAGTCGAGCTCACCGCCACAATCGGCCTGCCGGCCTGAGGCTGTGTCTCGCTCAGAAACATATAACCCCTAACCCGGGGCCGGATGCTCCCAAATCGCGGCCGGCCCTGGTGAGTTTAGGGTATTGGGCCGCGGGTTTAGGCTTTCCCTTAAAAACCATTGGATTTCCTTAGAAACTGCCCCAGGACGCTTGGCTTCGCGACGGAAGCGCGCTGCGGCGCTTAGATAGCCGAAATCGTAAAATTAGCGCTTGGGTTTGCCCGCCGCCGCGCTGGTCCCCTTGTCGCGCTCGCATGCAGCCTCTCTGATATCCAAGCACTTGTATCGGCGCTTAAAAACCTCCGGATGTGCTTAAAACTGACCCCAGAACGCTTGGTTTCTCTGGAAGAGCGCGCTGGGGCAGGTTTTATTGCCGAAGGCGTGAATCCAATGGTCCAAAGGTTCTGTGCGTCCGCCGGCCAAAATCCTCCCTGATGCCGGCCGGCATCACGGAGGCTTCTGGGGGCTACCCACAACGAGCTCCCCCGGGCTCCTTGGCTCCTTGTGGGCTCCCATAACGAGCTCCCCCAGGATCCTTGTGGGCTCCCACAACGAGACCCCCTTCCCCCCAGAGCTCTCCCCCAGAGCTCCCCCCAGAGCTCTCCCCCAGAGCTCTCCCCCAGAGCTCTCCCCCAGAGCTCTCCCCCAGAGCTCCCTCCCAGAGCTCTCCCCAGAGCTCTCCCCCAGAGCTCTCCCCCAGAGCTCTCCCCCGGAGCTCTCCCCCAGAGCTCTCCCCCAGAGCTCTCCCCAAGAGCTCTCCCCCAGAGCTTCTCTTCAGAGGCCGCTCCCCCAGAGCTTAGCCCCAAGAGCTTTCTCAAGAGCGAGAGGCCAGAGCTCTCCCCCAGAGCTCTCCCCCAGAGCTCTCCCCCAGAGCTCTCCCCAGAGCTCTCCCCCAGAGCTCTCCCCCAGAGCTCTCCCCCGGAGCTCTCCCCCAGAGCTCTCCCTCCAGAGCTCTCCCCCAGAGCTCCCCCCCAGAGCTCCCCTCCAGAGCTCTTGGCGTGAAGGAGCTCCCAGAGGATCGTTCCCAAGGTAGTGAACAAAACATATCCTCAAGAGCGTGCGCAGACCTCTCTGGGAGAGCTAAACCAAGGAAAATTACCGATATACCGGATTAACATTCCCCCGGGCTCCGGCGCGGTGCCGGCTCGGGCTCTGATTCCGGCTCGGGCTCCGAACTTGGGCGAAACTCCGAGCTCGGGCTGGCTCGGTGGGCGACTGTGGCGCCGGTCTGCGTTCTCCTGTGGGCTTGGTTTGTGTTCCTTGGGTGCTCCTTTGGCCGCAGACTCTCTCAAGGGTGTCTGTTTCGAGCTCCCTTGAATGCTGTTTCGGCCGCGGGCTCTCTCAAGCGTGTCTGTTTCGCGCTCCCTTGGGTGCTGCTTCGGCCGCGGGCTCTCTCAAGGCTACGCGTGCGACTCTTCGCCCGCGCGGGCCTAGGTCGCACGCGTAACTTTCGCGAAGGGCGACTCTTCTCATTCATCCCTGGTACGCGGCCACTCACTCTTGCCGACGCCTGCACACTTCCCCCCTTGCTAGGGGGGAGCGAGGGGGGTAGACCACCCTAAACCCTAAAAGCAATGACTCTGGGCGGATGGGGCGGGACTCAACGCACCATCCATCCCCCCCTACACCCTGGTGAGGGGGGGATAGGATGGTTCTGCTCGGAAACCCTAAACCCTAAACCCTAAACCCTAAACCCTAAACCCTAAACCCTAAAACCCTAAAACCCTAAACCCTAAACCCTAAACCCTAAACCCTAAACCCTAAACCCTAAACCCTAAACCCTAAACCCTAAACCCTAAACCCTAAACCCTAAACCTAAAACCCTAAACCCTAAACCCTAAACCCTAAACCCTAAACCCTAAACCCTAAACCCTAAACCCTAAACCCTAAACTGCAAGCCACGGGCGGTGCATCGACAGAAGCCCGTGGCGCCTGGCCGAGCGATCAGCGAGTCCGCCCATGCGCGAACGCCGCACCGACGAAGCGCGTAGCGCTGAGGAGGATGCGCTCCCCCGCGGGGATGCCTTGTGAGTGCTCCGAGAGAGGAATAGAACCCTTAACCCAAAACCCAGCCGTTGGGTTCGCTACGGTTGGTCGCATCCCCTGGGGCTCCAAACCTATGAAAATACAGCATGCGGCGCCCTTACGGCCGTCCGTGGGGCCGCAAACCATATGAAAATACCGCATGCGGCGTCCTTTCGGCTGGCGCACGTCCCAGGCACTCCCAAGCGCTCCCAGGCGCTCCCAAGCGCTGCCAGGCGCTCCCAAGCGCTCCCAGGCGCTCCCAAAAGCTTCCAAGCGCTCCCCGGCGCTCCCCGGCGCTCCCAAGCGTTGCCAAGCGCTCCCCAGCGCTCCCAAGCGTTCCCCGGCGCTCCCAAGCTCTCCCCGGCGCTTTCGGCACGCTCCCAAGCGCTCCCAAGCGCTCCCAGGCGCATGGCGCTCCCAGGCGCTCTCAGGCGCTCCTGGCACGCTCGCAGGCGCTCCACGTCATGCCTGCGGCGGCTTCTTCGGCTATGCTTTGGTGCCTTGCTGGTGCATCTAGCAGAAAACCGCAACGCGACAAAAAAAAAGCGACGCAGATGCGCCGAACGGCCCCGCGGACCCTAGTGATTCGCCCAAGACCTCGTAGAGCAAGCCCCGAGGAGTTCCAGGGGCCCGTTTTTCAAGTCCGACGGGGTTTCACGGGGGGCAGCGCGAGGGGCACGCGCCCGGCGCCCTCTCGCACTGCGAAGTCCGCCGCGAAGGGCATCACACGACGCCTTCCGTGGCCATGTACGAGGGGGCGCCAGACCCGCCCCCTCGCGCTCCCCCTCCCCGCCATTTCAAAACTCCAGGGGTGTCGAGAACGTCAGACAATCTCTAAGTATGCCCTTCCTTCTGTTCTTCCCTTCCCCGACGTGGCACTGACAGACCATCATTTTCCCAGCAGGAATGCGCACGTTCGTGCCATTGCACGCGACAGCGGGGCAGGCGCACCGCGTGGATACTGCGAGAGGCGAGCGGTCGCGCGCCAGCCAACGCGCGGACACCGTCGGCAATCTCAGAACGCGGGTATGAAGTTGTCTCGCTCCACGAAGCCGCCGATCAAGTAATCATCCGACGTTGCAACGCGGCTGAGCGCTGTATATCCCGCTGCTGGTCTAGGCCACCCGTCCAGGTATATCGTGATGTGGGGGAACTCGTCGCCCTGCACCTTGTCGATGGTGCTGGCGTAGCCGAGACGAACCGGAAAGTAGACCGCATTGCCCTTCTCGCGGTCGGTCCAGCGAGTAATCGCCAGACGGTGGCCCGTCTTCGTCATCACGCGCAGCATGTCCTCCTCGGCGTGGTAGTCCTCCACCACGCAAAGCATGCCATTCACCTCGTCGGCCTCCTTGTTCTTGTTCTTCGTCAGGTACAATTGCATTCCCTTGTAAATCGGTACTCTGCTTGGGACCAGACGGCGATCAGTGCGAAGCTTGCCATCCACGTAGTTCTCGGGGTTGAGTTCCACGTCGCCGTCCAGCGTGGCCAGCGGGGTCTTGCGGCCGTACAGCGCAGCGACTGCCGCCTCGTTCACGGCCGCTGCGCCCCTGCGCGTGCAGGTGACGATCCGCGTGTCTGGGTGCTTCTCGAAGAGCTTCTTCATTTCGGCGGGCGTGGGGTCGCCTCTGCTCTTCCACGCCGTGTGGTCGCGCACGATCTTGCGGAACGTCTCCTTGGAGGGCTTGTCTGTCCGAAGCTCGTCCAGGATCTCCTGGAAGCGTTCCTCCTTGCACCGCCAGGTTTCGGTGAGCTTCACGTGGAAGCAGCGCGGCCGCTTCCATGCGGCACTCTCCCAAGGACGTGTCGGTTCCACCCCAGGGAGCTGGTGCTTGTCTCCGAGGAAGACCAGCGCGGGGACTTTCCCCGCGACGCTCCAGAGCTTCAGGATGCGCTCGAAGCTTTCGCAACTCAGCAGCGATACCTCGTCAACCACCACCAAGTCGAAGTCCGTCATCCTGCGAAGACTCTCTGTGATTGGATCGTGCAGCTTGAATGCGGCGTGGCACGTGTCCACCGTTAGGCCCCCCAGGCCTTGCAGCGCGGCTCTCATGCGGCTGGACAGCTGCGCCGTCGGGAGGGCGAAGAGCACGCGCGCGCCTTGCTCCTGGGCGCGCCGAATGCTGGACTTTACCACGGTGGTCTTCCCCGTCCCAGGCTTCCCAAGGCAGATGACGGGCGTGTTCTTCTTGTACGCTTCCTCGCGCGCCTCGTCCGCCTTCTCCCAGTCCTCCGACAGCTCCGCCCGCACGGCACGGTCCACGCGCTCGTTGATCGCCTCCTCCAGCTGCAGCTGCTTCGGGTGGAAGTCGACCTCGTCCTGGCCCTCGCCGCGCGCTGGCCTGCGGTTGGCGATGACCGCGGCCTCGGCGTCGGCCGCGGCCTTCTCGTCGGCCTTGTCGATGATGCCCGTCAGGTACATGTTGATGAGCTTCCGCTGCCCCACGATCATGTGATGCACAACCTCGGTGAACTTGCTGGACTTCGCGGAAGCGCTCATGTAGTCCACGAGCCGCCTGTCATCGGTGAACAAGTCATGGTGCTCTTCAGCGACGCGGCCCTGGTCGGAGCACAGTCCCAGCGCCGCCGCGAGATACTTGTATTTCTGCGGAACCAGGCGATTCACATCCTCGAACTCGAGCTCGTCGAGCGATCGAAACGGCACGTTCATTGCAACCCACTGGCCGTAGTAGCGGTCGTTGAGCTCGTATACCGTGTCGACGCTGACCACCTTCTCGCCCTGCATGCGGTAGGCTCGCGCGAACTCCTTGAGGTTCGGAAAGTCGTTCTCGCCCTCGCTCTTTTCGTCGCTGTGCTTCTTCGCGAGGAACTCCTCGAAGGTCTTCGGCTGGTCCTCGTCTTCGGCGTCGGAGTCTTTGTCGCTGTTCCCGCTGCCTCCGCCATCAGCATCGGCCATGCCTTTGTACTCAGCGCGCAGGAAGCGCCAGTGAGCGTCGAGCGCCTGGGGCTCCTCGCCGTCGGGCACGGTCGCGCGGTACCGCCTGTACAGGGCCAGCACCAGCTCCTGCTTGTGCTTGCGCTTCAGCCATCCAGCGATGGCGCCGTCGTCAGTAGTCTTTCGAAGCCACTCCAAGAGCGTCATGCCCTCGTGGCGCCACGAGCAATCAGCATATTTCTGGACCCAGTCGGGCACATCCGCCATGCCCGAGTAGGGCGCCGTCGCGGTGCGGAAGCCGCCGCTGACCGTAGAGATGTCGTACTGTCTGAATTGCGCTCCGCACAGCTGCAGGACCATCTCTGGCTCGTAGGGGTGGTACTCGAAGCAGACGCGCCTGGCCACGCTGTCCGCGGAGGCCTTGTCGCTCATCCACTCGTCGTAGCTGCTGTCCGAGAACTTCGCCACATACTTGGAAACGTATTGCAGGAGCATGGCCTCCCCGTCGCTGGTCTGCCAGTCCTGATGGCAAGGGAGCCCGACCATTACGTCAGCGCAGTACGCTCGGAGGCCCGCGTCGTGGTCCTCCTCGGTGTGCTTCAGCTGGAGGACACCATCGTCGCCGTGCACCCCCGACGGCCCATGGTAGATCGGCCACTTGCTCTCTGCATCGCCGTGCTTGTTGAACTGGGATCCGTCCACGTAACCCTTCAGGTCATCCGAGTAGCCATCGGGCTGTGTCGCGAAGAGGTGGTGCTCCAATCCCATGTTCGCCATGGAGTCGTCGTCCGCGAAGAAGAGGACGTGCAGGTGCGGCCGGCCGGAGCCGTCGTAGCGCTTCGTGCCCTCCTTGCGGCTCCCGTCCTGGTACTCCAGTCTCGTGAAACTCTGGACGCGAACCTGTCTGCCGTCGGCGTCCTTCGCGGCGAACACGTGCTGTGTCCAGCTGCGGCTGCTGCGGTCCATCATCTGGTAGTTGTTGCCCGCCAGCATGCCTCGGACGATCTGCATGAGCACGTGCGTCATGTGCAGCGTTTCGCCCACGGGGAGGTACATGCGGGTTCGCAGTGTCTTCTCCATTTCATCGCGCAGCCAGTCGTGGTACTTGAAGCACGGCTCCCACGGCGCAATGGTGAAGAACAGCTTCGGGAAGCCCACCTGGCGCACGAGGTCGACAAGGGCATTGTGCACCTCCTTCCAGTAGAGCGGCGAGAAGGTATGACCCTTCATGAGCATCCGCATCGGCACGTTGTCGAGGCCCAGGTTCTTCTTTGCACCGAGCGTCGCCCAGAGGTTCAGGTCGTACACGAACTGCAGCAGCTCGAAGTTGGATCCGTACCCAAGCAACGGCGATAGGCATTTGGTCATGAAAGACCGCTTGACGCTCGTGCGCTGGCCTCCGCCGTCGCCTTCGTCCTCCTCGGCGTCCGACTCGAAACTGGACAGACGGTTTTACATTCAAGATTTCGTCCAGTATCATGGGTTTCAATCTTGGGTTGGGATTCTCCTTTACTCTGCCCTTCCTTTCCCGCCTCGCCCGCTTCTCCCTTCTTTACCATGCGCTTTTGGCGTACTGGTGGCCTCTCAGTCTTTGTGTTTCAGGAGAACCGTCCCCTTATGGCGCGTCATCATCATCATCATCATCATCACCATACTCTGCCTTCTTCTTCTTGGCCTCCTGGGCTTCGCGCCTCTCCTCGCGCCTCGCGCCCGACCACTGCTCGTGCGTCTCCGTCATCTCGGTGCACCAGTACAAGTTCGGCCAGAGGGCGCACTCCAGTCCGATCTCCTGCAGGAAGTGGTATGGGCGCTTGCGCTTCCTGTCCGCGGCGTCCTCGCCCTGCTTGCGGAGGAACTTCTCGTGCATGTCGTGGAACCGTTTGTACGAGGACTCTTCGCAGTCCAGCAAGTACTTGTACGCCTTCTTTGCCGTCCGCCGCGCATCCCCATCCAACTCGTGGATCTTACCCTTCACGTGCCACTTCGAGAAATAGAACGTGATCATCTTCACCTTCTTGCGGTAGCCGTTCGGGCGGCCGAACGTGTCGGTGGAGCGTGTCTCGTGGCCGACGTCGATCTCAATGGGCCGGAGGGCTTCGACGATCTCCTCTGACAGGCCGCGGAGTGGCCCAGGTACGTCATCGGGCAGCGGGACGTACATGTCGCGAGCGGCGTTGCAGCGGCGGCAGGCGCTCTTGGAGATCTCCTCGCTGGCGTCGAGGAACATATCGATCTCGTGCATGGGCCGCGGCTGCAAAACATGGCACTCCTTGCAGATGCCCCGCGAGCCCTTGGCGGCCCAGGACCGCAGCCCCTTCGACAGATCACTGAAGCCTGCTTCGCCGATCGGCGGCTCCAAGTCCTTGCTCTTTGGGACCTCGTCGGCGCGACCGCGCATCTTTCGCTCGGCTGTGTACTTGTAGAACGAGTTCTCGACCTTCTTCAAGTCCGCCAGGGTTAGCTTGCGGAACTTCTTCCGAGCTTCCTCGTCGACCGTCGGGCTCTCCATCACCAGCCGCCGCTTCGCCAGCTTCGTCGGCCAGTCCGTCTCGCCAGTGCGCCTCCGAGCTTGTGCTGCCTGCTGGTTCTGCCGGACAGTCTTCTTCTTCTTCATCTGCGCCACGTAGTTGTCCCCGAAGACGTCCTTCAAGATTGCCTCGGCCTTGGCAAATACGGCTTCGTCCTTCTCGCGGAAAACCTCCAGCTGCGTCAGCAAGCCCCTGCGGTACCCTCCCTGCATGCCGCGCAGCCTCTGCGGATCGCTCCAGCTGCACAAGTGCTTGTCGGCCTTCACCACGCGCGCGGGCTGCCCTGGGTTCGCCGTGCTGAAGGGGCACATGGCTTCTCCTGCGCCGCGGCAGCAGTTCTGCGGCGTGACGATGACCTAATATTCCTGCGCAGTGAGGTGCCTGCGCAGCCGCCCCAGCGCCTTCTGCTTCAGCGCAGGGTTACGAGCTTCGAACTTCTTCAGGTCGGTCACGGCATGTTTCTTCTTGGCGGGATTGCTTGCCGCCTCCTTCATGCGAGCAGGCGTGCACCAGAGGCACTTCCCGTCGAGCGCCATGGCACGCTGTCCAGGATGCTCTCGGGAGAACAAGCAGACCCCCTCGTCCTCCTTGCTGCGGAGCCTGCGGCCCATGGCGCGCGCCAGGCTGTATCCCTCGCAGAGGCGCTGGCGTCTGCGCCCAGCGGCCGCGCCCTCGCCTTCCGCGGGTACTGGCGGCGGCTCCGCAGCCGCTGCCCTGCGCACCGGCGAAGCTCCACGCCGAAGGTGCAAACGGCTGCCTCATCGACGAGGCGAGCTGACGCGCGAGCGCCATGCACCCTGCGCGCGTGCCCGCATGGGCGCGCATTGCCACGGCCGCGACCGCGCGCGCTTCCCAGCACTCGCACCCCAGTTTCACAACCCAGTGCCGAAGGCAAAACGGCAACGCACGGACATGCTGCGCCAGGGGCAGCCCTGCGCGCGTGCCCACGTGGATGCGCAATGCCACGGCCGCGTCGGCGATCGCCTGCGCGCGCCACTTCGATAGCCCCCCGTGATAGGGGGGTTGGGGGGAGAAACCCTAAACCCTAAAGGGCTTTACTGTGGGTGGTCTGGGGCGGGAGTGCAAGTTCATAGCGCGCGCGGCTTGGGCAGCGATCCCCCCCAACAACCTTGATGTGGGGGGGATCGCAGCCAGCGCGCGCATGCGCCCCTGCAGGCCCTAAACCCTAAACCCTAAACCCTAAACCCTAAACCCTAAACCCTAAACCCAAACCCTAAACCCTAAACCCTAAACCCTAAACCCTAAACCCTAAACCCTAAACCCTAAACCCTAAACCCTAAACCCTAAACCCTAAACTGCAAGCCACGGGCGGTGCATCGTCAGAAGCCCGTGGCGCCTGGCCGAGCGATCAGCGAGCCCGCCCATGCGCGAACGCCGCACCGACGAAGCGGCGATAGCCGCTGAGGAGGATTCGCATCCCGCGGGTATGCAACCCCGGGGGGGTTCTCCCAAGAAAAGGAACCCCTAACCCTCAGCCCTAGCAAGCGGGTCCCTGGGGGGCCGATCCTTCCTCTGGGGCTCCAAACCTATGAAAATACACCATGCGGCGCTCCCTGGGTGCTCCAAACCTATGAAATTACCGCATGCGGCGCTCCCGGCGCTTCCAAACGCTCCAGGCGCTCCCAAGGACTCTCCAAGCGCTTCCGGCACGCTCCCAGGCGCTCCCAGGCGCTCCCAGGCGCTCCCAGGCGCTCCCAGGCGCTCCCAAGCGCTCCCCAGCGCTCCCAAGCGCTTCCAAGCTTTCCCAAGCGCTCCCGGCACGCTCCCAAGCGCTCCACGGCGCTCCAGGCGCTCCCGGCACGCTCCCAGGCGCTCTCGGCACGCTCCCACGCGCTCCCAAGCGCTCCCAGGCGCTCCCAAGCGTTCCCAAGCGCTCTAAGCGCTCCTGGGTGCTCCCGGCACGCACCCAGGCGCGTTCCCAGGCGCGCGCTGGCTGCGCTCCTAGACGCTCCCAGGCGCTCCCAAGCGCTCCCGGCACGCCCCCAGGCGCTCCCAGGCGCTCGCAGGCGCTCCCTAGCGCTCCCGGCACGCTCCTGGCGCGCTCCCAGGCGCTCGCAGGCGCTCCCCAGCGTTCCCAGCGCTGCCACAACCCCGAAGCGCTCCCAAGCGCTCCACTGCGCTCCCAGGTGCTCCCAAGCGCCGAAGCATTCCCACGCGCTTTTCAGCACCCACAAGCGCTCCAAGGCGCCACGCGGCGCTCCCATGCGCTCACGCGCGCTCCCAAGCGTGCCCAGGCAGTTCCAGGCAGTCCCAGGGCTCCTCCCAGCGCTGCAGCAGTCATGCACGCGCATCGTAGCGAGGGGGTGCCAGACCCACCCCCTCGCGCTCCCCCTTCCAGCCTTGCGAAATTCGCGCCGAAGGCGGCTGCGTCGACAATGCAATCGCTTCAGCGGGGGCGACGCCAACGGTCAAGCCCAACGGGCAATTCACGGCTCGCGCTCGCGTTGCACTCTGCGTGTCCTGTCGCGCTCCCAGACGCTCCCACGTGCTTCCATCCTGGGGCGAGGTCGAGCCCCAGCGCTCCCA
Source organism: Prorocentrum cordatum (assembly GCA_963575745.1). Lineage (NCBI taxonomy): Eukaryota > Dinophyceae > Prorocentrales > Prorocentraceae > Prorocentrum > Prorocentrum cordatum. The sequence goes on from CAUYUJ010009131.1 coordinate 18,875, forward strand.
GAGAGCTCCCCCAAGGCATTCCAGGGGGTCTGCCATGGACGTGCTGCCGCAGACATGCGCGCGTATCGTAGCGAGGGGGTGCCAGACCCACCCCTCGCGCTCCTCCTTCCGCCTTCCGAAGCTCGCGTCGACAGCGTCTGCGTCGATGATTGCAATCGCTTCAGCGGGGGCGACCTCAAAGCAAAACCCAAAGCCGCGGGCGAATACAACTGCCGTGCGCGTCGGCGTCAGCGAGGAGCCCGACGGCGCGGCTACCCGCTCGAGGCCCACGGGGGCCCATGGGATTGCCGCGCCAGCGCCCTCGCAGTGCTGCTTTCCAGCGCCGAAGGCAAATGCGGACCCCTGTGGATGTGCTGCGCCAGCGGCAGCCGTCTACGACGGCGGCTGCAAGGGCAGCCAGGCCAACGGCAAAAGCCAATGCAGGAGGCTTACTGGAACCAGGGGCAATGCTGCGTCTGCGACAGGCCAACGCCGTAACTCCAAACCGGATGCGGCGACGCCTGGCCTTGAGGCCTCTCCTGTGCCTTCTGATTGCAATGAACACCCGCAGGAGGAGAATCCGTCCTTCGGCAAAGCCATGCGCCAACTGGGAGCCAGCCGAATGCAGCTTAACCCACGGCAAAGATTGTTGGCCATGCGACGACGCTGGCTCTTGCGCCTGCGCAAAGCGCTTTGCGCGCGTACCAAGAACGCAATGCCAAGACCGCGTCGTCGTGCTCCCCGCGGAATATTCGCATTCGCACACAACACGAAAGCCCCCCTTGATAGGGGGGTTGGGGGGAGAAACCCTAAACCCTAAACCCTAAACCCTAAACCCTAAACCCTAAACCCTAAACCCTAAACCCTAAACCCTAAACCCTAAACCCTAAACCCTAAAACCCTAAAACCCTAAAACCCTAAAACCCTAAAACCCTAAAACCCTAAAACCCTAAACCCTAAACCCTAAACCCTAAACCCTAAACCCTAAACCCTAAACCCTAAACCCTAAACCCTAAACCCTAAACTGCAAGCCACGGGCGGTGCATCGTCAGAAGCCAGTGGCGCCTGGCCGAGCGATCAGCGAGTCCGCCCATGCGCGCACGCCGCACCGACGAAGCGGCGATAGCCGCTGAGGAGGATTCGCATCCCGCGGGTATGCATCCCCGTGGGTGTGCATCTGAGAAGAGAAAGAACCCTAAACCCAAAGTGCAGCCGTAGGGTTCGCCACGATTGGTGCCATCCCCTGGGGCTCCAAACCTATGAAAATACAGCATGCAGCGCCCTTTCGGCCGTCCATGGGGCCGCAAACCATATGAAAATACAGCGTGTGGCGTCCTTTCGGCTGTCGCACGTCCCAGGCGCTCCCAAGCGCTCCCAGGCGCTCCCAGGCGCTCCCAGGCGCTCCCAGGTGCTCCCAGGCGCCCCCAGGCGCTCCCAAGCGCTCCCAGGCGCTCCCAGGCGCTCCCAGGCGCTCCCAAGCGTTCCCAGACGCTCCCAGGCGCTCCCAAGCGCCGCCAGGGCGTTCCCGGGCGTTCCCAGGCGCTCCCGGGTGTTCCCAAGCGCTCCCAGGCGCTCCTAGGCGCTCCCAGGCGCTTCCAGGCGCTCCTAAGTGCTCCCAGGCGATCCCAGGCGCTCCCAGCACGCTCCCAGGCGCATCCTGGCGCTCCCAGCATGCTCCCAAGCGCTCCCAAGCGCTCCCCAGGGCCACCAAGCGCTCCCAGGTACTCCCAAGCGCTCCCGGCACGCTCCCAGGCGCTCGAGCATGCTCAGGCGCTCCCTGCGCGCTCCCAAGCGCTCCCTGGCGCCTCCGAGCGCTCCGGGGCGCTCCCAAGCACTCCGAGGCGCTCCGGCGCGCTCCCAGGCGCTCCCGGCACGCTCCCAGCACGCGCCCAGCACGCTCCCACTGCTCCCAGGCGCTCCCAAGCTCCCACAGGTGCTCCCAAGCGTTCCCTGGCGCTCCCAAGCGCGTTTCAGCAGTCCGAGCGGTCCCATGGCGCTCCCAAGCGTTTGCATGCATTCGCAAGCACTCGGCAGCGCTCCCTGGCAGCGCTTCCCGGCGCTCCCCCGCCATGCAGGTGCTGCCGCAGCCATGCGCGCGCATCGTAGCGAGGGGGTGCCAGACCCACCCCCTCGCGCTCCCCCTCCAGCCATGCGAAATTCGCGCCGAAGGCGGCTGCGTCGACACTGCAATCGCTTCAGCGGGGGCGACGCCAACGGTCGAACCCAACGGACAATTCACGGCTCGCAACCGCGGTGCACTCTGCGTGTCCTGTCACGCTCCCAGACGCTCCCACGTGCTTCCATCCTGGGGAAAGGTCGAGGCGCTCCCCCAGCGCTGCCAGAGAGCTCCCCCAAGGCATCCCAGGGGGTCTGCCATGGACGTGCTGCCGCAGCCATGCGCGCGCATCGTAGCGAGGGGGTGCCAGACCCACCCCCTCGCGCTCCTCCTCCCGCCTTCCGAAGCTCGCGTCGACAGCGTCTGCGGATGATTGCAATCGCTTCAGCGGGGGCGACCTCAAAGCAAAACCCAAAGCCGCGGGCGAATACAACTGCCGTGCGCGTCCCCGTCAGCGAGGAGCCCGACGGCGCGGCTACTCGCTCGAGGCCCACGGGGGCCCATGGGATTGCCGCGCCAGCGCCCTCGCAGTGCTGCTTTCCAACGCCGAAGGCAAATGCGGACCCCTGTGGTTCTGCTGCGCCAGCGGCAGCCCAGCGGCGAAGCCCCCTGCCGAAGGCGCAACAGCTGCCTCATCGACGAGGCGAGCTGACGCGCCAGCGCCATGCACCCTGCGCGCGTGCCCGCATGGGCGCGCATTGCCACGGCCGCGACCGCACGCGCGCTTCCCAGCATTCGCACCCCAGTGTCACAACCCAGTTGGTTTCTCTGGAAGAGCGCGCTGGGGCAGGTTTTATTGCCGAAAGCGTAAATCCAATGGTCCAAAGGTTGTGTGCGTCCGCCGGCCAAAATCCTCCCTGATGCCGGCCGGCATCACGGAGGATTCTGGGGGGTACCCACAACGAGCTCCCCCGGGCTCCTTGGCTCCTTGTGAGCTCCAATAACGAGCTCCCCCAGGCTCCTTGTGGGCTCCCACAACGAGAGCCCCCGGGCTCCTTGTGGGCTCCCACAACGAGCTTCCCCCGGCTCCTTGTAGGCCTTCACAACGAGCGTCCCCGGGCTCCCGGTGGGCTTCCACAACGAGCTCCCTTATGGGCTCCCAAAACGAGCCTCCCCGGCCTCCTTGTGGGCCTCTACAACAAGCTCACCCCGGCTCCTTGCGAACCCCCACAACGAGCTCCCCCCGGCTCCTTGTGGGCCCCCACCACGAGCTCTCTCGGGCTCCTTGTGGGCTCCCACAAGGAGCCCGAGAGAGCTCCTTGTGGGCGCCCACAACGAGCTCTCCCGAGGCTTGTCGGCTCCCACAACAAGCTTCCCAGGCCTCCTTCTGGGCTCCCACTGGAGTTCCCACAACGAGCTTCCCGGAGCTCCTTGTGGGCACCCACAACGAGCTCACCCGAGCTCCTTGTGGGCCCCCACAACAAGCTCTCCTGGAGTCCTTCTGGGCTCCCGCAAACAAGCTCTCCCAGGCTCCTTGTGGGCTCCCACAACGAGCTTCCCGGAGCTCCTTGTGGGCGCTCACAAGGGGAAAGGCAGAACGTTCCCCACGCACAGCAACGAACAAACTATGCAAAAAAAAACAAAAGTCACAAGGCATAAGACAGACTGTTCAGCGGAACGTAAAGGTACGGCGGGCGCGCGGCGTGCGAGCTCTCCTCCCGTCCCCCGGGTCCTTGTGGGCTCCCACAACCGCTCCCCAGGAACTCGCTTCTGTGCTCCCGCAAACAGCTCACCACCCAACCCTCCTTGTGGGCTCCCCAGCGAGCTCCCTGGAGCTCCTTCTGGGCAAGGATCTTCCCGAACGTCCGGCTCGAGCGCCGGCCCGGGTGCCGGAATCGGCCCGGAAGGGTTCCCGAGCGCCGGGAGCAAAAAATCAATATCTTCGAAAGCAAAATGTGTATTGGAGTGGCCTTTTTTGGCCGCGCCTCGGAATTCAATTTCCGGCGCCGGCTGGCGCCGGCGCCGGCGCCGGATCCGGCCCGGGCGCCGGCCCGGGCATCCAGCTCGAGCGCCGGCCCAGGTGCCGGAATCAGCCCGGAAGGGTTCTGGGCGCCGGGAGTAGAAAATCAATATTTTCGAAAGCAAAATGTGTATTGGAGTGGCCTTTTTTCGGCACCGCCTCGGAATTCAATTTCCGGCGCCGGAACCGGCCCAGGCGCCAGCTAGTGCGCCCTGGCGTCCGGCTCGAGCGCCGGCCCAGGTGCCGGAATCGGCTCGGAAGGGTTCCCGGGCGCCGGGAGCAGAAAATCAATATTTTCGAAAGCAAAATGTGCATTGGAGTAGCCTTTTTTTTCGGCACCGCCTCGGAATTCAATTTCCGGCGCCTTTGGCGCTTGCGCCAGATCCGGCCCAGGCGCGAGCATCCAGCGGACTTTGGCCGGCGGACGCGCACAACCTTTGGACCATTGGATTTTCGCTTTCGAAAATAAAATTTGCCTCAGCGCGCTGTTCCAGAGAACCAAAGCGTTCTGGAGTTTTGGCCAAATCCGTAAGTTTTTAAGTGCCGATACAAGTGCATCGGTGTCAGAGAAGCCGCATGCTAACGCGACAAGGGATACCAGCGCGGCGGCAGGCAAACCCAAGCGCTAATTTTACAATTTCGGCTATCTAAGCGCCGACGAGCCCCACAAGCAGCCTCCTTGCGCTTCTTGTCTCCCACAACGAGCTCCCTCCGGGCTCCTTGCGGGCTCCCGCAACGAGCTAGAAAAGCTAATGCGCGCAACTAGTCACCCGCGCGGATCGAGGTCTCCCGGGCCAGCGCTCGAGCCGGACGCCCGGGGCGGCGCCCGAGCTGCGCCCAGGCTATCCGGCGCTGGAATTTGAATTCCGAGGCGGTGCCGAAAAAGCGCACTCCAAGAGACATTTTTTCTTTCGAAAATATTGATTTTCTGTTCCTGGCGCCCAGGAAGCGTTCTGGGCCGATTCTGCACCTGGGCCGGCGCTCGAGCCGGATGCCCGGGCCGGCGCCCGGTCCGGAATTCCGAGGCGGTGCCGAAAAAAGGCCACTCCAATACACATTTTGCTTTCGAAAATATTGATTTTCTGCTCCCGGCGCTCGGAACCCTTCCAGGCCGATTCTGGCACCCGGGCCGGCGCTCGAGCCGGACGCCCGGGCCGGTGCTCGAGCTGGCGCCCGGGCCGGTTCCGGCGCCGGAAATTGAATTCCAGGGCGGTGCCGAAAAAAAGCCATTCCAAGACACATTTTTCTTTCGAATATATTGATTTTCTGCTCCCGGCGCCCAGGAACCCTTCCGGGCCGATTCCGGCACCTGGGCAGGCGCCGGAAATTGAATTCCGAGGCGGTGCCGAAAAAAGGCATCTCCAAAACACATTTTGCTTTCGAAAGTATTGATTTTCTGCTCCCGGCGCGCGGGGCCCTTCCGAGCCGATTCCGGCACCCGGGCCGGCGCTCGAGCCGGACGCCCGGGCCGGCGCCCGAGCTGGCGCCCGGGCCGGTTCCGGCGCCGGAAATTGAATTCCGAGGCGGTGCCGAAAAAAAGGCCACTCCAAGAAACATTTCTCTTTTGAAAATATTTGAAAATATTGATTTTCCGTTCCGGCGCCCAGGGACCCTTCTGGGCCGATTTGGCACCTGGGCCGGCGCTCGAGCCGGATAAGAAGACTCAATTCAGAAGACGCAAAAGGCTCATAAGACTCAGAAGACTCGTAAAGCAACTCACTCTTGCCGACGCCTGCACACTTCCCCCCTTGCTAGGGGGGAGCGAGGGGGGTAGACCACCCTAAACCCTAAAAGCAATGACTCTGGGCGGATGGGTCGGGACTCAACGCACCCATCCATCCCCCCCTACACCCTGGTGAGGGGGGGATAGGATGGTTCTGCTCGGAAACCCTAAACCCTAAACCCTAAACCCTAAACCCTAAACCCTAAACTGCAGGCGCGGCCCTGGGGGCGCGCATCGCCACGCCTGTAAGGATCTGCTAGTGAGAGCGAGCTGCCAGTCGAGCTCACCGCCACAATCGGCCTGCCGGCCTGAGGCTGTGTCTCGCTCAGAAACACATAACCCCTAACCCGGGGCCGGATGCTCCCAAATCGCGGCCGGCCCTGGTGAGTTTAGGGTATTGGGCCGCGGGTTTAGGCTTTCCCTTAAAAACCATTGGATTTCCTTAGAAACTGCCCCAGAACGCCTGGCTTCGCTACGGAAGCGCGCTGCGGCGCTTAGATAGCCGAAATCGTAAAATTAGCGCTTGGGTTTGCCCGCCGCCGCGCTGGTCCCCCTTGTCGCGCTCGCATGCAGCCTCTCTGATATCCAAGCACTTGTATCGGCGCTTAAAAACCTCCGGATTTGCTTAAAACTGACCCCAGAACGCTTGGTTTCTCTGGAAGAGCGCGCTGGGGCAGGTTTTATTGCCGAAGGCGTAAATCCAATGGTCCAAAGGTTCTGTGCGTCCGCCGGCCCAAATCCTCCCTGATGCCGGCCGGCATCACGGAGGATTCTGGGGGGTACCCACAACGAGCTCCCCCGGGCTCCTTGGCTCCTTGTGGGCTCCCATAACGAGCTCCCCCAGGCTCCTTGTGGGCTCCCACAACGAGACCCCCTTCCCCCCAGAGCTCTCCCCCAGAGCTCCCCCCAGAGCTCTCCCCCAGAGCTCTCCCCCAGAGCTCTCCCCCAGAGCTCTCCCCCAGAGCTCCCTCCCAGAGCTCTCCCCCAGAGCTCTCCCCCAGAGCTCTCCCCCAGAGCTCTCCCCCGGAGCTCTCCCCCAGAGCTCTCCCCCAGAGCTCTCCCCAAGAGCTCTCCCCCAGAGCTCTCTCCCCAGAGCTCTCCCCCAGAGCTCTCCCCCAGAGCTTTCTCCCAGAGCTCTCCCCCCGAGCTCTCCCCCAGAGCTCTCCCCCAGAGCTCTCCCCCAGAGCTCTCCCCCAGAGCTCTCCCCCAGAGCTCTCCCCCAGAGCTCTCCCCCAGAGCTCTCCCCCGGAGCTCTCCCCCAGAGCTCTCCCTCCAGAGCTCTCCCCCAGAGCTCCCCCCCATAGCTCCCCTCCAGAGCTCTTGGCGTGAAGGAGCTCCCAGAGGATCGTTCCCAGGGTAGTGAACAAAACATATCCTCAAGAGCGTGCGCAGACCTCTCTGGGAGAGCTAAACCAAGGAATATTACCGATATACCGGATTCACATTCCCCCGGGCTCCGGCGCGGTGCCGGCTCGGGCTCTGATTCCGGCTCGGGCTCCGAACTTGGGCGAAACTCCGAGCTCGGGGCTCGGTGGGCGACTGTGGCGCCGGTCTGCGTTCTCCTGTGGGCTTGGTTTCGAGCTCCTGCTTAATGTTCTCACAGACCCACTGCTGCGTCTGCAACGCAACTTGCTTACCCCCGCTGCTGCGTGGGATGTTCAACCCCGCGACAAATCCCACGCTGATTCGCCCATCGCATACACATGCCGCAGTACTCCCGCGCGTCGCCATCTCCCGACGTCCGCCGGACTCCCACAGACGATTCCCACGCGGGATCTCGGCGAGGCGCAGCTGCGCCGTCATCCCCGAGCTTCCAACAAGACGCGGAGGCTCGCGGACGAGGGAGGCTTCCGCTTGGCGTTGGCCGCCCCGTCGCGTTGGGTCCGCGAGCTACAAAGCTTGACGCACCCCGAGCGCGACTGGCCGGCCATTGCCGAAAGGAAAGCCAAGGGGTCACGTCCAGCCTCCACGCGGCGGCCCCTGGGGAAGGCTACGCGTGCGACTCTTCGCCCGCGCGGGCCTAGGTCGCACGCGTAACTTTCGCGAAGGACGACTCTTCTCATTCATCCCTGGTACGCGGCCACTCACTCTTGCCGACGCCTGCACACTTCCCCCCTTGCTAGGGGGGAGCGAGGGGGGTAGACCACCCTAAACCCAAAAAGCAATGACTCTGGGCGGATGGGGCGGGACTCAACGCACCCATCCATCCCCCCCTACACCCTGGTGAGGGGGGGATAGGATGGTTCTGCTCGGAAACCCTAAACCCTAAACCCTAAACCCTAAACCCTAAACCCTAAACCCTAAACCCTAAACCCTAAAACCTAAACCCTAAACCCTAAACCCTAAACCCTAAACCCTCGGCACGCTCCAAAGCGCTCCCAATGCACCCAGGCGCACGGCGCTCCCAGGCGCTCCCAGGCGCTCCCGGCAAGCTCTCAGGCGCTCCCCGGCGCTCCCTGGCGCTCCCAAGCGCTTCCATGTCGGTCTCATCCCCTGGGGACTGCCTTACACGTGAAAACACCCCTACGTCGGCCTCTCTGGCTGTGCTGGGGAGCTGACGCACGTGGAAATACGCCTACGGTGGCCCCTTGGGCCTTCTTGGTGTGCTAACGTCATGCCTGCGGCTGCTTCTTCGGCTATGCTTTGGTGCCCTGCTGGTGCATCCAGCACAAACAGCGACGCGAAAAAAGAAAGCGACGCAGATGCGCCGAACGGCTCCGCGGACCCAAGTGATTCGCCCAAGACCTCGTCGAGCAAGCCCCGAGGAGTTCCAAGGGCTCGTTTTTTAAGTCCCACTGGGTTTCACGGGGGGGAGCGCGAGGGCCACGCGCCCGGCGCCGTCTCGCACTGCGAAGTCCGCCGCGAAGGGCATCACACGACGCCTTCCGTGGCCATGTACGAGGGGGCGCCAGACCCGCCCCCTCGCGCTCCCCCTCCCCGCCGTTTGGAAACTCCAGGGGTGTCGAGAACGTCACACAACTATGTATGCCCTTCCTTCTGCTTTCCTTCCCTTCCCCGACGTGGCACTGACAGACCATCATTTTCCTAACAGGAATGCGCACGTTCGTGCCTTTGCACGCGACAGCGGGGAGGGCATCACACGACGCCTTCCGTGGCCATGTACGAGGGGGCGCCAGACCCGCCCCCTCGCGCTCCCCCTCCCCGCCGTTTCGAAACTCCAGGGGTGTCGAGAACGTCAGACAATCTCTACGTATGCCCTTCCAGCTGCTTTCCTTCCCTTCCCCGACGTGGCACTGACAGACCGTCATTTTCCTAGCAGGAGTGCGCACGGTCGTGCCTTTGCACGCGACAGCGGGGCAGGCGCACCGCGTGGATACTGCGAGAGGCGAGCGGTCGCGCGCCAGCCAACGCGCGGCGCTCCGTCGGCAATCTCAGGACGCGGGTATGAAGTTGTCGCGCTCCACGTAGCCGCCAATCAGGTAGTCGTCCGACGTCGCGACACGGCTGAGCGCTGTATACCCCGCTGCTGGCCGAGGCCATCCGTCCAGGTATATAGTGATGTGGGGGAACTCGTCGCCTTGCACTTTGTCGATGGTGCTGGCGCACCCGAGGCGGATTGGAAAGTAGACCGCGTTGCCCTTCTCGCGATCGGTCCAGCGAGTGATGGCCAGACGATGGCCAGTCTTCGTCATCACGCGCAGCATGTCTTCCTCGGCGTGGTAGTTCTCCACCTCGCACAGCATGCCGTTGACCTCGTCAGCTTCCTTGTTCTTGTTCTTCGTCAGGTACAACTTCATCCACTTATAGATCGGCACTTTGCTTGGAACCAGCCTGCGGTCCGTGCGGAGCTTGCCATCCAGGTAGTTCTCGGGGTTCAGTTCCACGTCCCCGTCCAGCGTGGCCAGCGGGGTCTTGCGGCCGTACAGCGAAGCGACTGCCGCCTCGTTCACGGCCGCGGCGCCCCTGCGCGTGCAGGTGACGATCCGCGTGTCTGGTGCTTCTCGAAGAGCTTCTTCATTTCGGCGGGCGTGGGATCGCCTCTGCTCTTCCACGCCTTGTGATCGCGCACAATCTTGCGGAACGTCTCCTTCGAAGGCTTGTCTGTCCGAAGCTCGTCCAGGATCTCCTGGAAGCGCTCCTCCTTGCACCGCCAGGTCTCGGTGAGTTTCACGTGGGAGCAGCGCGGCTGCTTCCATGCGGCACTCTCCCACGGACGTGTCGGCTCGACCCCCGGGAGCTGGTACTTGTCCCCGAGGAAGACCAGCGCGGGGACTTTCCCAGCGACGCTCCACAGCTTCAGGATGCGCTCGAAACTGTCGCAGCTCAGCAGCGATACCTCGTCCACCACTACCAAGTCGAAGTCCGTCATCCTGTGAAGACTCTCCGAGATGGGCTCATGCAACTTGAAGGCGGCGTGGCACGTATCGATTGTTAGGCCGTCCAGGCCTTGCAGTGCTTGCTTCATGCGGCTGGACAGCTGCGCCGTCGGGAGGGCGAAGAGCACGCGCGCGCCTTGCTCCTGGGCGCGGCGAATGCAAGACTTCACCACGGTCGTTTTCCCCGTCCCAGGCTTCCCAAGGCAGATGACGGGCGTGTTTTTCTTGTAGGCTTCCTCGCGCGCCTCGTCCGCCTCCTCCCAGTCCTCCGACAGCTCCGCCCGCACGGCACGGTCCACGCGCTCGTTGATCGCCTCCTCCAGCTGCAACTGCTTCGGGTTGAAGTCGACCTCCTCCTGGCCCTCGCCGCGCGCTGGCATGCGGTTGGCGATGACCGCGGCCTCGGCGTCGGCCGCGGCCTTCTCGTCGGCCTTGTCGATGATGCCCGTCAGGTACATGTTGATGAGCTTCCGCTGCCCCACGATCATGTGATGCACAGCCTCGGTGAACTTGCTGGACTTCGCGGAAGCGCTCATGTAGTCCACGAGCCGCCTGCCATCGGTGAACAAGTCATGGTGCTCTTCAGCGACGCGGCCCTGGTCGGAGCACTGTCGCAGCGCCGCCGCGAGATACTTGTATTTCTGCGGAACCAGGCGATTCACATCCTCGAACTCGAGCTCGCCGAGCGATCGGAACGGCACGTTCATTGCAGCCCACTGGCCGTAGTAGCGGTCGTTGTGCTCGTACACCGTGTCGACGCTGACCACCTTCTCGCCCTGCATGCGGTAGGCTCGCGCGAACTCCTTGAGGCTGGGAAAGTCGTCCTCGCCCTCGCTCTTTTCGTCTCTGTGCTTCTTCGCGAGGAACTCCTCGAAGGTCTTCGGCTGCTCCTCGTCTTCGGCGTCGGAGTCTTCGTCACTGTTCCCGCTACTTCCGCCATCAGCATCGGTCATGCCTTTGTACTCAGCGCGCAGGAAGCGCCAGTGAGCGTCGAGCGCCTGGGGCTCCTCGCCCTCGGGCACGGTCGCGCGGTACCGCCTGTACAGGGCCAGCACCAGCTCCTGCTTGTGCTTGCGCTTCAGCCATCCAGCGATGGCGCCGTCGCCAGTAGTCTTCCGAAGCCACTCCAGGAGCGTCATGCCCTCGTGGCGCCACGAGCAGTCAGCATACCTCTGGACCCAGTCGGGCACATCCGCCATGCCCGAGTAAGGCGCCGTCACGGTGCGGAAGCCGCCGCTGACCGTAGAGATGTCGTACTGTCTGAATTGCGCTCCACACAGCTGCAGGATCATCTCTGGCTCGTAGGGGTGGTACTCGAAGCAGACGCGCCTGGCCACGCTGTCCGCGGAGGCCTTGTCGCTCATCCACTCGTCGTAGCTGCTGTCCGAGAACTTCGCCACATACTTGGAGACGTATTGCAGGAGCATGGCCTCCCCGTCGCTGGTCTGCCAGTCCTGATGGCACGGGAGCCCGTCCATTACGTCAGCGCAGTACGCTCGGAGGCCCGCGTCGTGATCCTCCTCGGTGTGCTTCAGCTGGAGGACACCTTCGTCGCCGTGCACCCCCGACGGGCCGTGGTAGATCGGCCACTTGCTCTCTGCGTCGCCGTGCTTGTTGAGCTGCGATCCGTCCACATAGCCCTTCAGGTCGTCCGAGAAGCCGTGGGGCTTGGTCGCAAAGAGGTGATGCCCCAATCCCATGTTCGACATGGCGTCGTCGTCCGCGAAGAAGAGGACGTGCAGGTGCGGTCGGCCAGAGCCGTCGTAGCGCTTCGTGCCCTCCTTGCGGCTGCCGTCCTGGAACTCCAGCCGCGTGAACGTCTGGACGCGAACCTGTTTGCCGTCGGCGTCTGTCGCGGCGAACACGTGCTTTGTCCAGCTGCGGCCGCTGCGGTCCATCTTCTGGTTGTTATTGCCCGCCAGCATGCCTCGGACGATCTGCATGAGCACATGCGACATGTGCAGCGTCTCCCCCACGGGGAGGTACATGCGTGTCCGCAGTGTCTTCTCCATCTCATCGCGCAGCCAGTCGTGGTACTTGAAGCACGGCTCCCACGGCGCAATGGTGAAGAACAGCTTCGGGAAGCCCACCTGGCGCACGAGGTCGACAAGGGCATTGTGCACCTCCTTCCAGTAGAGCGGCGAGAAGGTATGGCCCTTCATGAGCATCCGCATCGGCACGTTGTCGAGCCCCAGGTTCTTTTTCGCACCGAGCGTCGCCCAGAGGTTCAGGTCGCACACGAACTGGAGCAGCTCGAAGTTGGATCCGTACCCAAGCAGCGGCGAGAGGCACTTGGTCATGAACGACCGCTTGACGCTGGAGCGCTGGCCGCCGCCGTCGCCGCCCTCGTCCTCCTCGGCGTCCGAATCATAGCCGTACTTTGCCTTCTTCTTCTTGGCCTCCTGGGCGTCGCGCCTCTCCTCGCGCCTCGCGTCGGACCACTGCTCGTGCGTCTCCGTCATCTCGGTGCACCAGTACAGGTTTGGCCAGAGAGCGCACTCCAGCCCGACCTCCTGCAGGAAATGATATGGGCGCTTGCGCTTCCTGTCGGCAGCGTCCTCGCCATGCATGCTGGAACCGCTTGCACGAGGACTCTTCGCAAGACAGCAGGTACTTGTAAGCCTTCTTCGCCGTCCGCCACGCGTCATCGTCCAGCTCCTTGATCTTGTCCTTGACGTGCCACTTCGAGAAATAGAACGTGATCATCTTCACCTTCTTGCGGTAGCCGTTCGGGCGGCCGAACGTGTCGGTGGAGCGCGTCTCGGGGCCGACGTCGATCTCGATGGGCCGGAGGGCCTCGACGATGTCCTCTGACAGGCCGCGGAGTGGCCCTGGTACGTCATCAGGCAGCGGGACGTACATCTCGCGAGAGGCGTTGCAGCGGCGACAGGCGCTCTTCGAGATCTCCTCGCTGGCATCCAGGAACATATCGATCTCGTGCATGGGCCGCGGCTGCAGGACATGGCACTCCTTGCAAATGCCCCAAGAGCCTTTGGCGGCCCAGGACCGCAGCCCCTTCGACAGATCACTGAAGCCTGCTTCGCCAATCGGCGGTTCCAAATCCTTGCTCTTTGGGACCTCGTCGGCGCGACCGCGCAACTTTCGTTCGGCTTTGTCCTTGTAGAACGAGTTCTCGACCTTCTTCAAGTCCGCCAGGGCTAGCTTGCGGAACTTCTTGCGAGCTTCCTCGTCGACCGTCGGGCTCTCCATCGCCAGCCGCCGTTTTGCCAGCTTCGTGGGCCAGTTCGTCTTGCCAGTGCGCCTTCGAGCTTTTGCCGCCTGCTGGTTCTGCCGGACAGTCTTCTTCTTTAGCTGTGCGAGGTAGTTGTCCCCGAAGACCTCCTTCAGGATTGCCTCGGCCTTGGCAAGATACGGCCTCATCCTTCTCGCGGAATACCTTCAGCTGCGTCAGCAAGCCGTTGCGCTTCACGCCCTGCATGCCGCGCAGCCTCGGCGGGTCGCACCAACTGCACAGGTGCTTGTCTGCCTTCTTCACGTACGCGGGCTGCCCTGGGTTCGCCGTGCTGAAGGGGCACATGGCATCCCCTGCGCCGCGGCAGCAGTTGTGCGGCATGACGATGACCTTATATTCCTGCGCGGTGAGGTGCCTGCGCAGCCGCCCCAGCGCCTTCTGCTTCAGCGCAGGGTTACGAGCTTCGATCTTCTTCAGGTCGGTCATGGCCTCCTTCTTCTTGGCGGGATTGCTTGCCGCCTCCTTCATGCGAGCAGGCGTGCACCAGAGGCACTTCCCGTCGAGGGCTCGAGCACGCTGTCCAGGATGCTCTCGGGAGAACAAGCAGACGCCCTCGTCCTCCTTGCTGCGGAGCCTGCGGCCCATGGCGCGCGCCAGGCTGTACCCCTCGCACAGGCGATGGCGTCTGCTCCCTGCGGCCGCGCCTTCGCCTTCCGCGAGTACTGGCGGCGGCTCCGCTGCAGCTGGTGGCCCTGCAGCGGCTGCTTCCTCGTCGGGCTCCATGGCAGCAGGAATCTCCTCCTCGGCGGCCTGCGAGACCACGTTGCCCTGGTCACCCTCGATTGGCGGCGGTGGCGGCACGCCCACCTGCGAGCGCTCCGAGATTATGCCGACAGCGCGGGCAATGAGCTGATCGCCCCTCTCGTGCATCTTCAGCCGCTCCACGGCCATGTCGTAGATGCCGATGTCAAGCTCGTGCAGGTTCGCCAGGCTGTGCGCGGTCAGCTTGGACTGCTGCGGCGTCGCGCAGATGGTTGCCATGCGAATGGGAGAGCACCACTGACACTTCCCCTCGAACTTGCCCTGCGCGCGCTTGCCCTTCTCCCACGGATTGAAGCAGCACTCGATGACGATCCCGTCGTCGGTCGCAAAGCCAGAGCAGCGCCGAGGGCCCATCGCCGCGAGAGTGCGCTGAAGGTGGATGCGACGGCTGATGCCTGCCAACGATGGCTGCCAGGTGCGCGTGCCAAGCGGTGGCGAAATCAGGCTTGAGCCAAAGCGGCAACGGAACCAACGACATCGCGACTCATGTTGCGGTGAGCAAAGGCAGATCCAAGGTTGCTGCAACTAAACACGCCCCCTGCCCTCTGCCCTGCCCGACGCCTGCCCGTTGAGAATGCCACCGCCCACATGCAATCCTCTCCATCCGTCGCAGAAAACGCTCCCCTGCTCCGAATGAAACTACTCCAGCACATCGCCAATACACCTGTCTCTACTGTCCTCTGCGAAAGATGTGTTCGGAACTGTTTCCTAGACCTGTGCGCGAGCAACTCGTCCCTGGCAACGCATGTTCATTTCAACAGTGTGCGAGGGGGAGCCAGACCCTCCCCCTCGCTCTCCCCCTTCCACCCTGCGAACACGTGCGCGTGTCATGCCATACAACGCACTCTCCAACACTGCCCGTGCGTCGCCTCTCCTCTCCCGAGTCCGTGAATGGCCAGAGCTGTGTGCAATTTGTCTTGCTCACACTGCATCGCCTATGGCAGAACCGTGCGACGACCGAAACAACGCCAATGCCTTCGGAGTTTCCGAAACTCTGACATGCTCTACGAGACACTGCTCCGGGACGCAAGTGCCCGCGGAATGCATCGCCGATGCGTCACGGCCAGCCGCGCGACACACAAAACCTTTCACCATGCTTCGGCGCGCTCACGCGCATCCCCGATGCATCGACGAGCTTCTGGACCACCGCGCCGGGGCAGGACCGAAGGCGCCGTCTGTGGCGTCCTTCAAAGATAGCTCGGAGATAGCGCCCAGGAGCCACGGCCAGCCGCGCGACGCACAAAATCTTTCACCATGCTTCGGCGCCCTCACGCGCATCCCCGATGCATCGACGAGCTTCTGGACCACCGCGCCGGGGCAGGACCGAAGGCGCCGTCTGTGGCGTCCTTCAAAGATAGCTCGGAGATAGCGGTGACGAGCGCCCGAGGCACGCCTGGCGTGGGCTGCGGCCTCAGCGAGCGCAAAGGCTACAGCGAAGGCGCCGACTGTGGCGTCCTTCAAAGATAGCTCGGAGATAGCGCTCACGAGCGCCCGAGGCACGCCTGGCGTGGGTTGCGGCCGCAGCGGGCGCAAAGACTTCAGCGAAGGCGCCGAGTGTGGCGTCCTTCAAAGATAGCTCGCAGATAGCGCTCAGGAGCGCCCGAGGCACGCCTGGCGTGGGTTGCGGCCGCAGCGGCCGCAAAGAGAACAGCGAAGGCGCCGAGTGTGGCGTCCTTCAAGCGGCGGCCGCGCAGATTTCAGCGCAACGCAGCGCCCGAGGCACGCCTGGGCTTCGGGTTGCGGCCCAGCGGGCGCCAAGGCTTACATCGAAAAGTAGCAGACTGTGGCGTCCTTCAAAGAATGATCTCGGAAGATAGCGCTCAGGAAGCGCCCGAGGCAACGGCCAATGCGTGGGGTTGCGGCCCGTCAGCGGGGCGCCAAGACTACAGCGAAGTCGCCGAGTGTTGCGTCCTTCAAAGATAGCTCGCAGATAGCGCTCAGGAGCGCCCGAGGCACGCCCGGCGTGGATTGCGGCCGCAGCAAGCGCAAAGGCTACACCGAAGGCGCCGACTGTGGCGTCCTTCAAAGATAGCTCGGAGATAGCGCTCAGGAGCGCCCGAAGCACGCCTGGCGTGGGTTGCGGCCGCAGCGGGCGCAAAAACTACAGCGAAGGCGCCGACTGTGGCGTCCTTCAAAGATAGCTCGGAGATAGCGCCTCCACTAAGCTCCCGAGGCACGCCTGGCTTGGGCAGGCGGCCGCAGCGGGGCCGCAAAGGCTCCGTACAGGCGCCGCTGTGCGTCCTTCCGCCATAGCTCGGAGATAGCGCTTCACGAGCGCCTCCGCTGCACGCCTGGCTCCTGGCGTGGCGGCCGGCCCGCAGCGGGCCGCCAAGAAAAAAAAAGATAAAAAACACAAAAAAAAAAAAAACAAAAAAAAAAAAAAAAAAAAAAAAAACAAAAAAAAAAAAAAATAAAGGCTACAGCGAAGGCGCCGGCTGTGGCGTCCCTCTCAAAGATAGCTCGAGATTAGCGGCTCAACGACGGCCCCGCGTGCACGCGTGGCGTGGGCGCGCCGCACAAGGCGGGCAAAGGCTACAGCGAAGGCGCCGGCTGTGGCGTCCTTCAAAGATAGCTCGGAGATAGCGCTCACGAGCGCCCGAGGCACGCCTGGCGTGGGCGGCGGCCGCAGCGGGCGCAAAGGCTACCGCGAAGGCGCCGACTGTGGCGTCCTTCAAAGATAGCTCGGAGATAGCGCTCGCGAGCGCCCGCGGCACGCCTGGCGTGGGCGGCGGCCGCAGCGGGCGCAAAGGCTACAGCGAAGGCGCCGACTGTGGCGTCCTTCAAAGATAGCTCGGAGATAGCGCTCACGAGCGCCCGAGCCACGCCCGGCGTGGGCGGCGGCCGCAGCGGCCGCAAGGGCTACAGCGAAGGCGCCGACTGTGGCGTCCTTCAAAGATAGCTCGGAGATAGCGCTCACGAGCGCCCGAGGCACGCCTGGCGTGGGCGGCGGCCGCAGCGGGCGCAGAGGCTACGCCTAAGGCGCCGACTGTGGCGTCCTTCAAAGATAGCTCGGAGATAGCGCTCACGAGCGCCCGAGGCACGCCTGGCGTGGGTTGCGGC
>CAUYUJ010009132.1:0-36063 GCA_963575745.1 Prorocentrum cordatum
TTATGGCCACTCTCAGAGCCATTTGAAATCACATGTGCGAGCCTTCACCTTGAGACATCCTCGGATCGCCGCCCAACCAAAAGGGGGATGTGATTTCTAACCCCCTTTGACATCACACGTGCAAGCCTTCAACTTGAGACATCCTCGGATCGCCGCCCAACCAAAAGGGAGATGTGATTTCTAACCCCATTTGATATCACATGTGCAAGCGTTCAACTTGAGACATCCTTGATGACGATGGGGGGTGACGATTACGACGACGACGATGCCGATGATGGCGATGGTGACGACGACGACGACGACCATGCAGTTGCGACGACGGTGACGGCGACGATTGTTATGCAATTGATTTGTTTGGTTTCCAATGTTGCTGGCTATCAGAAGGCTCGCCTCGAATGCGAACGTGCGCAGCCCATTCACTGAGTCGGAGCCCGCTGGGCGGACGAGGGGGAGGAGGAGATCGAGCCCCCCCCCCCGACGAGTGCTGAAGGAGGAAGGAGGAGGAGGAGGAGGAGGAGGAGGAGGAGGAGGAGGAGGAGGAGGAGGACGGAGGAGCAGCTTCGAGTCCCCAGGACCAATGTGGAAGATGAGGAGGACGAGGAGGGGCAGGCGGAGGGATCCGCACGTCCCCTTCACTCCCCTCCCCGCCGCGGGGGGTGGGGAGGAGAATAAGAAGGAAGGGGAGGAGGAGGAGGTGACGCAGAGATGGCGAGCGAGCGAGGTGGACGCCAGTCGAGAAATTCAGATATCTGAAAAAACAGATATCTGAAAACTGATTGTTAAAAATAACAGAGGAAAATCAGACATCTGAAAAACAAAATCAGATATCTGAAAATGGGTCGGGTGAATGTGCGAATGTGGATGGGTGAGCTGGCTGCCACTCATGGCACTGGCAGTGCGGCGCACTGCGCTGGCATGCTCCCCGCGTGGCCCCTAGCAGCTTCCGTTGTCATCTCACTAGGCTTTGAACCAGGACTTGATCGCGGCGGCCTTCTTGTTGCCAGACTTCAAGTCCTCCTTCAACGCGTTGCAGACTGCCGCAGCCTCAGCGATCTCCTGGTCAGTAAAGTTCTGCCCGTTCAAGAACTTGGCCTCCCAACGGCGCAGCTTGGCGTCGGTGACCTCCAGCGCGTCGATGGCGGTCTTCAGCTCGGCCTCGAACTTGCAGCCCTGCGTGTTTGGGTGTTCGGCAGACTGCGCCACGGTGGCGCTCCACTCCCTCTTGGCCTTGTCCACGGCCGAGTGGCCCTTCCTGACGTTCGCGACTGCAGTCTTACTCTTCGCGTCCATGCCTGAGTCCGCACTTGCGACCGATGCGGCAGGCCCCCCCGCGGGGCCTGGCAAGTTGGCGGCGGTCGGCACGTTGTTCTGGACGCGCGCATGCGCGAACTGCTTCACGAAGTCCTCGTGCGAGTGGTCATCGAGGTGCTTCGCCTCTCCGAGCTCGGACCGATCCTGCACCCGTCGCTTCTTGCTGAAGACCTCCTGGCTGTAGTAGACCTCCAGGTGGCGTGGGAAAGGGACTTTTGTATCTGCGCTCAGGCGGTGGCTACGCCTCGACGTAATCGCACCGCTCTGGACCATCTCAAGCAGCGCGTCCTCGTCCTCCTTCATGCAGGCCTGTTTCCAAGATATCCAACCTCCCTCGGAGCCCTGCGCCGACTCGTCCTCCACTGCCCTGTAGCGCCTCAGGAAGTCATCTGTGTACTTGCCCTTCGCCTCGATGACGGTCGTCATGAACTGCTCGAGCTCCGTCTTGTTCCCCGCCGTCACGAGCCGCGCGTAATCGTCCTTCAGGGACTGATCAGCCGTCTTGATGCGGTAGTTGAACTTGTTGTAGAAAGCCTTGTCCGACGCGGCTCTGAACATCGAACCGTCGGCTGAAACGCTACTTGCGTCGCTGCCAACCCCTCTCGAGCACCCGGGTGCGCTGGGAGCCTCCGTGCTGGTTGGGGCCTCGGTCTTGACGACAGTAGGCGCCTCCGAGGCCGTCGTAACGCCAGGTTCTGCCTTGACTCTCGTAGCGTGGAGGCAGCTCAGAATGCGATGCGGCTCAGGCGCAGGCCCATCGGGCAGCTTAGCGCCCCTTCGGGCCATGCCGAATGCCAGGCTGGATGTATGGCCAAACGTGATGCTTGAGCAAAAATGCCCTCGGAGTGTGGTGCTGGCCGTTGTGATGGTCGTCACGGTCAATGTTCCCATGGCGTGATGGTCTAAACCCGTGCAGAGGAATGGTTCTCCAGTGACACCCAACCCCGCACCCCGCAACGTCCATTAAGGGATTTTCGTGCTATCCTGAACTCCCCCCTAAGGATTGTTAGGGTGGGGGTGGTTCCGAAACAGGCGGTGCAGAGTGAAGTCACCATTCCGATGACGACGACCACGATGGTGGAGATACTGATAATGACGATGATAATGATGATGGTGGTGATGATGATGGTTAGTATGGTGAGTATGATGGTAATGGTGTTGTTGATGATGATGACGATGATGATGATGATGCTGATGATGATGATGATGATGGTGATGGTGATGGTGATGATGATGATGGTGATGATGATGCTGATGATGATGGTGGTGATGGTGTTGGTGATGATGTTTTTTCCTGAAGGCTCGCATTCGCACGTGCCACGCGCGAATCTCAGCTTGCAAGCGATACTGCACCAGTGCGCCATTGGAGCCAGTCGGCTTCTGCCCACTGGAGAACGCACCAGAGGAATAACGAACATGGAAACCAGATCATATGGATTGCGACGATCAAAACTACCGCGGGGGCGCATCTCAGTCGCGTGCTCGCTGACTCCTCCGTCTGGCAGCCGTGGGTGCACCTATTGGACCTGAGACCGATCACGCACGAACTTCCTGGCATCGCCAATTGTCTTGATGTCGCTGTCTTTCTGCAGCAGCTTGGCGAGGAGCTCAGCCATGATGGTAGCGTACTCCTCGTGCGCGTTGGCGCTCAGGCCGCACACGTACTTTGCCGCAGGGCCGTGGACGATGTAGGACTCCAACTTCTTCTGGTTCGGTGCCTTGCGCCTGGTGACGAGGCGCACTGGGGCAAGGATCTCAGTGGCATCGGGAAGGCCCAACCACACCCTTGCCTTGCCACGTTTGGCTTTCATGACTGTCCTGAGCCGACTTGGAGCCGCAATGGCGTGGGCCATGGCCTGCTTACCCGTGAGGCGCCGCAGCGGGCGCTTTGGAGTGGCCAAAGTATCTTTGCGCTGCATGCCCCTGCCAGGATTGGGAACTACGATGGGTTTCTGCTCCTCCTCGTCGGGTATCGTGATGGGGCCCCTGGCCTTCAAGCAGCTCTCGCAGTTACACAACTCCTTGATGATCATTGGCTCGTCGTTGTCTGAGTCGCCCATCTCGTCGAAATTTGGGAACATGTCGTTCACGCCTGCCGCTGTCACCGCAGTAGCCGCGGACGAAGCCACACTCGGCGCCGCTGGCGCCTCTTCCTGCGTGGCGGCGAGCACAGGCGCGGGGAGCGCAGGGATGACGATCTGGTTCGCCAGGTTCTTGATGGAGTCATCGCTCGACATCTCGATGTCGCCCTTTTTCATCAGGTGCAAATTCCGCATCATGATGCGGAACAGGTCGGCCGCATCAGCGCAGACTCTGGGGAGCTGGGGGACACCGCAGTCGAAGATATTGTGGCGAGCGTTGGCAGCCATCAACGCCGCACGAAGGTCGGCGTGGCTCGGGTAGCCCGTGTTCGCGATCTTCACGAGCCCTTGCAAAGGTTTAGCGTACTTCCTCATGCCCTCGTGGTCGATGGGCTGCTGGCGGCTCGTCTGCTTGTAACCTGAGCAGTCCCAACTGAACCCTGGGTTCCGCAATTCGAGCAAGTCCTTCCACTCAGACAGGAGCGTGGCGGACGTGAACTTCACGGTCACTGGACGAGGTGCCCTCTTACCCCCATCGCTGGACATTGCAACTTCTGTTGCCAAGGGAATATGGAAGGAGGCCGAAACCAACAGACAGAGAATCATCTTGAGCCAAAGCGGCTACGGAAACACGATGAGTAGGGGAGACGATAGCAACGGTTCCTTCGGTGGAGATCGCCGTACCAAAGGTCTGAGGTGAATCCGACCTAACAACAACGATGGCCATGCAACTCGTGCGTTTCCAATCCCAGCCTAGGCCACCACGACGATGCGAATCGAATCCTACCCAATCGTCGCAACTCTAATCCTAGCCCGCCACGGCGCTGGCCATGCCATGCGTGTGAGTCCAACAACAACAACAATAACAACAACAACAACAACAACAACAACAACAACACCAACAACAACAACAACAACAACAACAAACTGCGTTAGCAAGTGAACAGGCTAAGGCCCCACTACAAGTCGCACCTGGCGTGCGAATCTGACCCTTGCTCGCCACGGCGATGGCCGCACCAGGCGTGTGAGTCAAACGACAAGAACAAGTTAACACATTAACATGTTAAGTTAACAAGTTAACAAGTTAAGTTAAGTTAACAAGAACAACAACACATTAGCGGTTTTAGATTAATTTCAACTCATGCAACTTAGCTTTTGCATTGCCTATTAATATATTAAGAAATAAAGCTGCGGCAGCTATGGGGAAGGGCCGGGGCCGGGGCTGGGCGGGGGCGGGGGCCGGGGCCAGGGCCAGGGCCAGGGCCGGGGCCGAGGTCGGGATTGGGTCCAGGGCCAGGGCCGGCAGGGCGGGGGCCAGGGCCAGCCAGGACCGGCGTTAGGGCCTGGGCCGAGGCTGGGATTCGGGCCAGGCTGGGGCCGGGACCGGCCTCGGAAGCGGAGCCGGGGTCGGACTTGGGGTTGGTTGGTGTTGTGGGGGGTGGGGCAGTGTGTTTGGGAGTTTTTTTTTTTTGTGGTGGCTCTTTTGGGGTGTGCTGTGCATTTTTTGTTTTTTTGTTTTTGTGTTGGTGTCTGTTTTTTTTGACTTGGTTGTGTAGTTTGTGTTTTCTGTTCTTTGTTTTTGTCTTTTTGGTCTGCTCCCCCTTCGCGGCCAATGCATCGGGTCTTGGCCCGTTTGAGGCTTTGCGTGGGCCCCGGGACCCACTGGGGGGGGTGAGTCTGACGTGGGACCCCCCCCGGGACCCCCCCCATGGGACCCACGGAAAGTGGCTTCGACGCAATGACAGCGTCCTGCTTTCTTTTTTTTTCTTGTTCTTTTTTTCTTTTTCTTTTTTTTTGTTATTCTTTTCTTTTTTTTTTTTTTTTTCTTTTTCCTTTTCTTTTTTTTTTTTTTTCTTTTTTTTTTTTTTTTTTTTGTTTTTTTTTTTTTTATTTTTTCTTCTTTTTCTTTTATTATTTTTTTTTTTTCTTTTTTATTTTTTTTTTTTTTTTTTTTTTATTTTTTTTTCTTTTTCTCTTTTTTTTTTTTTTTTTTATTTTTTTCTTTTTTTCTTCTTTTCTTGTTTTTCTTCGCCACTTGAGAGGGAGGCCCTGGGAAAGCGGGGGGGGAGCGGCGACGGGCCCAGGGAAGGAAGAGGGGGAAAAGGGAGGAGGGGAGACGGGCCCAGGGAAGAGGGGGAACGCAGGGACAGGAGACGACCGGACCAGGGAAAGGGTGGGCGCAGGGACAGGAGACGACGGAGACGACGGAGACGACGGAGACGACGGAGACGACGGAGACGACGAACGAACGACGGGAACGGACAAACCCCTCACACACGCTGACACAGGGTCGGCGGACTTCGGGTTCCTTGGTCGACGCCCCGACTGTAGCGCCCAGGAGCGCCCGAGAACCCCTCGGAGCGTTCGGGGCGCGGTGGCCTGGGCCGCTTCAAGGGCTGTGCAATCCTCCATCAAGAAGAGTTCGATGGGGGCTCGCGCACGCACGCCAACACTAACACGTGCCCAACACACCAGACACAACCCAGCACGCACACATGCACACGCACGCACAGACACACACACACACACGCACCCGCACAGACACGCACCCACACACCCTCACGACACCCACATGTATTATGCACACGCACACGTGGGCACACGGACACGCAGAAACACAGTCACACAGGCGTACAGGCAGAGAGACACATACGTGTAGAATAACAGACACAGACATACAGACACGCATACAGACAGACACACAGACACATATCTACTCATCCACACACTTGCACATACACGCATACACATACACATGCACGTGCACATGCACATGCTTTTGCTGCACAACACCAACACCTGCACACGCGCATGCACATGCACATACACATACACAACCACGTACACATACACATACACATTTGCGTACACAAACACAGGCACGTACACATACACATACATACACAGGCACATTCACATACACATGCACAACTACATACACATACACATATATATATATATATTACCGATACACATACACGTACACATACACATACACATACACACGCACATGCACATGCACGTACATTCACTCACACGCACACGCACACGAACACGCACACGCACGCACACGCACACGCACACGTGCACGTACACGTACATGTACACATACACGTACAAGTACACGTACAAGTACACGTAAATGGATACGTACACGGACACGTACATGTACACGTACGCGTACACACAGTTGTATACACGCACATGCGCATTTTGCACATTTGCGCACATGCACACATGCACGTATGCACATATGGACGTGCACATACACCTACGCGTACACGTGCACATGTACATACACATGCACATACACATACACATGAACGCATTTACACGGCGGCTGCCCGGCCACCCCTCCTTACTCGCCCCGTTCTTTGTCATCATGGCTTTTTACCTCTGCCGCGCCCGCCCTGTTTTTGTGCTACCTCTCGGGTCGTCCGTCTCTCCGCTGCCACGCCCGCCCGGCTTGGCTGCCTGGTGGCGCTTGTTTTTTCCTTGCTTCTTTCTCTTACTTGTCCGATTTGGTCGTTGCTCGCCTTTTCCACCCTGCCGTGCATCGACCGTTTTTTTTCGACCCCAGGCCGCCACGGCGCGCACATGGGGGTATCGCTTGGCCACGCTGCTTCACAAGGGAATTTCTCATTCACTACGTTGCCTGCCGATGGGAGCGCGGCGGAGGAAACTGTGTGTGTGTGCGCGTGTCCCTCCGTCCCCCCTCCTTGCTCCCTCGCCCCTTCGGGTGGATGTGGTGGTGGTGATCCTACCTGGGGTGGTGTTGGTGTCTGAATCGTTGCGGTGACCACACCGTGTGGTGAGTCGGTGGGGATTCGGAGTGACCGCACGGTTTTGGGACTCAGGTAGTTCTCCTAGGTCCCAGGGTGTCTTCGGCCACTGTGGGCCTTCGAGACCCCGAAACTGCAGGGCAACGGACCGTGCGGTGAGGTCTTTGCTGATTCTGGTGTCACCGTCCTGTCTGTCACTGTAACTTTTTGGGACCCCGGAGTGGTGACACCTCCTTGCCGAAGTGCCAGAGGATGTAGGCCTCCCAGATGGGGTCCGAGTAGATGGGGTCAGAGCATCGCGCCGCATCGCCGATGCATAGGCGATGCGGCTCGGTGTCGAGCCCGATTTTCTCCACGCCGACGTCGCCGGTGCATCGCCGACGTTGCCAGGGCATCGCCGATGCATCGACGATGCATCGGCGGTGCGGCGCGATCCTCCGACCCCATCTACTCCGACCCCATCTAGGAGACCTCTACAGTCGGACCTAGGCCAGAAGAACATCCCTCAAGAACATGAGACCCTCCGTCGGCCAAAGCACACAGAACATCCAAGGGTACCCTCCCCAGGTTGCACAGGAGCATCCCACGAACGCGAGACACGTTGTGGGACCCTCCCCGAACCGACCTCGAACTCATACCACTGTCCGACTGCAGAGGAGGCGCGGCCGACGAGGAGCTCAAGAGGAGAGGGCCTGCGTGGGCAGTCGGGGCTGCACGGGCGGGCACCGGAGCTCCCCCCTGGGGGCATGTCGGGGAGTGCAGGGTCCGAGCACTACGACTGCGCCGCCGACGCGGGCCAGAAGCAGAGGTCCTGGTCGGCAGGAGCCCCGAGGGAGGTCAGTCGGAGGCGGCGATGGGCCGGAGTGTTCCAAAGGGGGGTTTTGGGGGAGGGGGTATTCAGAGGGCCCCCAGGGGGCCTCGGAGCCTCGTCAAAACAGGGGGGCGCGAAGCCCCTGGGGGACCCCTCCTGGAGAACCCCCGTCCCCCCAAACCCCCTTTGGAACCCTCCTGGTAGGGGCGAGTAGCCCAGAGGGGGAGCAATACGTGCATCCAGAGGTGCCGATGATCTATGTCTTCGACAAGGCTCCCGGGCGAATGCGTGTTCTGCCCGCCCCTGGGCTATTCGCCCCTATCGTGGCCGCCGAGTCGGGGACAGCGTTGACCGAAGAAGAACCAACGGCATAAGCACAAACTTTCGACGCTCCGCGCGGGTTTCTCGGATCCGCGCAGGGGCCCCCGCTGGCGGCGCCTCCTGCGCCGCCCCTGGCGCGCTCCGCGCGCCAGGGAAGGGGGTCCAGCGCAGATGCAAGAATTCCGCGCGGAGAGCCACACGTTTTTGTTTTCGCCGTTTTTTCTTCTTCCAAGTCGGGCCGAGGGCAAGTGGGGATGGGCTGAGCAGGGCCGAGGGTCAGAGAGCGCCTTCCTCTGCAAGCCCACTAACAAAAAGGACATCGAGGTCTCAAGCGCCTCGCCTGTTATACAACATCTAACCACCGCTTCGCAACATGTCCGAATTCTTGTCCTCACGCCGGGTGCAGTGCATCCATGTCAGCTCGACCGAACAGGTTGGTTGCGCCCCTTGACGTCCGTTCGGGGTGTTCTGCAGACCTGATCCCAGCCCTGCTCCTAAGTCGGGCGTGTCCCTCTCTACAGGAGGAATATCCCAAGACAGTCAACAAAATAGTCAGGGAACTATTTTTGGAGCATCTCTTTTGGCTATTCTTGAGTATTTTGTTGGGCATTTTCTTCCTCCCAAAATCCGCCTGTACAGTCGGGGCGCTGAAGAAGGAACCCTTTTCGTTGGGGAGGGGCTCGGTGTTCCTCGATTGCTTCACAGTCTGCCTTGGGTTTTCCTGAGGTTTCCCATGGGGAATCGAAGTTTAACTTATGAGAAAAAGGGCGGACCTCGTTCCTTATTTAGGGTTCCTTAGGCCAACGCCCCGACCGTAGGGGGACAGGCCCGACGTCAGGATAGGCTCGGGAGGGGCTCCATCGAGCCCCAGTCGCGCATCGATCGCCCACACGGGCCTGGTGGCCCGCCCCGCCCAGGAACGTGCGGGTTCGCCGTCGGGGGGGGCTTTATATCGTCGGTCGATCGCAGATTCAGCCCCGATTCCAGGTCGATGCCTCCTGCCTCCTCCTCGTCCTCCTCCTCCCTCCTCCTCCTCCTCCTCCTCCTCCTCCCCCCTCCCTCCCTCCCTCCCTCCCTCCTCCTCTTCCTCCTCCTCCTCCTCCTGCTCCTCCTCCTCCTCCTCCTTCCCTTGGAGCCCCTGAGCGGCTCAGGGACCGCCAGGGCCAGGGGCAAGGGGCACCTCCCACACGGTGCCGAGGGGCCGGAGAACCCCTCTCATGGCTGCCCGCGGCGCTAGCGTGCGCGCCGTGGCGAGGTCCGCCCTGCGGATCCTCGCTTCCGACTCGACCCCCTGCATGCGACGGGCGAGCGGCTCTACGAGCTGCTCGCGGCTACTCGTGCTGCCGACTTCCTTCTTTTAGCAGGAACGAAGGAGAGCTGCAGGAGAGGAGAGGGCGTGCTACGTCGTCGTGTCGATGGGAGGCTCGTTATCGAATCGGTGTACACTCCTGGAGCATATACTAACAGTTTTACTGGTTGTTCAATTATCTTAGGCCCCGAGATTCGAGATCGAGAGGTCACTCAGGTTTGGGGTTTCCCGCCGACTTGTGGAGGTCGGGCGGTGGCAGCTCGAACCAAACGCGGGGCACTAGATGTCACGCTGGGTGCCGTCTACTTCCCACCCCAGCCCTGCAAACGTGGTCAGGCCGGTGCCTACTATGCTACGGTACAGATCCTGAAGAAATGGTGGCGAGACTTGCTGCAGGGACTCCCGTCGCGACGGCTCCAGTCTTCTATGCAGATCTCAATGACGGTCTGGGCTGCTCTAGAGTATCGGGCGTCTGGACTGAACCCCCGAGCGCGTCGATTGGGCCCTTTCGGAGCAGAGAGGCTAGAAGACGAGGTGCTGGGGAGGAGGTTCGCAAGATGATTGAGGAACAGCACCTGGTCGCCCTCTTCGAGAACACCTACTACTCTGCCAACTCACCTGCTACCTCCTCCAGAATTGATTACTGGTTCCTAGCCTCTGGGCGTCACGATCGTGTTCAGCAGTGTAAAGTATTGCACAACCTCGGGGCCCAACTTCAGGCAATGCGAGGACC
This sequence comes from Prorocentrum cordatum, assembly GCA_963575745.1. Taxonomy (NCBI): domain Eukaryota; class Dinophyceae; order Prorocentrales; family Prorocentraceae; genus Prorocentrum; species Prorocentrum cordatum. The sequence goes on from CAUYUJ010009132.1 coordinate 10,349, forward strand.
TCCGCCGCGAGACCACCTTCCTCTGTGCCTTGTCGCGAGGTATGAGAGGGACCCGTACTTGCCCCCACATGTCCCGCCTAGACGCATGGACCCTTCGGCACTGATGCAGGCGGTCAGGAGCGGGAAGGGCAAGAGTCAGTTCCTCCAGGCAGTAGCAACGGAGTTCGAGGGCCGCGAGGCAGAGTTTGCAGGCTATGCCGCGACGGGCTCGGCGGACACTTTCTTTGAAATAATGGAGGACGTACTTACTACTCTTGGCCACAGGCGCTTCGCTCGGAAACCTCTCGCACCGGATCCAGAGCTTTCTCGACAGCGTCGCGAGTTGTTGCGACAACGACTGGCACTGAAGGAGTCAAAACTTCTGATCCAGGACGGGGGGGGGCAAGGAGGACGAGCTGAGGGAGGTGGAGGAGGAGTTGAAGAGGTTGTCTGCGCTGCTCCTTGCTGAACGGCGAAGCGCTAGGAAGGAGGAGAGGGGGATCTGCATCGACATGGCGGAGGAGACGTGGAGGGAGAGGAGGATGGCGGATGCAAGCGCACTTTCGAGGAGAGCTGCAAGGAAGAGGCTTGGGCCTAAACAGCGAGATCGGAGGAGATTGGGACCGCCGCCGCTACCCGGGGAGGTCTGGCTTGAGCACCTTGCTAAGACGGGGGCTGCTGGAGACGTGGAGGCCAGGCCCTTGGAATGGGCCACCTGGAGGCAAGAGAGGGGAGGTTGCCAGTCCCCCCCGCGTCGGCGTCGGACGAGCATGCGATCGAGCAGCTGGCGGGGGGGGGATTTCGGCAAGATCAGGGGTTCCCTCAGAAAGGCAAACAAAGGGCGGGCGGTGCCACCCGAGACGTATACCCCCTGGAGATCTGGGACATGGTCTTCTCGCCGCTCCAGGGGGTCCAGGATCGAGGGCGCGGTGTTGGGTTCCAGGAGGCGCCCCCCGACATGACGAAGGTCCACCACCTATGGCACCTGGGCCTCTCTCAGATCCGCAGGGTTGATATGGCGCAGCTTCACTGGCGCCGGTCGAAGGGGGTGGGGCTGCACAAAAGCGACAAAGTAGGACCTACGGGACGTAGGCTGATCCACGCCCTCCCCCCCATCGGCGAGGCTTGGTGCGCGCATAGGATTTCCCAGAGGCCCCCGATGCAGGGCCGCGGTGTTGCGAGACATCGTCGACGAGAGGATGCCATCCTGACGACGATGATCTTGGGATATCGGCTGCGTCAGGCACTTGGGTTGTGCGCTGCGACGATGAAAGACCTATCTAACGCCTTCGGGGGTACCAATAACGAAACTGTCGACCCATGCGATCGCGTCCTCTGTCGCCAGCGTTATCGTTGCCCGGTCGTGGAGGTAGATGCGACGTCGGGACCTTTATTGGTGAAGACGGGGGTCGGCGGGGTGATGGGGGGCCCCTTCAGCGCGCGCGGCTTCGTGGGAGCGTTTATTGAACCAGTAAGTAGTTGGGCGCGTGGAGCATTAGATCGCCTGCCGAACACTTCTCTGTTGCAGGGGGCATGATGCGGAGAGCCAGTTGACACGTCCTTCCAGAAATATGCGGACGACCTGCTACGGGCGATCCCCTTGGCCGCGGGCACAAGCATGAGCGAGGCCCATCAAATGTCGAGGACGTCGGATGATATCTTGGGCCGTTCTCTCGCGGAGTCAGGCTGCGCTCAGAATGAGCAGAAGCAGGCCGCGAGTCTCTTCTCCGCGGGATAGGGGCAGCAGCATGCAAGGAACACATCAGAGATCACGGGGTGTCGGGAGGAAGGATGGAGGGCGTTGTTTCCGATGTTGCTCGTTACCTTGGACCAGTACTGACACCGACGCAGCAGTCGACCCCGGAGCTGGAGAGACGCCCCGCGGCCGCGACATCGGCGTACTACAGCATGGGGCGGTTTTGGAGTCTCCGTTTACCCCGGGCTTGGCGTCGGGCGATCTTCCAGGGCTTGGTCCAGGGCGCTCTCTTGTCGAGCATGGAACCATTCCTACTCAGCTCCAAACAGATGAGTCTCATGGATAAGCATTTAGCAAGGTTGGGAAGGATGGCTACGAGGGGGCGAGCGTGCACGACGGGTGAGGATGGGACTAAGCGCGTGCTGGACACACGGGCCACGCTTTTTCACTGGGGGGTAGCGACAACACACCGAGAGCTCCTTGCTCGCAGGCTGTCGTGGTACCAGGACTGGGCATCGCACCAGGAGTCGCGCGCGCAGGTGCTGTCGGCCTTGTTCGGGGCCTTCCCCTTCGAGGCACCAGAAGCCATGCCCTGCCATGTCCATGGATTTACGCCCCACGCTTCTCCATGGACCAGGAGAATAGGCACATATCTGATTGAGGCGGCCACCTATTACCCTGATGCGGAGGAGCTGCTAGCACGGATGGGAGAGCGGCCTTGGTTATTATCGATGATGAAGATTGTCGTGAGGATTTCGCGCGCCTCGATATCCGACGAGTTCGCGTTGTTGAGCGCACGCATGCGATCCCACCCCCCGTCTTATCTGGAGGAGGCGGAGGAAATGGGGGACGCGCAGCGCGCGGAGGCGGCGCGGGAGGAGGGGGCTTTGTACCCGTTTAGCTGCGCGGCGAGGAAAGGGGGGCAGGTGGAGGAGCCGAACCAGGAGTGTGGTGAGCGATTCCGGACAGCGAAAGGACTGATGGAGCACCTTCGTCATAGGCGCGGTATTCGAAATCTCCCTCGCGTTCTCACCAAGAAGAACCAATGCATAGTGTGTGTTCGAGTTGTCCGCTCCCAAACTGCGGCCGCGCGACGTCTGCGACAATCTATCCTAAGGGGCTATTGTGGACGCTGGGAACCCCGTTCGATTGTCGAGCTTAAAGTGCCCACCGACTTTAGCTGTAACATGTGCTCGTTCGTGGGCAGAGACTGGCCCGATCTCCGCGGCCATCAACGGGCTCATCTTCCTTCGCGCGTTCTACCTTGCCCTCGGCGCGAGTTGCTGCGAGGGCCGCCCATTCATGTCGGGGGCGGCGCCGACGCCAGGGGGCGGCTCAGGAGGGCCGAGTCAGGATATGGGCATGCCGTCCTGGATGAAGCGGCCTGCGGAGAGCCCAGGATCGGAGGCCAAACGCGCTCGCGGGCGGCTCCCGTGCTCAGGGCGGGAGGAACGGGGGCGACAAGTGGGAAGTGGCGCTCCTCATGGCGATCGCGAAGCTTGCGCTGTCGGGGGCCGGTCAAATCGCGCCCCTGGAATGCGCCGTGTACGAGACGTACTTCGTGAAGGAGGACGTCGCCGACTCGGTGGGGGAGTTGTGCAAGGCCGCGGGCGCGGCCTACGACAGGGGGTCGCAGCAGCTCAAGGCCCGCGAGAAGGACGGCGAGCGGGTTGACTACAAGGCCAGAGGGGCCCCCTACGTGCAGGTATTCATCATGGTGGTCAAGCGGGCGCTGGACAAGCTGAGCCCCGGCGGCCCCCGCCCCAGCGAGCAGCCGTGCGCGGCGGTGACGCTCTGCTTGGACGAGGTGGCGATGAAGAGGACCCCCCAGCAGCTGGCCATGGACGTGCTGCGCTTCAAGTACAAGCGGGCCTCCAAGGACTCGACGCAGGGGGCGCTGAGCCTCGCGGTCTGCCCGGAGGAGAAGGTGACGGCCGACGCGTGGGATATCGTGCTGAAATACATGGTGGAGAAGGACGGGGTCGTGCGCGCGACGGGGCCAGCGCCTCGGGGGCCGTTGGAGCGCAAGATCTCGCGCATCATCGCCGACGCGGCGTCGAGCAAGGGCGGCGGCGAGGGCAAGTGAGCTAGCTGGCTTCGCAGTAGTGAGAGGCTGGCGAGCCTCATCTCCTGAGGCACTATCTCTTCCGATGCAGTTTTTTCCTCGCCTCAGAGTTTGCTCACCTCGTGCTCTTCCCCCTCTTTGCCTGCCGCCCTTGTGGCCGTCTTGCCGCCGCTGCCCTCGGATGCCTCCTCTCGAGCTCGAACCAGGCCTGTGAGGAGGAAGCAGACACCGAGCCAGTGAATCAGGGCCAGCTCTACACCGACAGGTGGCGAGCGACAGGGCCTGGCCGCTCCGTGGGAAGGGGGCGGGCGTCGGGATCTGGGGGTCGCGTCGGTCGTGGGGGGATTAAGGGGAAAGGTGCGCGCTAGTCCCCTCGGGGGCGCCTGCCTGGGTTGCGCGCCCGCGGGGCAGGTCGCCTCTTTTAGGGGCAGCGCGGGCCCTGTCCGAGAGGCCGCGGGCCTTCGAGGGTAGTGGGACTTCAACTGTCGCAAAGCGACGCCCAGAGGCGAATGCAGTAGGCAGCAATGCGGATGCTAGACCTCCACGGGTAATCTGATCTGATATGATCACCTTCCTTTGGCCAGCTCCCGTCAACCGTTGTCCGTCAGGAGTGGACTGCCGCCCCAGACTTCTAGGCGACTCGAGACGGTCGTTTTGGATGCTTTTCGCAGTTTCTTCGCCCTCTCTGGGGCTGCCCCCGGGCCCCAGGGCCACGAAGGGCACGCCAGGACCGAAAGCAGGCGCTGGAGAAGGGGTCGAAACCTCCAGAGGCCCCCAAAGCAGAGACGTCAGATGTCTTGTGGGTACTCCGAATTTGATGGTGCAAAGGGGGTGGTCTGACTCGGATGGGGTCTGATCTGAGCTGTCTTGGAGGGTTTCGGGGGGTCGGGGCAAAAGGCCGCCATTTCATGGCTGGTCTAAGGGGGGTCTACAATTCCTCGTTTGCGAGGGTTGCGACCCCCCCCTTTCTGATGAGTGCACGCTCCCGCGGCACATCCACAGGCCAACCACGGTCCAGATCTTGGCCCATCTCGGTTCCTGACCTGGCAGGAGGAGGCTGTGAAGGTTCGCGCCGCGTTTGCGCTGCGTCACACCCGGCGCGGTCAAGGGTTGAGCGCCGCCAGTGTCAGGGGCGTCCAAGGGGGGGGGAGGACTAAGGTTGGCGTGGCAAACATAGCGTGCGATGTGATACCGCTTGCCCACTTACTACACGGTATCCCCCAACTTTGGCATAGCGTGCGCCGAGGAAGCCCTGGCAGGGGGATAGCGTGCACCGTTGATCGGGCCGGACGAAGGGGGTGGATAGGGAAAGGGGGGGGTTACGAAATTGCTGCATGCAGCTGATTTCGGCCTCGCCGCCGGGCCCATTCCTCGATACATGGCCGCCTCCAGCGCCGGGCGGCGCCGGGAAAATCAGCTGCGTGAGCTGATTGTCAAGCCCCCCTTTTGCTATCCCTCCCTTTCGCCCGGCCCGAGTTGAGGCCCTCGCACAGGGGGATAGCGTGTGCACAAGGGGCCTTTGCGGGGGAGTGGCTTCACAGGAAAAGCGTACTTTTCGAGTATTGCTGTTGCACGCTATCTTTGCGACGCCAACCGTAAGGGTGGGGGTGGATATCATTGCCAGGGACTTGAAGAAACCGTTTCAGCACGTTCCCTGGCAACCCCCTCGTCTGCGCACATGCCTCGGGACATGATGCGCGTTCCCCTTCTTCCTGGCCCCCATTGTCGGCGCACGCGGCAGCGGCCCAGAATCGACCGATGTCGAGAGATCTGACCGGAAAGTCGCGATGTTTCAAGGTCGAACGATCCGCGCAGTGTCGGAAGCCAGCGGAGCCCGTCGTGCTCGCCAAGATCTGTCCCAGCATGGGCGATGTGGAGGCTCGGTGAGTGGTGGTAGTCGTCCTGCTCCCCGCCATTTTTTCTAAATTTTGCATTCCTTGGAGATTAACTGAGCATTGGCGCTGGTATATCCGTCGCCCGAAAACTACAGAATCTGACCGACTCCCGCTCAGTCCCGTCCGTTTCCGCTTGATCTGGCCTCACCTGGCTCAATTTTGGGCTGAGTCTGGGCTGATTTGGCTCAAGGGCACCTTCAAGTTTGGCCGAATCAGTTTGAGTCGTTCTTGCGAAGACCTCCCAGAATTTGCTTCCTGATCCCCGGAGGAAAGAGGGTGTGGTGCTGCCTCACGGAGGGCAGGGGCTGCCAGAAGGTGATCAGCGACGAGGTGGGGGATCGGGCGGCATGATCCCTGCAGCCTCCCACACCTCTCTGACGCTCGGGGGGCTGACAACCCCCCGCCCTCCCTCCCCTGCCCCTGTCGAGGACGAGGTGGGCGAGGAGGAGGAGGAGGAGGACCAGTGTAAGCCCCTACAAGAATTTATATGTTGTTTTCCTTGCGGAAAGTGCCCCATTGGAAGACAACCGTATGTGAATCCCCAATGATGCCAAAACGCCATTCTTGGGACTTCAGCGCCGCGAATCAACAGAACTGTTGTGTTCTGACAAGCCTGAATCGTGCCGGAACCCCGTTCTTGGGACAACACAGCGAACCCACGTGACTGTTGCATTTTGCCATTCTTTGATCTTGCAGGAACATCACTCCTGGGATTTCAACCAAGACTGTTGCAATTTCCAAGCCGAATGTGGGCAGCGCCAAGGCGATAACCACATTTTGAAAAGGAGCCGCCCTCCATCCTTGGATCTGTTGCGCACTTTAACACGAATGCGCGCGGCGCTAGGGCGAGACCCACATTTTGAAAACAGCTCGCTCTCTATCCGTGAAGCTGTTGCGAACTTTGATGTCGAACGTTGGGCGCGGCGCTACGGCGAGAGCCAAATTTTGACAACCGCCCGCCCTCCACCCGTGAACTTGTTGCAAGATTGTAGCTTTAATCGTGAGTTGTGAGGAAGTCTCAGGCGAAACGCCCGGCCTGCCCTGCCGACAAGTCTGGGGGTCGACGGGGAGGGGTTATATGAACGCAAGTGATGGAGGAGGAGGACGAGCAGGAGGAGGAGGAGGAGTAGCAGGAGGAGGAGGAGGAACATGAGTAATAATAGTGGCATTAATATTCATAATAACAAGAAGCACAACAACAATATTAATCCGAACGATATTCAGCATACTGAATAACAACATGAAGGCAATTCATACCATCAGCCAATACGCATACGACTAAACTTACGACGAATAATGGTAATACTACTGACAATCAGGACACCGATAATACTTAACAGCATCATACTATGACTACTCAGAAGACGAATACTTCCGCAGGCCGAAAGATTTTCTTTTCGAGCCCCACATGTCGGAAGCGACGCGCCGTTCAGGTGAGCGGATACATGTGGCGTTTTTTTCGAGGTGGGGTAGATATGTTATGGTTGGAGATGCGGGAATTGGCCGGGCCCGCTGTGGCGTTCGAACAAATGGGAGGACTTTCGGGAGATGGCCAGGCCTGCGGTGGCGCTCGAGCAACCACATGTTATGGGAGATGTGAAGGGAGATGGCCGGGCCCGCTGTGGCGCTCGAGCTTCCGACTTGGACACTTTGCTTGTGTGTCCTCGCCCTCCCTCATCCCTTCCTCTCTTCCTCCTCCTCCTCCCGCTTCCCCCCCCCTCCCCCCACCTCCCCCCCCTCCTCATTCCTCCTTCGTCCGTCCGCCTCCCTCCTGTCTCCTCCCTCCTCCCTCATCCTCCTTCTGCTCCTCCTCCTCCTCTTCCTTCCTCCTCCCCCCTCTTCCCTGATTCTTTATCCTCTCTCCCCCCTTGCATCCCCTTTGTTCTCCTCCCACCTCCTCGTGCCTCTTCCCTCATCCTTCCCCTCTTCATATTGGGAAGGCCCCCCTCCCCCGTAGAATCATAGCATGGGTCTGCATATCCACAGCGCCGTGGATAGCATGATGCTTCACTTGCGGTGCCCCGCGGATCCCATTTCCTTTGGGTCCCGGATGTTAATTACTATTATATATTTACTCCCGGGAAATAAATGGATCCATCGTTTTGTTTTACACACAGGAAATTGGACCCGCGCAACAGAGCACTATGATCCACGAAATTCTCCCACACCAGAAAAAAAGATCCATTTGGATCCATGGATGTTCCCATTTCTTAGTCCAAGAGGAAAGCACTTTCGGCCTGGGGATGCAGGATTTAGCACCCCTTACGTATGGGGGATACGCAGTTCGAAATCCCACTTCCGCAGGCCGAAATCCCCTTGAGCCCCACATGTCGGAAGCGACGCGCCGTTCAGGTGAGCGGATACATGTGGCGTTTTTTTTCGAGGTGGGGTCGATATGTTATGGTTGGAGATGCGGGAATTGGCCGGGCCCGCTGTGGCGTTCGAGCAAATGGGAGGACTTTCGGGAGATGGCCAGGCCCGCGGTGGCGCTCGAACAACCACATGTTATGGGAGAAGTGGAGGGAGATGGCCGGGCCCGCTGTGGCGCTCGAGCTTCCGACTTGGACACTTTGCTTGTGTGTCCTCGCCCTCCCTCATCCCTTCCTCTCCTCCTCCTCCCGCTTCCCCCCTCCTCCCCCCGCTTCCCCCCTCCTCATTCCTCCTTCGTCCGTCCGCCTCCTTCCTGTCTCCTCCCTCCTCCCTTATCCTCCTTCTCCTCCTCCTCCTCCTCCTGTTCTTCCTTCCTCCTCACCCCTCTTCCCTGATTCTTTATCCTCTCTCCCCCCTTGCGTCCCGTCTGTTCTCCTCCCAATTCCCCGCGCCTCTTCCCTCATCCTTCCCTTCTGCGTATTGTGAAAACCCCCTCCCCCGTAGAATCATAGCATGGGTCTGCATATCCACATCACCTTGGATAGCATGATGTTTCACTTGCGGTGCCCCGCGGATCCCATTTCCCCTGGGTCCCGGATGTTAATTGTTATTATATATTTACTCCCGGGAAATAAATGAATCCATCGTTTTTGCACACACGAATTTGGACCCGCGCAACACAGAAATCCGATTCACGAAACTCTCCCACACCCGCAAACGGATCCAATTGGATCCATGGATGTTCCATGTTTTAATCCAAGAGGAAAACACGTTCGGCCTGGGGATGTCCGATTACTATTGATATTAGTTGTAGCATCACTCATGATGACAGTATTACTATCATAAATACCTGCACTATTAAGCATACTACTACGACTAAGAGATCATATCAATACGACTTGTCATACGAAAAACAGTAATACTCTCATTCGTAACCACAAAAAAGTGTTACGAATAATCCACATATTAGTAATGACATTTTTAATAACAATATTAAGACTTATACAACTATTTGTATTAAGGAGACTCCGTGCATTGATAAAACGAATACGCATCACGGTAAGAGGAGGCGGTATATGAGGAGGGGGAGGAGGAGGAGCGGGAGCGGGAAGAGGAGGAATAGAAGGAGGAGGAGGAGGAGGAGGAGGAGGAACGGGAGGAGGAGGCGGCGGAGGAGGAGGAGGCGGAGGAGGAGGAAGAGGAGGAGGAGGAGGAGGAGGCGTGGGAATTGGAGAGAGTCGAGGATGCGCAAGCATGATTCAGGCGCGTGGATCAGTGGCGGCCCTGTTTCCTTGCTAGAAGCGGCGTGCTCGGTGGCCAGATGGGCAGCCCCGGCCCCGTGTTTCGAGCCCGACTGTACCCGATCCGTGGATCTTGCGCCCCATGATGAGTCTATATTCCACCACCATCATAAGTAGGAGGAGGAGGAGGAGGAGGAGGAGGAGGACGACGAAGAGGAGGAGGAGGAAGAGGAGGAGGAGGAGATGGATGAGGTGGAGGAGGACGAGGAGGAGGAGGGAGCCCCCCTCCCCCTCCAACTTATGATGGTGGTGGTGGTGGAAAACAGGCCCATCACCATGTGCAAGCTCCACGGATCCCAAATTCATCCGTGCCAGCGTGTGCCCGACAGGGGAGGGGGGGAGCAGTGCTCGCCCCTCCGCCCCGGCGCGGCCTCCGCCTTCCCTCCCCCCCGCCGCTTCCCGCTGCCTCTGGCCCCGGGGGCCCTTACCATGATGCTGGCTCGCCCTCCAGACCATAAGACTTGGGCGAGGAGGAGGAGGAGGATGATGATGATGATGGTGATGATGAGGAGGAGGAGGAGGAGGAGGAGGAGGAGGAGGTGGACGAGGAGGAGGAGGAGGAGGAGGTCGGGTCGCCACATCTGGGAACCCTCAGCCGCACTCTCGTCGGCAAACCCACTCCCGCCCGCGTCGCCCATCCATATACCATTTCGGATGCTCATGCCCGTGCCCGTGCCCATCATCGTCGTTTTCTCCTCATCCTAAGTCGCGTCCTCGTGCTCCTCCTCATCCTCACCCTCCTGCTCATCATCATTCGAGGGGGTCTCTGTGGAACTCATGCCATCCCGACCACTGGTGCGCGAGGAACTGCCTCCACCGACCGCCCCACCCCTGTTCCGTTTCCGGCGAGGTCCGGGACATCCCGGTATTCCGGCGACGAATTCCACACCGGCGCCCTCGCGTGGGACATCCTCAGAAAGAAGCGGCCCCCAGAGCCTCCCCAAGGAGGCGCTGAGAGGTCCCCCCGTCGGTTTCCGGCGAGATCTGGGGCATCCGGCGACTCTGGCGACGAATTCCATGCACTCCGGCGCCCTCGCGTGCATTCCTATATAGAACTATAGGGCTCTATCATACACTATAGTATGCTATCAACATATATTGTGAAATCTGGAAAATAATAAAACATAGTAATGAATTGGCGAACATGCAACAACATAATGAAAATAGTGGCATGTAGTGAAAAACAGTGAAAATTTGGAAAAATGGTGAGCAATAGCAGTCAGTCTGCGCAGAATTCCGGTCGATTGGTCAGGTTGAGCTCTTTCTTCCTGGCATTGTTCGGCTTCCGCCTGAAGTCGGACATCAGCGTCGTCAAGGGCTTCTGCGATCCGCCCGCGGGGAGCCTCCTCCTTTTCCTCCTCCCCCAGCGGCTAGACCGCTTGCTCCTTGTCCTCCTCTCAACATCTTTTCCTCGTCCTCTTGACTGTCTGCAGCGGCCAGGCCGCTTTTTTTTTTTTTTTTTTTTTTTTTGTTTTTTTTTTTTTTGAAAAAAAAAAAAAAAAAAAAAAAAAAAAAAAAAAAAAAAAAAAAAAAAAAAAAAAAAAAAAAAGTTTGGAATCACGCCCAGCACCTTGCGCTCCAACGGAAGAGGACGGGGGGGGAGGAGGAACAGGAGGCCACATGGGGCGGAGGAGGAGGGGGAGGAGGAGGAGGAGGAGGAGGAGGGGGAACTACATTTGAAAACTACGAAGCGGTTGGCCCGCTGAGTAGGAGGAGGAGGAGGAGGAGGAGGAGGAGGAGGAGGAGGAGGAGGAGGAGGAGGAAGAGGAGGAGGAGGAGGAGGAGGAGGAGGAGGAGGAGGAGAGGGGCTCGGGGACAAAGGAGGAGGGGGGGCAGATGTTTTCGCATCCCTAGGACCTTCACCTGTAGACGAACCACATGGTGACCTCCCTGGGCCCCGCTTGGCTCTTGTCGCGCTCGTGCGCGATCGACCTTCGGGAAAGAGTAGATGGCGGGGTCGACGAGGTGGGGGCGAGGGGAGAGAAGGTGCGCGACCCTCGCGCCGGGCCGCCCCACGCGAAGTGCGCGTGCTGCAGCGCGCCGTCGCCCGCCCGCACCATGCGGAGCCATTGCGGCGGGCCCCCGGGCGGAAGCGGGACATCGCAGCGCCAGTGCCGCCGCCATGCGGCGTCGCTCGGAGGGAGATCCCACTCTTCCTTGTTCCACCCTTCGGGGAGGCGCCACGCCCGCGGCGCCCGCGCCCCGCGGGGCCACCGCGCGGGCGCGGGCGATTTCGGCCTCGTCGGCGCAGATGTTGAGATGACAAAAGCAGCGGCAGAAACAGAAGGGAGACAAAGGCAGCGACAGAGGTTGAAGGGCGAAGCGGTCGCACCGCTCCTCCTTCTCCTCCTCCTCCCCTTTTTCCCTCTCTTCCTCCTTTTCCTTTGGGGTGGCCACGCAAAACGGTCGGGGGCAAAGCAGTCGCGCCGCTCCTCCTCCTCCTCCTCCTCCTCGTCCTCCTCCTCCTCCTCCTCCTCCTCCTCCTCCTCCTCCTCCTCCTCCTTCCCTGGACAGCCTCGCAAAGCTGTCGCGCCGCTAGATGTCGACAGCGATGCCGACGGTGGCGATGGCGAGTGCGATGGCGATGTTTTCTTCATCGAGAGTTGCGCCCGCGCGGAGAGTTGCGCTGGCCGCTGGAATCGCGCCAGCGCTCGAAACCAGCAGGCACTCATGCCGTATCAACAAATAGGAACGTTCCAGAAGCCTCCTCTGTCCAAAGCGCCTGTGCCCTGCAACTTTCGCGATGCGCGAACCAAGGGGCGTCGTCCCTTCGCCGACGTGAGGCGCTGGGCGTTACCTGGCAAACATAATGCGTAGCGTGGGCAATCAACGCAAAGTTGCCGCCTTCCTCATCACCGCCGAAGATAAAATCGCGCCTTCCACCAAAATGAAGTTCATCTCCAGCTGTGATGCGAGATCCTCCAACAACCACGCTCCGCGAAACGTTCATAACTTCGTTGCGCACGACGCCGTTCACCGAGCCATTTCCCCAACCAAAGAAAAACATGTATCTGCCGTGCATTGTAGCAGCGAAGAGCAACATATCGTACCAGTGCTGATTTCTCAAAGTGGCGTGTGCGTTTCGTTGTGCTCCGCGATCGCCGGTGATTTTTTTGTGGCGTCGCTGGGTTGCCAGCGCGTCCACGCCGAAACCGCCCCGCGCAACTTGCCGCGGCAAGTGTCGGCAGCAATTGAACTTGGGGATGTACGTGTCGCAATCCCCGTTCGCGCGCTCGAGCGGCGCGGCGTGGTCGCGCAAAGTTTCGGCCCGAGCATCTGCCGCGCCAGGGCTTCTCTTGGCGCCCGAATACGACGACGCAGATTTGGCCAGGGTTGCAAAAAAAACCGTTTTTTGCAAAGTCAAGCTTGGGCTGTGCGCTCCCAACGGTAAGTGCGTCCAGGGCGCTTCGGATGAGCGGAATGGTCGATGTTATCTCGCCCGGTTTAGTGCTGTGCTTTTTGCTGGTCTGAAGGTGGTTTTGCCGCTGAGCGCTGATATGTCAGTTTGCGTCGAGCGGCCCACGCGCCGAGCAAGTTATCCGCTGCGTCGGCGGCGCCACTGAAGCGCCCCAGTGTCAGGCCGACGGCAGTGGGGCGGCGCAGCAATTCACTCAATTCAATCTGAGCGACCCCATGTCTGTTCGCGCAGCGCGCTGGATCGTGCGCGCGCATGTCCAGCGACGCGTGCTGGCAAATCTCAGCGTCCAATAGCAAACCATCTGGCACTTGACTAACGCCGTGCATCTTGCGCTGCTCCTCGAACGCGCCATCGGTCGCAGTGCCTGTCGAAAACTGCAGTAGATCAGCGCTTAACCGTAAGTCGCCTGCTCTGCGCGCGCGCGTCGAACAGGTTCGGGCCAGCGCGAGACATGGGTACCAATGTTCCCGTCGTGTCGTGCGCTGCGAGCAGGGTCTCCGGCGCGTCGCATACGCCGTGAACATTCCTGCGCAACGCGCGAGGGACAACGCCGGCAACGCTCTTTAAACGCAATGCATGTTTAGCGCCATCTTCGTCGTAAAGTAGGTTCGGCAACTGAATGAGATCTGTGCAAGGGCACCGCCAGGCCAATGCCATCAACGAGGGTGCCCTGCTGCGACGCGCTGTCTGAACCAATAGAAAGTCGCCGCGACAGTTGACGAGCCAACCCGGCCATCTTACCCGATGCCTTTTCGACCATCTTTTGCCGCGCGCGTGCGATTGGCAACCGCGCGTCCTCAGATGTCAGTGCAGCAGGGCTGAACGCCCCTCAGCTGGCGCAAGACGCCAATGTCCCGGGCGCAAGCTCGTCGAAATGCAAGGCCGAGTCCCACGGCGTCGCAGGGGGGCAGGGGCTCTTGCTGAAGGATGTCGACATCAAGCGTTCGAAGCTTGCAGATTCTGACGCGCAGTGCTGAAGCAGGCTGGGACAGTCGGCGACTGGCATATCGATGTGGCCGCCGCTCACCAGCTTCAGCTCTATTGGCGCATCCAGAAACGCTGCAGCGAACTCCTCGTGTGCGCGCCTTACTTTCCACTGCGCAAGGGCCTCCATCGCTTCGGGCTGCCCCTTCAGTTTTCGCACCGTAGCATAGATTGCAAACTCCGACCCGCCAAATGGAGACACCGGCGGGGCCGGCGCGCGCGGCCTCTTCGAAATGCTCTCACTCCCATCGGAGCTTGGTCGTGTCATTGGGGCTGAACCTGGCTCGAGCCAGAGCTGGCTTGAGCCAGAGCTGGCCTGGGCCAGAGCTGGGCCTGAAGCGGCAATGGGCGGAAACATAGGCATGGGCATGCAAGCGCAGCCAAGCGGTCAGACCGCTGCGCCCAGGCAAATACAAGCAGAAACGGCCATGCCGCTGGGAGTGATAACATCATCATGCGCATGCAGCCGTAGCAGAGCGGGAAGCCCGCTGCGCGCGTGAAGCGATAACACCACCATGCGCCTGCAAGCGTGGCAAAGCGGCAGGTCCGCTGCGGATGAGGAGGGGGGAACATATAGGGGGAAGGAAGTGAATCTGCCGCGGTTCGGGGGGGGGCCCGCGCTGGGGTCTGAGCGCGCGAGCGGCAAAAGATCGGCAAGGTCTCAGGATGGGGGGGGTGGAGAAGGGGGGGGGGGGGGAGATGCGCGTTTGCTATGGGAACTGCATCGGTTTCCATCCGCGGCGCCGGCTGCTGAGAGGAGCAACGCAGCCGCTCATGATGTATCCGACGCTGAGAGGATCAACGAGCTCCTTATCCGACGTGAGAGCGGTTGCGTCCGTTTTGTGCAGCTGCAGGCTTGCTCAGAAGCCCCGGCAGCTACTGCCGCGGTCATGCCGTCGGTAACCGGCCCTTGGACGGGGTCTTACTCCGAAGTGCTCTGGCCAGCACCCCCGAGACTTTGCTGTCCAGCCCCGCGCTGGATCGCCCCTTCTCGGCCCGCGGCCGGGTCTCGAAGGCAGCTTGATATTCTTCATCCACGCCGCCATGTTAGTGGCAGCCGTCTGAACCGCAGCCTGTTTGATACCTGGGGCGCAGGCCTCGCCCTCCAGGCGCATGGTTGCAGTAGTCCACGACATCGCTCAGGAACTTCTGCTTCTGGTTAGCCTCTTCGGCGTGCTTCTTCGGCGCCTGAAACAAGGGGGTAGGGTGCTCCTCCCCCCCCATCCCCCCTCCTCTCCTCCTCCTCACCCGCCTTCCCCGCCCCCCCCCCCCCCCCCCCAACGTCCTCATCTTATCCCCCCCCCCTCGTCCACCTCGTCGTCAGATCCCATCTGACTCTGCTGGGCCTTCTTCTTGCGCTGATCGCGCAGCGGCTTCCCCGTCTTCCTTCTTCAGCGGCGGCTTCGCCGCCGCCAGCGCCTTGTGAGCGGTCGCCAGGCCCTTGGTGCGCTTCTTCTGGCCCCCCCCTCTTGCGGGCTGCCAGCTCCCTGGCCTGCTGCCTGCCCATGAGCTTATGCTGCTTATCGTGCTCGCGGGCCGCCTTCTTCTCTGCTTGGAGCTTCGCTCTGCGCTTGGCCGCCCGCTCCTTGGGCGCGAGGCCCGCGTCAGACCCTGATTGCTCCTCCTCATCAGCGTCCTTATTGCGCACCTGTCGCCATTTTCATGGGCTCCTGGCTGTCCCCTGCGGGGCTGCGATCTGCGCAACTGTCGCCACTTTCGTGGGTTCCTGGGGGGCCCAGCGGAGGTGCGTCATACGCAGATCACTTTGAGGCCTCCCTGTTCCCTGCGGGGCTGCGATTTGCGCAACTGTCGCCACTTGGTTGGGTTCTTGGGAGGCCCAGTGGAGGTGCGTCATGAGCAGATCACTATGGGGCCTCCCTGTCCCTTGCTGGGCTGCGATCTGCGCAATTGCAGCCCCTTTCGCGAGTTCCTGGGAGGCCCAGCGGAGGTGCGTCATATGCAGATTACTTTGAGGCTTCTCTGTCCTTATGGGGCTGCGATCTGCGCAACTGTCGCCCTTTCGTGGGTTCCTGGGAGGCCCAGCGGAGGTGAGTCATACGCAGGTCACTTTGAGGCCCCCCTGTCCTTTGCGGGGCTGCGATCTGCGCAACTGTCGCCACATTCGTGTGTCCAGCGGGGGTGCGTCATGCGCAGATCAGTGCGAGGACTCGCTGCCCCATGCGGGGCTGCGATCTGCGCAACTGTCGCAACTTTCGTGGGTTCCTGGGATGCCCAGCGGGGGTGTGTCATACGCAGATCACTTTGCGGCCTCCCTGTTCTCTGCGGGGCTGCGATCTGCGCAACTGTCGCCGCTTTCGTTGGTTCCTGTGAGGCCCGGCGGGGGCACGTATACGCAAATAACTTTGGGGCCTCCCTGTCTCCTTGGCGCACCTGGCGCGCACCTGGCGCACCTGGCGCGCACCTGGCGCGCACCTGGCGCGCTGGGCGCACCTGGCGCACCCGACGCGCTGGGCGCACCTGGCGCGCACCTGGCGCGCCTTGCGCGCACCTGGCGCACCTGGCGTACCTGTCGCACCTGGCGCACCTGGCGCGCACTGGGCGCGCACCTGGCGCACCTGGCGCGCTGGGCGCACCTGGCGCACCTGCCGCGCGTGGCGCACCTGGCGCACCAGGCGCGCCTGGCGCGCACCTGGCGCACACCTGGCGCGCTGGGAGCACCTGGCGCGCACCTGGTGCACCTGGCGCGCTGGGCGCGCCTGACGCACCTGGCACACCTGGCGCACCTGGCGCACCTGGCGCGCCTGGCGCGCATGGCGCACCTGGCGCGCCTGTCGCAACTGGCGCACCTGGCGCACCTGGCGCGCCTGGCGCGCACCTGGCGCACACCTGGCGCACCTGGCGCACCTTGCGCACACCTGGCGCGCCTGGCACACCTGGCGCACCTGGCGCTTCCCAACCTTCCTTGTGTTGGGTACTTGTTTTGAATCGAGCACTGTGGTATTCACCTCCCGCCCTCTCCTCCCCCTCCTCCTCTCTTGTGTTCGCGGTGCCCTGCGGGGCTGCGATCTGCGCAATTGTCGCCACTTTCGTGGGCTCCTGGCTGTCCCCTGCGGAGCTGCGGTCTGCACAACCGTCGCCACTTTCGTTGGTTCCTGGGAGGCCCAGGGGGGGTGCGTCATACGCAGATCACTTTGCGGCCTCCCTGTCCTTTGCGGGGCTTCGATCTGCGCAACTGTCGCCACTTTCGTTGGTTCCTGGGAGGCCCAGCGGAGGTGCGTCATACGCAGATCACTTTGGGGCCTCCCTGTCCCCTGCGGGGCTGCGGTCTGCGCAACTGTCGCCACTTTCGTCGGTTCCTGGGAGGCCCAGCGGAGGTACGTCATACGCAGATCACTTCGGGCCTCCCTGCCCCCTGCGGGGCTGCAATCTGCGCAACTGTCGCCACTCTCGTTGGCGCCTGGGGGGCTCAGCGGGGGTGCGTCACACGCAGATCACTTTGAGGCCCCCCTGTCCCCTGCGGGGCTGCGGTCTGCGCAACTGTCGCCGCCTTGGTTGGTTCTTGGGAGGCCCAGCGGGGGTGCGTCATACGCAGATTACTTTGAGGCCTCCCTGTCCTTTGCGGGGCTGCGATCTGCGCAACTGTCGCCACTTTAGTCGGTTCCTGGGGGCCCAGCGGAGGTGCGTCATACGCAGATCACTTTGAGGCCTCCCTGTCCCCTGCGGGGCTGCGATCTGCGCAACCGTCGCCACTTTGTTGGGTTCCTGGGAGGCCCAGCCGAGGTGCGTCATACGCAGATAACTTTGAGGCCTCCCTGTCACCTTGGCGCGCCTGGCGCGCACCTGGCGCACCTGGCGCGCACCTGGCGCGCTGGGCGCACCTGACGCACCCGGCGCGCTGGGCGCACCTGGCGCGCACCTGGCGCACCTGGCGCGCACCTGGCGCACCTGGCGCGCCTATCGCACCTGGCGCACCTGGCGCGCACCTGGCGCGCACCTGGCGCGCACCTGGCGCACCTGGCGCACCTGACGCACCTGCCGCACGTGGCGCACCTGGCGCGCGCCTGGCGCGCCTGGTGCAACTGGCGCACCTGGCGCACCTGGCGCGCACCTGGCACACCTGGTGCATCTTGCGCACTTGGCGCACCTGGCGCGCTGGGCGCACCTGGCGCATCTGCCACACCTAGCGCAGACCTGGCGCACTTGGCGCACCTGGCGCGCGCCTGGCGCACCTGGCGCACCTGACGCACCTGTCGCACCTGGCGCACATGGCGTACCTGGCTCACTTGGCGCGCCTGGCGCAACTAGCGCCCCTGGCACGCCTGGGGCAGCTAGCGCACCTGACGCACCTGGCGCGCACCTGGCGCACACGCGGCGCACACCTGGCGCAACTGGCGCACTGGGCACGCGCCTGGCGCGCACCTGGCGCGCACCTGGCGCGCACCTGGCGCGCACCTGACGCGCTGAGCGCACCTGGCGCACCTGGCGCGCACCTGGTGCACCTGGCGCGCTGAGCGCACCTGGCGCACCTGCCACACCTAGCGCACACCTGGCGCGCGCCTGGCGCGCATGGCGCAACTGGCGCGCACCTGGCGCACCTGGCGCGCCTGGCGCGCACCTGGCGCACACCTGGCGCACCTGTCGCACCTGGCGCACCTGGCGCACCTGGCACACCTGGCGCACCCGGCGCACCTGTCGCACCCGGCGCGCTAGGCGCACCTGGCGCACACCTGGCGCACCTGGTGCGACTGGCGCACCTGGCGTACCTGGCGCATCTGGCGCACATGGCGCACCTGGCGCGCTGGGCGCACCTGGCGCGCATGGGCTTCTGGGAGGCTCAGCGGAGGCACGTCCTACGCAGATCACCACTATACCATGGCGCCGAAATGTCCTTCGGTATTGAGTGGTCCAGAATGCAATTGTCACTTTTGTAGAAAGTGCTCGGTACGTCGCAGGATAATTTTTTCTTTGTCTTGTCGGAGCTCGAATCTCTGCCGCTGCTGCTGCCGTCGCTGCTGCTGCTGCTGCTCTTGCGCTTCTTTGAGCTGCGCTTCTGCCCTGGCTTCGCAGGGGCCCCCGAGCTCCTCTGCTGTTGTTGCTCTTGCTGCGCCCTGCGGTTCAACGGATGTCGCGGCTGCCTAGGCTGCCGCTTTGCGCTTGCAATTGGAGCCCACGTTCTTTGTTACTTCCTGCATGGTGGCCTCCTTGATTCTGGCCTCCGAGATCTCGTGGATCTGAATTCGGTGCGTCTTCCCGAGAACTGGATGCTTCTCGATGTCTGGCGCTGTCGTTTTCTCCTTGCTGTCTTTCGTGTTGTAGCCCAGCTTCCCGTGCGCGGGCAGGGGCAGGCATTGCCCACCCTGGGTCTCCGTGATGCGCTTCATGCGCGCGTTCATGAGCACCCCCGTTCATAGCGTCGCGGCAAGCGGCAGCGGTCGAGCCGCAATTCTCGTGGAACGCATCCTGCTCCTCTGCGGTGGGCCCGTCGAATTCTGCAGTCGGCCACCCGCCGAGAATCCTCAGCAGCGTCTGGTCGCGCACCCTGCACATGCCGCGCGTGATGACCGTGTCGCCATGGCTGGTTCTACAGCCCTGTGCAAGCGGATCTTCATCCTTCTTGTGCACGGAGCATGTCGGCTCCCTTTGCGATGCGAACAGAGCCTCAATGTCCTCGTCCTTCGCGTTGTCGTCGTCCGACTGTTGCTCCGTTGGTAGATCTTCAGGATCATTTCGCTGCGCCTCCTCTGCTGGCTCTTCCCATTCCCCGACTGAGGCGTCAGGCTGGGGGCAGTTGACGAGGGTGGTAGCCTGGGGGCCGTCGAGGTGGGCGACGCGCTGCGCGCCGTCGGGCTCGGCTGGGCCGTCGGGGGGGCCGTCGGCCTCGGGCTCGGCTGGGCCGTCGGGGGGGCTGTCGGGCTCGGCTGGGCCGTCAGGCTTGGCGTCGGGGGGGCAGTCGGGCTGGGCCCCGCGCTGGTCGACGGGCTCGCCGTCGGCCTCCTCTGCTGGCTGGTGGCTGCCCTCGCTGGCGCCCCCCGCAGGCTGCGTGGAACCCTCGGCTGGCGCCTCCTGCGGGCTGCCTACTGCGGCCGTGCTGCTTTGGCGCGTGAAGAGCGCCTGAAGCGCGTTCTGCGCTGCCGCTGCTAGCCTGGGAGCTGGGCTGGCGCCTGGGCTCTCCTCGGGCCAGGTTGTCATCGCCGCTTTGGCGATAACAGCTGCTGCGTCTCCTGGATCAATAGTATCACCTGCAGGGGTCAGCAGCGCGGTCATGCCGCTGCGCCTGAAGGGGGCGATGGCATGGCTAGGGCATGGGAATGCCTGCTCGCCACCTTCATCGTCCGAATGCAGCGGCGCGTTCGCTGCAGGACGCTTGCTAACCGCGCGCGCCCTGGGCGACGCGGCGCGCGCGGGTGAGCTTCCGACGCGGCCGCTCGCCGCGGGAAGCCGCTCGAGTGGTTGCGCGTGGAGAGGGCGTGTTATGCTGCCCCGCCGCTGAAAAAATCCTCCGTTCGAAAGGGGGGGAGGAGGAGGGACTGCGTTCGACAACTGCAAATCAAAGCGGTTGGCCCGCAGAGGAGTGGGTGGGGGGTGGGTGGGGTGGGGTGGGTGGGGTGGGGTGGGGTGGGGTGGGCTGGGGTGGGGTGGGGTGTGGTGGGGTGGGGGGGTGGGGTGGGGTGGGGTGGGGGGGTGGGGGTGGTGGGGTGGTGTGTGGGTGTGTGTGTGTGTGTGTGTGTGTGTGTGTGTGTTGTGTGTGTGTGTGTGTGTGTGTGTGTGTGTTGTGTGTGTGGGTGTGTGTGTGGTGGTGTGGTGTGTGTGGTGTGTGTGTGTGTGTTGTGTGTGTGTGTGTGTGTGTGTGTGTGTGTGTGTGTGATGTGTTGTGTTGTTGTGTGTGTGTGTGTGTGTTGTGTGTGTGTGTGTGTGTGTGTGTGTGTGTGTGTGTGTGTGTTGTGTTGTGTGTTGTGTGTGTGTGTGTGTGTGTGTGGTGTGTGTGTGTGTGTGTGTGTGTGTGTGTGTGTGTGTGTGTGTGTGTGTGTGTGTGTGTGTGTGTGTTGTGTGTGTTGTGTGTGTGTGTGTGTGTGTGTGTGTGTGTGTGTGTGTGGTGGTGGTGGTGGTGGTTGGTTGGTGGTGGTGTGGTGGTGGTGGCGGTGGTGGTGGTGAGAGGGGGGGGCTGCGTTCGTCACTGCAAACAAAGCGTTGGTCCGCCGGGGAGCGGGTGGGAGAGGGGGGGGGGGAATGGACCACGTTCGAAAAGTCATGAAAAGCGTCGGCCCGCTGAGGAGGATGAGGGAGACGGCGGGGGGGAAGAGGGGCGGGGCTGCGTTCGGCTGCAGCGCAAAGCGCGGGCCCCGCGTCGGAGGGGGGGGGGGGGGGGGTGGGGGGGGGGGGGGGGGCGGGGATTGGTTCGAAAGTTGCGCAGATGAGTATCGGGGGGGGGCAGGGGGGGGGGGGGGGGGGGGGGGGGGGGGGGGGGGGGGGGGGGGGGGGGCGTGGCGTTCGAAAGCTGCAGTGCAAAGCGGTTGTCCCGCTGAAGGCATCGCTCCTGGGCCGTCTTGGACCCCTCTTGGACCGTCTTCGGGCCCTCTTGGGAGCCTCTCGGGCCCATTTGGATCGTTCCGAGACGTCGGGAAGCGGAAAACGTGGACACGCAAAAATCTATCCAAAACCATTGGAAAAGCAATTATTGTTTTGCCTCTTGGGCCCTGTTGGAAGTGCTCTTGAAAGTCTCTTCGGGCGTCTGAGGGCCACATTAAGCGGGGACGGGAGCAGAAGGGGGGTGAGAGAGCGGCGAGCAGAAGAAAATAAAAAAGGAGCAGAGAAACAACCTTGGCCCAACCAGCCGCCCTCAAGGTGGGGAATTCAGCGTCGAAGCAAGCTCCATCGGTGAAAATGTGCACGCCGTCGAGCATGAGTCTGGTCAGCGGCCAGCGGTCCGCCCGGAGCTCGGCGCCAGGCGGCAGCGGCGGCAGCCGAAAACAACGGGCAGGAGCACTCGTGCAAAACGTTCCCCGGCCTCCTCCCCGCCCTCCAGCACTCGAGCGGCGGCATCGCGCGGCGCGCTGGGCACTGGAAAAAAATATGATGCAAGGTGCCAGGAGAGCCGCGGCAGCACTGGCAAAGGTCGGAAAGCCCCAGCCCCTCCCCCTCCCGGCAGAGGCGGGCCTGGCACCAATGCGTGCCGCAAAGCAAGCCTCGTTGAGCCCGCTTGTGGTGGAGGCTCCAGCCTCGCTCAGCGGGGGCGTGCAGCAGCTCGTTGAGGGGGCGCCCGAAGGCGGGCGCTACCCAGCTGCGGCGGCCAGGCCTGCCCAAACGGCCCATGGCGTGAATGTCGGAGGCTTGCCGGGCCGCTTCCTGCGCCTTGAGACAGAAAAAGGCCGGCGAAAACTCGTGGAGGTCCCAGCGGTCGCGCTTCTCGCCCCTCAGCGTGAAAGGGTCGTCCAAGCTCCAGCCGACGCGCTGCAGGGTGAGCACCGGCGCCGTGATCGGGTTGCTGCAGCGCGCCCGAGGGAAACGCTGCGCGGCCAGGTGCCGAGCGCCGTCCAATAGCACCTGCAGCAGGGGCCGCTGGAAGACGCCGTTCCAAACCATGTTGGCGTTCGTCTAGATGGCCAGCGCCGTGACTGACACGAACGGGTCGCGCCTCCAGCCGGCGCGCCAGCTGGCCATGGCTAGCCCAAGGGGGGCCCCTCGAGGGGGGCGCCCCTCGGCACGGAGCGCGGCAGCCCGTAGCCCTTTGAGCTTACCATTCGGCGCCCTGGATCGCGGTGCCCCACGCCGCCATAGCGCTTGGACCAGCGCGGTGGACAGACGCGATCGGCGCACCTGCCCGGCGAAGCTGCTCAAGGCGTGCGCCGCGAGCCTGAGCTTCTGCAAGCCGCTGGCTCTGCGTGCCCACGCGCCGCAGGCGCCCGGCCGTCGCATCGCCCCCCAGGTCGCGATGGGAGTGCGATCTCTGCTCCATGCTGATGTCCCAGCGCTCGCAGAGCGCCTCCGCGAGAGCGGTGGAGTTGGCGAGGAAACCCGTCTTGCGGTCTGCGATCGGCAGGCCCAGGGCCGCCGCGTCCTGCTTGACCGAATCGTAGCCCCTCACCAGCTGCTGCGTGACCGTGCTCTCCCCGCCGACTCCGTGGGGGGAGATATTTTCGATCGCGTTCTTGATGGGGATGATGGGGGCGCAGGCCGCCGCGTGCTTCAGCGCCGCCAGGAACATGAGGCGGGCAAGCCACGTGGCGCATGAGCAACCAGCTATGACCCCGCCGTTCACGACCAACTCGCGGCTGACAGCTCCCTGGAGCACCGCGCGCCGGCGCGCGCGGTAGCAGCAGCGCAGGCACCGCAAGAGCCCGACGTCGAACTCGGCGTGCCGGGCGGCATGCAACATATCCGAGTGCGAGATGTGCTCGTAGTATTTGGCCACGTCCAAGAAGACCGTGGCCGAGGCGAGGCCGCGCTGGGAGGCGAACGCAGCCAGCACGTTGTGCACGTACGCGCTCTGATCGCATGCGGTGCGCGAGTCCACCCCCCTGCAGAAACGGCAATCCAGGCGCCTCTCCCAGTCGGCGCACCAGCGGTGCTGGATCCGGCTCCAGTCGCGCGCCATCAGGGGCATGAGCCCAATGGGCCAGAGGCCGCCCGTAGCCCAGGAAAATGATCATCACCAGCCACAGCGGCCCGACGTCGGGCCTCCGCTCGAACTCGTTGAGCACGTCTGCCAATCGCTGCAGCATCTCATCGGGTAGCTGCAGAAGAAGCCTCGGGCGGAAAGAGTCCCACCCCAAAGCCGTGCCAGCAGGGAAGGTCTCCGCTGCCTGGCGGAGATCGGCCACTGCGATCGGAGGAAGCCCCACCACGACGCCCCAATTGCCCAGAGCGGCAGCCAGGTGCGCAGCTCCGCCTCCAGCGCCGCCTGCCCCACCAGGGGGGCCCTGCGCAGCCTGGGCGCCTCCTCCGAATGCGGACCATCGGCGTCGGGTCTGAGAACTACCGGCTGCGGCTGCGCGGGGCCTCTGCTGGCCCTGTGAGCGGCCCTGCCACCGCCAGTCACGGCCTCTCGCGCGAAGGCAGACCAGGCGCGCCGCGCCTCGGCAGCACTGCAAGGCCGCGGCAAGGGGGCCGGCCTGCTCTGCGAGGCGGCGTGCCAGCGTCAGGTCCTGGCGCTCCATGGCCTGGGCATGCAGATGCACGAGCCGCCGGAGGTGCCAGCGCCGCCCCTCCGGGGAGGCCCCTCGGGCCAGCGTCTGCGCCCAGGCCATCTCCAAGGGGGCCTTCTGGGCCCGGCAGCCGAGATCGCGCCCGCGGTAGGCCGCCTGCCGCGCCTCCGGGACCGAGTGCAAGAAGCATAAGAAAGATTCGGCCCCTCGGAACCACTCCCTGGCCGCCTGCTGCAGGGAGGGCGGAGGCTGGCCAGGCCCCCAAGACCACTCAGGGGCCCAGCCGCTGGTGTCGCCCCAGACGTAGGCCTCGTCCTTCTGCGGGATCTTGAAGCCCTTGATGGGGACCTTCTGCCGCGCCAGCGCGCGACCCGCCAGACCGCGCAGCTGCGCCTCCACCAGGGCGTGAGGCCCGCGCGGTGAGGATCGGCGGAGTTGCGTCAAGGTCTCGTTTAAGCCTGGGCTGATTTTTTCGGGGATGGGCGAGTGGAACGGCTTGCATTGGCGTTGCCTCAAGGTTGTTGGCGCAAGGCTTGGCCTTGAGTCCTCGGGCATAGGACCACGCTGACGTGGCGGGTGCCCATGACACTTCACGCCTCCCCAGTCGCCCATTGCGGTGGCACCGATTTCATAGTTGTTATTTTTGGTAGGGGAAAAGGGAGGGTGAGGAAGGGGGAAGGATATTGAGAGGAGCGAGGTCGAGCACATGTCAGTAATGGTGGTGCGTGGTAGGCAGGAATAGGACGAGTAGCACATATGTTTATCTACGAGCCGCATCGTGGGAGGTCTCGGCAAACGTCGGCGAGTTGGGCTCGGGGAGTTTGGTGCGAGACCTCAGGCTTGATCCCATGATCCCGCGGGTGCCCCCCAGCATGTTCCCACTGAGACCTCCCTTACCAGGTGGGCCCAACTCTATACAAAAAGTGAGGTAAACAGTTTTTGTAGGTAGTTGGTCTATGGCAATTGCAATGTGCCGGAGCCAACGCGCGCGAGCCCATTCAAGTAAAATATACGCCAAAAAGGCGCGGAGCCAACGCGCGCGGGCAATTGCGGGCATCTTGAAGCATATGTTTAGCCAAAAAGGCTGGCGCACTCGCTTGCCCCATTCAACAGTTCAAACAATGAAATGTTACAAACAAATAACAACAACGAACACCACCAACAACAACAACAATCATTTTAATATTGTTCGCTCTTACATGCGCGCGCGCGCCATCCAACATGCATTTCCCAAGCCCTCGATACCCGCCCTCTTCGTCTGCGATCATAGTTGCAACCCATGACCTGGATCCCCCCGCCCTCTGGGGCATTATGCATTCCTGGGCGTGAAATAAACCATGCGCGGGGTGAGGATAAGGTAGTATCCCTCCACGCCCCCCCCCTCTTCCTCGCTTCTCCCCCTCCATCCGGAGAGCCGCTTCGGCTTCAAGTTTCTCAAAACTTTCTCTGTGCTTCTTGGCGGAGGAAATACCGATGCCGCTGCTCGCCCTCGCCGCCAGGGCTGGATTCGCCTCGACTTTCTTGTCGGAGCGCGCGCTCGGACGAGGTCCGCGGAGTAGCGGCATCGGCAGCGCCCGCCTCACTTGCCGCGGCCGTTGGGCGCCGCGAGCCTGTCGCGGACGCCGGGGAGCGGGCGCCGCGGGTGGTAAAACCCATTAACCGCCCCCTCCTCCCTGAGAGGGCGGGCGGGGGTGGATGGCGCAGGGCGGGGTGGTCGCGTTTTTGAGCTTCCAAGCCCTTGTCGCCGCGGCTGGGTCACCATCGAAATTCTGGCCGTGGAGGGGTCTCGGCGGGCGGCGGGCGGCCGGGGGGAGGGCGGGGTGGTAGCGTTTTTGGGCTTCCCAACCCTCGTCGCCGACGCTGGATCCACCGCGGAGCCCTGGCCAGAAATCATTTGGGAGGGG
>CAUYUJ010009133.1:0-36056 GCA_963575745.1 Prorocentrum cordatum
CCTCCTCCTCCTCCTCCTTCTCCTCCTCCTCCTCCTCCTCCTCCTCCTCCTCCTCCTCCTCCTCCTCCTCCTCCTCGCCCGCGGCCTTCGGAGTCGCCGCGCGAGAGTGGGGAGCCCTCAGACGGGGGTCGGTCAGAGCGCGGGATCTTGTAGGATGCTGCAGGTCGGAGGGCGCGCAAGGGGGGGGGCAATGTACATCGATGGGCCTGTCTTCCACCATTACCATAAGCTGGAGGGGGGAGGGAGGTGGAGGAGGAGGAGGAGGAGGAGGAGGAGGAGGAGGAGGAACATGAGCGGGAGGAGGACCCCCCCCCTCCCACTTATTGCGGGGGCGGTGGAAAACAAGCCCACCATACATGGGGGGTGGCAGCGAGGGCTGCCGGTAAAAGGGTCCTTTTGCGGCCCCTGAGCGGGGTCCCTTTCCTGGAACGGAGCGTTGGGTCGGGCCCGAAAAAGGGCATCTCTTTTCCCCCCCATGCACCGCTCCCCCATTAATGCTCGCCCAAGCAGAGCCAGGGGCGCATTGACCCAAGTTTGCGTGCAGATTCCTGCAGGACCTTGCAGGATCCTCCAAAGCCTGACTGACCCGGGTTTGGATTGACCCGGGTCAGAATATCCCCGAGAGATGCCCAGGCCCCCTTGAGAAAGGAACACACGCACGAAGGGGAGTTGTCCTCTCGGCCTCGGGGGGCCCTCACGGGCCGTCCACGAAACGACTCGGGACGAAAAAGCGGCCGAGGGGAATCTGGGTCCAGATCGCTGGGGGTCCACGTCGTGGAAGAGCCGTGACGTCGGGGGATGGGCAGGGCGAACCTTTGCCCACTCGGAGGTTCTCGGCGGTCCTCCGAGGCCCGTCGGCGCCCGCCCTCGGCGGCTCCTGGGAGCTCCCTGCGGCGCCTCCGGTCGGCGTGGCCGGGGAGTCGCGGCTCGGAGGGCCGGCCCGCACGGGCCCCGGGGGCTTGGTCTTTCGGCCTCGGCCTTTAAGGTGGGGTCCAGGTAGACGGGGTCGGAGGATCGCGCCGCATCGCCGATGCGGCTCGATGCGGAGCCCGATTTTCTCCACGCCGACGCCGCCGATGCATCGCCGGTGCATCGTCGAGCCGATGCATCGATGATGCGTCGACGACGCGGCGCGATCCTCCGACCCCACCTATCGGGGAAACGTAAGAGTCGAGTAAGCTGGAACTCGGGTCTGTCGATGTTTTTTGACGACTGCGTCCTGGATTTTGACGGTCCCGTTTTCGTGGGATGTTTGCAGCGGGAGCTCGCGTCATTTTTCAGATTGGGCCTCGTCATTTTTTGCGATTGCCCCGTCAGGCCAACCCGAGTCCCCCGTACCCGAGTCTTACGTCTCCCCAGATCTACTCGGACCCCATCTGGGAGGCCTCTGCGAGGGGGGGAAGGGGGGGAGGAGCTCGGGAGGGAAAAAACACACAGACACAATTAATCATCGATTCCCCGGAAAATGTGCAAAATATGGGAAGTGGGGTGGAAGACGACAATCCAAAAAATATTGAAAAAACATGGTGAATCCTGTTATTTGTGTGTATTTCTTTGTGTGTCCTTGGGCCCCTTCAGGAGCGTCCAGGTCGTGGCGTCGCACTCCTGCTTCTCTCCGCGGGCGGTCGTGCGTGGTATCGCGGGCCCCGGGGCTGTCCACGCATCGGTCCGGCTCGGCCGTCACGGCTGTTGGCAATCCTGTTTTTTGTTGCCGCCACGTCGGGTCTCGGGGTTTTGGTGATCGCCGCGGTCGGCGCGCCCAGGCGTGCCTCCCCCCCAGAGGTCGAGCAGAAGATCGTTCGCAGAGTGGATCTGCGCCCAGCATCTCGTGCACTGCCGCCGAGTAGGCCAAGAGCAGCCCGTGTAGGCTTCGTAGATTTGCGGGCACTCCGCACAGCGTTCCGCAGATCCGACGGCCGGGGTGCCGTCCATTCTGTCGGAGGGGGGAGGTGCGACCCTAACATCACCAGAGGGGGCACCTCCAGCGAGGAGGTCCACGATGCCGAGCTGGAGGCCGGGGATGTCTCGAGCAAGAGGGGGGGGGGGGGGGGGGGGGCACCCCACCAGGGAGGAGCCCCTTGCTCCTCGCACCTCCTCGCCCTGGTGGTGTTGGTGTTGGTCGTATAATATCCGTAGATCTACGAACACGCTGCGTAGTATTTCGTAGATCTGGCGAAAAACAGTTCTGGGGTCCGTCCATTCTGTCGGAGGGGGCAGGTGCGACCCTAACATCACCAGAGGGGGCACCTCCAGCGAGGGGTCCACGATTCCTCACCGAGCTGGAGGCCGGGGATGTCTCGAGCGAGAGGGGGGGACCACCCCACCAAGGAGACCCTCCTTGCCCCTCGCACCTCCTCGCCCCAGAGGTGCTGGTGTCGCATTCCCTTGTTCCTGATGATGTGGCCGATCTCCTGCTCGAAGAGGGCAGCTCCACAGATTGCAGCTTCCACGGACGATACCAACAGCAGGTCGTACAGTGCACGTTGATCTACGAAGCACGCTCTGCGTATCAGTCCGTAGATCCGACGAAAAAACACAGTTCCGGGTCCCCTCGTCCGAGGCGGGAATTTATCCACATCCACCGCCTGGAGGGTAAGTTTTCGGAGCCTCGGCAGGCGGTGGATATGGACATATTCGGGCCCCCAGGGGCCGAAACATATCCATATCCACCGCCCGCTGGGGCACCAGGACGTCGGTTCCCAGCCAGGCGGTGGATATAGAGAAATCCCCGCCTCGCACATGCATTATGTGGCCGACCTGCTCGAAGGAGGGCCGCTCCGGCACAGGGCCACTCCCCGCGAGCCAGCCAGAGGCCAGGGAGGAGGAGGCCCGCGGCCTTTTCCACCCTCGGGGCCTCTCTCTCGCGGGGGGGGGGGGGTCGCGGCGGCGGCGCCTTCCCCGCGCGGAGAGTGCGGAAGGCGGAGGTCGCAGAAAGGGAGGGAGAGGAGGACCAGTGGCTAATCGGCCAGCTCGAACGCCGAAGGAAGCAGAGACTGAGCGGCCTCGTCTCCACGAGGAGAATACGGCGACTTGAACACGAAATGCCTTGTATCTTGCTGGCGCGTAACCAGGATCCAGAACAATCATGATCATACAGTCCGACGAAGGCATCTATACATCACCACCGTGCCAGCCCAGGGCCATCCTGGGCCCTGGGATGGTGCATAGACCCTCCCGGCCTCGGCCAGAAGGACGTATATACCATGCCAGGGCCAGGATGGTCCTGGCTTGGCACAGTCGGGCCTGTCCCCCCTACGGGAGGAAGGTTCGAACATATAATGCTAGCATTCCTGATTTCTCGCTCCAAGCCCGCCCGCAGGGGCACGTGCCCGACAAAAGCCCATGGAGCTCCCCCAGGGGGACCCCCGGAGAGCTCCCCGAGGCGGCGGCCACGACGCTGCGAGCCGGCCGCCCGCAGAGGCGCGACGACGACGACGACCGCGCCGCCGATGCTGCGAGCAGGTCGCCCGCAGGGGCGCGACGACGGCCGCGCTCCGCGGCCGGGATCGGCGCGGAGCGCCGAGGCGCGGCGAGGCGCCGCCCGGTGCGGACCGCGAGCTCTCGGGGCGGAGGGGCCGCGTGAGCAGCGGCGAGGCGTCGTGGATGGCGCGATAGGGGGCGCGGGGCGCTCCCTCTCGCCTTGGGCCTTTCGTCCTCCTCCTCCTCTCCGCCCTCGTCCTTCGGATCTTCTCCTCCTCGTTCTCCTCTCTCCTCGCCAACCCCCGGCCTCCTCCCGTCCTTGCCCACCTCCCCCTCCCCCCTTGTCCCGTCTGCTGCCCCTCCTCCCCCCTTCCCCCTGCTCTCTCCTATCGCATCTTCCTTTCCACATTCTCGACGAGCCGAGAGTAGACATCACCCCCACACATGAACAAGGCCGCGAAGACGCCTAAAGTCATGCAGGTGCCATGCCTTGCAGCATCTAGTTGACAGCAGACAGACAGGAGGAGTGAAGAAGAGGGTGATGATGAGGAGGGCGCCAAAATGGCGCCAGGCGATGGATGGCAGCTTCTTCCAGCCGAGGTCGCCTGTCGCGACAGCTCATCCTGCTGTGCTCGTGCGGCCTTGGTTATGTTCTGGCTGGCACCTCCTGGCGATGTACTACGCGACACCAAGACTTGGAACGACCTGCTGATGTTCGCCGTCAGAGCAAGCCGACAGGTGGCGGTCTCTGCCGCCATCGCCTTCGGCTGCTCAACGAGTTCACCAGGTGCCTGCCTCTTCCCGCAGAAGGCGACTACTTCGGCAGCAGCGCCAGTGGAGTGGCCCAGGGCTGGACCCAAACGGTGTTTTGGGGGATTTCGTGGGCCGTGTTCGTTTCGATCTCGTTTGGCGGCAAAGGCGGATCCGAGGCAAAAAAGCGAGGGACAGCGAAGACACAACGACAACGGAGAACACCGTTTGGGCTCAGCCCTGGAGTGGCCCAGGGACAGCTCGCAAGACGCGCTGCGGGCCGCCACGAGAAACGCCGGCCCCGTGCTCGCCGCAGTGGCACGCCCAGCCTCGGCGCTGTGCGGCTGGGCGGGGCGGCGGTGGAGGAGGGGGCCAGCGCTGCGGCGAGGGGGAGGGAGACGAGCACAGGAGGGAGAGGAGGGAGGGAGAGAGAGAGAGAGGAGGGAGCAGGGAGGGAGGAGGTCGAGGGGGGTGCCCCTCCCTTCTCGGGGAGGCGGCCCTTCCTCGCCCCGATGCTGGACCCAGGGTCGGCCCGGCCGGGGTCGGCGCCGGCTGCCTCGGGAACGGGGCCGCGGTGCTTCATCTGCTCATCGCTTCTGGCAAATCCCGCCCGTCCCATTCTGCCCAGAATCGGGGGCCCCCAAACTCACCACCCACCAAGCCACCCCGACCCAACCCGAAAGCTCGGATTGACCCTCGATTTCCAGTGGGGGGGGGTCGGGAAGCATCGGAAAAACACGTGTGGAACCCTTGCCCCCTCCAACCCGAGATTCGGGTCTTCGGGTTGGGTTGGGGATGGTCTGGTAGGTAGTCCCACACGGGGTGGTGACCACACCGTGTGGTGAGTCGGTGGGGATTCGGGGCCACCGCACGGTTTGGGGGCTCGGGTCGTTCTCCGAGGACATCTGGGGCGACCTGAGGCCTCCGAGGTCCCAGGGCCGTGCGGTGGCGGAGCGTGCGGTGGGGTCTTGGGGGAGTTCGAGGTCACCGCACGGTATGTCACCGCACCGTTTCGGGACTCCAAGCAGAAGGAGGAAGCCCCTTTTCCCAGGCGCGCGTGAGCAGGTGGGGTCCCATAGCCTTTGGCTCAAGCTCCAGAGCCTCAAGACCTCAGTCGAGGCTCGATCCCGCTCCTGTCTCGTGGCCCAGCTCGCTCTCGACAATGTTCCTGCTCGGCCTGTTCCGCAGCATCCTGAACTCTCTGGGGCTGGGCTACAAGAGCGGCAAGGTCGTCTTCCTCGGCCTTGACAATGCTGGCAAGACGACGCTGCTGCACATGCTGAAGACCGGCCAGCTGGCCACGGCACAGCCGACCCTACACCCAAGCAAGGAGGAGCTCATCATGGGCGGCGTGCGTTTCAGCACTTTCGATCTGGGAGGCCACGAGACGGCCCAGCGGATCTGGAGCCTTTACTACGCGGCAGCGCACGGGATCGTCTTCATAGTCGACTCCGCCGATCGCACTCGCTTCGCGGAGGCCAGGGAGGCGCTGTCGAGGCTGCTGGAGGATCCGGACCTGGCTCATGTGCCCATCGCGGTCCTGGGCAACAAGATCGACGTCCGTAGCGCGGCCTCGGAGGACGAGCTGAGGGCGAGCCTGGGCCTGCACTACCACATGACCAGCGGCAGGGAGACGGCGACAGGCACGAAGGGCGCGCGGCCGCTAGAGGTCTTCATGGCGAGCATCAAGATGCGGATGGGGTACGCGGAGGCGTTTCGTTGGCTCTCGGGGTTCCTCGACTGAGAGGCTGCACCTCTCCAGCGTTGCGCGCTCGCCGACTGGGGCGTTTCTGGTGTGAAGGCCTGACGGCCCCTGCCGCCGACCTTGAAGAACATCGACGACGACCAGGAGGGGGAGGAGGAGGAGCAGGAGGAGGAGGAAAAGGAGGCGGAGGAGGAGGAGGCGGAGATAAGGAGGAGGAGGAGGAGGAGGAGGAGGAGGAGGAGGAAAAGGACTCCCCCCCTGGGACCCCCCCCCTGGGGACAGGACCGACACCCCAACACGCTGAAAGGGCCGGCGGATTTATTTCTGTTCGGGAGGCGCGAGCGGGGCCACTCCTCGGCGCCGCCCTCCCGTCGGCCACCGAGGCCACGAGTGCTCGCCCGGCAGCGGGTGCCGCGACCGAGGGTCTGTGCAGCTCCCCTCTCGCGCACCCGCCGCCTGGGACCGGGCGAGTCTCTCTCGCGCTGCAGAGCGAGAGCCGACTTGCGTCGGAGGTGCGAGGGCACGAGTGCAGGCGAGAAAGTGCTGGCGGCCTCGCTCCTCGGAGAGGTTTTGTGGTCTAGGCCTCTCTCCTCCTCCTCCTCCTCCTCCTCCTCCTCCTCCTCCTCCTCCTCCTCCTCCTCCTCCTCCTCCTCCTCCTCCTCCTCCTCCTCCCTCCTCCCTCCCTCCCTCCTCCCTCCTCCCTCCCTCCTCCCTCCTCCCTCCTCCTCCTCCTCCTCCTCCTCCTCCTCCTCCTCCTCCTCCTCCTCTTCCTCCTCCTCCTCTGTAGGCCTCCTAGATGGGGTCGGAGTAGATGGGGTCGGAGGATCGCGCCGCATCGCCGATGCATCGGCGGTGCAGCTCGATGTGGAGCCCGATGTTCTCGACGCTGGCGTCGCCGATGCATCGCCGATGTATTATCGCCGATGTATTACCGCCGATGTATCGGCGATGCGGCGCGATCCTCCGACCCCTTCTACTCCGACCCCATCTAGGAGGCCTTTATGTGGGGGGGGGCACGGGCACAGGCAATTCGGCGCCTTCAGCAGCCTGCGCGCTGCAGGAAGGCATGCCGCCGACATGTCGGTCGAGCTTTGAGGTCATCGTGCCATGTGTGCGCCTTTTTCGCAGGCGATACGCGCACACCAGAACACATTGTGGCATTAGCACCGTAGCGGGCGTAGTGTGGCCATGCCGATTGGACAGGAACATGCATCAACATGCGTGTGCCATAGGTTTCGGCTGGACGTGTGCTTCCAAGGGGAGCACGTAGTAATTGCTAGCATGTCCTTCTTCACCCCGGATGGGGCCCCGTCCTGCTTTCTCCCCACGGCCGCCCGCCGCTATCTCCCCCTACATGCCTCCCCCTCCTTCCCTCTCCTGTTTCCCGCCTCGTTGTGGCATGTGCTGCTGGTCTTTTGATCATGCTGCCTTGATGCTGTTCTTTCGCTATCACTCTCTCTCTCTCTCTCTGTCTCTTCCTCTTCCCGATACATATATATGATTATATATTTGCTCCTCTCTCTACAGACTTACGCCGACAGTCGACGCACCGGTTTCGTCTTTGCCACGGCGTGGTCCCTGGAGCTCCCGGATACGTCCATCCATAACCGTTTCCGTTTGCCGCGGCTTGCATCCTGGTGGCCCGGGGACCCTGAGACGGCCCTGGGGGGCAATTTGCAGGCCGTCGTGTGCACACCCAGAGACGACGCCCAGAGGTCTCCTTCGTAGTTGGTCTCCTCGTCCCTCCCTTTGTCCGCCGACGCTCGAGCGCCTGCATCGCCATGCTGTTCCCACAGGCAGCAGACGAGGCCCCCGAAACCCTATGCCTGGTTTTTGGGCGGGCCTGTCCCGAAGGCTTCTCGGTTGCAGGGGCCGATCCTGGTGCACCACACGCAGACACGCGCCAGAGGGTTCTGTCGCTCTCCCCTCCCTCCCCTCCCCTCCCCTCCCGCCCACGTGCTCCCCCCCCCCCCGCGCCTCCTGCGCACAGAGGCCCCGCGCTCCCCGGGCGCCTGGCGGCGGGCTCGTCGGCGCCGCCGCCGGCCGTGGCGGGAGGCTACGAGGCCGGAGCCCCACCGGGACCGGGGCGGTTGCAGCAGTCA
This sequence comes from Prorocentrum cordatum, assembly GCA_963575745.1. Taxonomy (NCBI): domain Eukaryota; class Dinophyceae; order Prorocentrales; family Prorocentraceae; genus Prorocentrum; species Prorocentrum cordatum. Next base: position 7,978 of record CAUYUJ010009133.1, read on the forward strand.
GATTCGGCGACGCGCAGAGGGGGGTAGGGTTCTGATGTGCCAGCCTGCTTTAGCCTTGATCACCAGAAATCATTTCGAGCACCGAGAAAGTACCGAAGCTGAAGGTTCTTCGCGCGTCGGGCCCTGGGAGGCGATACTCTTTCGACACCGTTTCGTTTTTTTTGTGCGTGATCGGAATCAGTTTGGGGACCACAGTACGATGGGAACAACAAAAGGGTAGGGGGGGAAGGGAGGAGGGCTTGTTGAAGCACCCCTGCTGCTTTGAAGGCGCGGCCCCCATCTACAGGTGTAAGTCCCGCGCCTTCCGGGAAGCAGCCTCCTTCTAAGAAGCCCCCCGTCCCCCTGTCCCCCCTCTCTTCCTCATCCCTCCTCCCTCTCCTCCTCCCTGTCCTCCTCCTCCTCCGACAGTTCAAGTCTTAATGTCTGGATTGTTAGTGAGAACGCACGATGGGGGACCGAGGATTTCAGGAGTGTGGCCCTGGTGGGCTCCTAAATGGCCCACCCCCCACCCCCGAACTGTCACCGCGGACCCAAGAGGCGCACGGAAGGTGCACGCTCACCCCCCACCGTTCCGCTGATTCGCTGCCCGGGCCCGTCAGCGGACACCCGAAACGGGGTCGCATAGCCCAGTGGGGGGATGGGCTTCACATGTTCCGGGGGCTCCGATCGCCTATGTCGTGTCGGGGGCGGAAAAGAGGGGGGTGATGACTAGGGGGGGGTGGATATCATGGCGTGGGCCATGATATTTCCCCAGATTTCATGGCGCCTCTTCTTATTTCCTTACGTCCCTGGCCCCCCCGCTGGGCCGCGCACATGCCGCCCGTCATGATTTGCACCCCCCCCTCTTGGACACCCCCCTCTTTGCCGCCCCCGATCGTGGGTGAGGTTCCTTGCCGAATGCGTGTAACGCCATGTTTTTCCTTGTGATGGCTGTGGGCTCCTGGGAGACCTCGTCTCGTGCGTCCGGCCAGAGAGACGTCGTCGTCCCGGATCTCACGACTCTTTCCAGTCTTGGAGTTTTTCTCGAACTCCAGTCTCTGGAGGCAGCTGTCGAGCAAAATGGGCCCTCGAGAGTGGGGTCGAAGGAAGGGGTCGAGGCCTCTGGTGGCCCGCGGCTTGGAAGGCTCAGCCCTGGTCGTATGGGGTCGTCGTGGCCGCCGCCGCGGGAAGGGGGGCCCACGCCTCGGGGCGTCTCGCGGAAGCCCCCCGACGGGCGCTGTTCTCGAGTCGGGCCTCCGTGTCTGCGGTTCCGTCCCCCGCCCCATCTGGCCCGCCAGCTTCCCACGTGCTCGTGCCCCTGTGGCCCACAGTCGCCCCGCGGTTTTTCTCGTCGCCCTCCTCCTCCTCCTCCTCCTCTTCCTCCTCCTCCTCCTCCTCCTCCTCCTCCTCCTCCTCCTCCTCCTCCTCCCCCTCCTCCTCCCCCTCCTCCTTCTCCTCCCCCTCCTCCTCCTCCTCCTCATCCCCCTCCTCCTCCCCCTCCTCCCCCTCCTCCTCCTCCTCCTCCTCCTCCTCCTCCTCCTCCTCCTGCTCCTCCTCCTCCTCCTCCCCTGGCCCACACAAAAATGCCCCACTGGTCCCCCACGGGTGGCCCGCGGATGGCACACGTATCCGCCAGTGGCTCACGAGTGAATGTGGCCAACCAGTGACCCGCGCATGGTTTCTGACACTAAGGGCCTACTGCCTGGCATCGCTCGGACGTGTGCATTGTTCATTCTGCAAGGACCATCGAGGAGCATCCTGGATCACTTGGCGAAATAGCCACGCACGAAGCCGAAAAGAACGCGGGGAATGGACGTCCGAGCGATGGCCAGACCAGTGATGTTCGAGTGGCTCGCTTCTCATCTTGCTTTCGCTCTGTCGCGATTGCAGATACCACTAGTGCCAGTTCAGGCGGTCATCAGCGTGCCGTTAGCCAGGTCCGAAGGTATTGTGAGGCAGGGCCCTTCATGAGAAACTCGCATCGGGGATGGGGTCGAGAGCTCCAGAGATTACATTGCCGTTCTCGGTAAGGGCCGGGGGCCTCGGGAGCAACCAAGTAGACCATTGGCAGGCTACGACTGGCCAGTACTGCACACGATCGAAGAACGGACACATGCGCAACATAATGTCTCGGAGATCCGCGCGGATCTCCGAGAAATCTGGGTGGCTTAGTTTTTCGTTCCCCTAGACAACCGGCTGTTGTGAATCGCCTTTGTGTCTTAGGGCAGGTCTGTCTAGTTGTCGTTCGGCCCCGCCCTTTCTGGCCATCCGGGCGTCCGCCAGCCGACCACGGGATGGGATCTCTCCTCTTTCAACGCCAGCTGTTTTGACACGAGCGCTCGTCCGAGCGGACGGTGGGCATTTACTTCGGAGAAGAAGCGACGCCATAAGCAGAAACCGTCCGAGGCCCCCGCGGACTGCCGCCCATGGCGAGGATGGAGGGCGTGCCCGAGGCGACGCTGCCGGGGGAGCCCGAGGCGGCGCCGATGATGCTGGGGATGGCCGCGGGCGGGGGCGCAGGGCTCGCCCACCTGGACGACACGCCGTCCTACATCCGAAGGGGCGAAGGGGGCACAGCCATACACTGTCGGAGCTCCGACGCGTTATGGTCGTGCCGCCGATTGCTCCTCGGTGCATGACGCTCAAGCAGGCAGGCCTCCTCACGACGAAGTATCGGAAGCAGTGCTTCGAGGATATATTTGATGGAGTGGACCTGTCAGCGAATTCCTCCAAATCGAACGACATCCTGCAGAAGTGCGTATACGGGTATTACGTGTGCCCAATTCTGGGGTGTTTCCTTTACAGCTCGAGTCATACTGAATTCTTTGTGCCAGCCGGGCACGTGGGTCTTCTGATGAACCAGAAGCAGGAATATCTTTTTGCGCAGCCTGGCATGCACAATATCAGCGGTTGCTTCATGTCGCACCGTGGTACCGAGAAGCTTCCTATAAACGCTGCGCTGGTGCACGGAAATCGATGCATTTTGACGGTGGAGCAGGGCTTCTTGGGATTAGCGTTTGACAATGGCCAGCCCGTTCTCTTGCCGCCAGGGATACATGTCTGGACGTCTGAGACGCTGTCCTACGACAAGGCTGTCTCTTTGGACCAACACATGGTCCAGCTTGGACCATATACTCTTATTACCGTGGACGAGGGCTACGCAGCAGTGACACAGAACAATGGTAAGCAACACGTTCTTCCAGGTGGCGCCACACATTTGCTGAACCATAAGAATTGGCGCTTTGAAAAGTTCTTGACACTGAAGATGCAGACAGATGATCTCGAGCAGATCAAAGCGACCAGTGCTGATAATATCACCATGCAGGTGACGTCCACAGTCACTTGGTGCATCAAGAACCCGACATTGGCTGCTACAATGGGCGCCGAGACGATGGCAGTGGGAACCACGGCAGTATCTTCTGATATCAAGAAATTGCGCCAGGACGTGCTAAAGCAGGCCATTGCGTCTCTGGCAAGTTTCATTGGCGGTGTAAACTACTCCGACAGTTTCCATATGGCCGCGAGCGTGCAAGGTAAGAAGATGCAGCCACCTGCTGGAGACGAACCAGAGGCGGAGGAGAAGCCGCGCAAGACCATGGACAACCCGCTGTACGACGTGGATCGGATGCACGACGCGGTGGAGCATGCGAATTTGACAGCTATGACTTACGGAGTGGAGATACAGTCCATCAACATCCTCTCGGCAGTCCCCATCGACAATGCGCTCACGAAGGCGTTGGCCTGCGGAGCGGTGGCGAGTGCCCAGGCGTTGCAGGCGGAGACCGCCGCCAGGGGCAACGCCAAGGCGATGAGGCTCGACGCGACCGCGGCCGCGGACAAGGCGAGGATCGAGGCCGACGGCGTCGCGCAGGCGGAGGTCATTCGCGCGAGGGCCTCGGCGGACGCCGCGCGCCTCGTGGCCGAGGGCAACCGGGACGCGGCGAACATGCTGTCCAAGAACCCGGTGGCCGTCGACCTGGCCCGGATGGACAAGAGCGCGCAGCTCATCGGCCCCAGCGACAAGTTCTTCTTCGGCCAGGAGCCCAGCTATTTGGCGAGCCTCGTCCTAAAGGGCGACCATGCGAGCCAGGGCGCCAAGGGAGGCCTGTTCGGCTGAGTCGAGGCCTGGCGCCAAGCCACAGCCGCCAGCACTGGCAGCGATCGGAGCAGTCTGGGATGGACGTCTCTGGGCGCCATTCTTGCCACCCGTGGATGCATCCTCTATGATTTCGCGTCGGGGCCAGACGAGTCTGTCGTCTCACGACCAGCTGTTCTCACTTGCCAACCGTCTCACATGTACATTCCCCAAGACGTGCTTGCACTGAGGCTTTCTTACATATGTTCTGAGGAACTGCGCCTGTCTGGCGGTCTGGCGGCTATGCTGCCGCCGTCGCCGCCTCGTCGCCGCCCGTCGTCTGCGCCTGTCTGGCGGTCTCGCGGCTATGTTGCCGCCGTTGCCGCCTCGTCGTCGCACGTCGCCGCACCAGTTTGGTAATTGTTGCGATTGTGCTCAGATTTTCTTTTCTTAAGAGGACTTAGATTCTACCCCCCCCGGGATTGTCCGCGCCCCTTGTTCGCATTGCAATTTACATTTGGTTATGCCCCATCGTCCATCCTAAATATGAACTTGTATCATCCCAGGCAGGCCTGCATCGGTTCCCACCTCATCATCTGCAGGATACCATGCGCGCACACTGGTTTATCAAAGATCATCCGTTGTCATAAGTCCTGGCCAAAAGGACGAAGTGCACACGCGCGCGGTTGCTCCTTCTTCCGCCTTCTCGCCTCCTCCATACATTTGTGTCCGCTTAGTCTCCACGCATGGCGTCCGCTGCTCTGTGTCCGCCGGGTCCGCTTGCTGGGCGTTGCCCGAGAGACACGTGGACTTCCCACGTCTGAGAACGGTGCTGCCTGTTCTCTTCTGCGCGCGATCTGCAGCAACGGCCGGCCAACCCTGGGCAATCACACAGACCCGACCCAGCAAGCCGCTGACTCCACGTCGGAAGCCGGCTCTCAGAGCAGATGAGCATGAGGAGGATGAAGATAAGGAGTACGTAGGAGGAGGAGGAGGTCCTTCCTCCTAGCCGGCCGACAGCGACCCCGTCCGGGACGGCCCACCCTACTCGTCACAGTCAACATGTTCCTTATCAGCACGGACCTGTTGTCGTCGACGTTGCGTGACAGAAATGGGGCGGGATGCACATCCCGCGCGAAAGAGCAAAACAAATGTCGCTCTCGCCTTGGCGCCGCGGTTACGTCCCTGAGATCTGAGCTCATTTTTGCCGCGGCGCACATACTCCTCTCTCTCCAAGCCGTCCACGCGCGGGCGGACGAACATGCCGTTGTCGCCTCGGCGCCGCGCACGCAGATGACGCCTGAAGGTGGCGCTCCCGCTTCTGCGCGGCGCGCGCTTGCTCTTCGCTCGCCAACACGCGCGAGCCGGCGTCGTTGTCGCCCTCGCCCAAGCTCGGTGCACATGTCGCTCGGAAGTGGCTTTCCCGCGCGGGCTCGGCGGACGGCTCGCGGCGCAGCCCGGCGGGCTGCGTGGCGAGGACTCGTGCGCGCCAGCAGGCCGCATGCGCCCCTGCGTCGGGCCGAGAGAGAGGGCCGCTCAGAGGCTAAGGGCTCGCCGAGACGCATGAAAGCGGCAGCGGGAGCGGGGCCGCGCGAGGTCGGGCGAGCAGTTTTATTCGCCGAAGCGCCGCACAGCCTCTGCGCGAAAGCGGCAGTGTTGTCTCGGCGCGGCGCGTGCGCCGTCTTCGCCGCGCTCCATCGTCAGTGTGGCCGCCCGAGAGGGCGAAAGTGTGCCCCCGCCGCCGCGCCTCGCAAGGATTTCCCGAAGTTCCGCTTTCGCCGCTGCGCGGTCAGCGTCGCTGTCCTTTCGGCAAGTCGTTGGCAGCGGGACCGCACGCGAGCGTCTTCCGCTCGCTATGTGGGGACGCGTGCCAAGTTCAAAGTCAATGCGTCCCGCTTTTGATCATGATGTGATAGAAAGGGTAGGGTCGGGCGGGGCACTCGATCTGGCTAATTTGAGCCTGGCTCGTAGCCGCCATCCTTGAATGTGGGACGCTAGCGAAGACAAACGGGCAGGCTGCCCAGCCACTCACGAAACAGATAGATAGACGCTCTGTGTTTTATATGCAACAGGTTATGGCGCGACGCGTGGCAGTTTGCTATCGTACCTCGTCGTATGGTAAGTAGTGGCCTCAGCTTGAGCAGTGCCTTGTCGACATACCCAATGGACCGCCTCGGCGTGACGTGCCGATCTGCATAGGAACAGATTGCCGAGGTGGCCCCTTCGCTTGCTCGCCCTCTTCCTCGTCGTCCTTGCCATGCTCGTCATGCTCCTGACCTTCGTCATGCTCCTTCCTCGTCGTCCTTGCCATACTCACCACGCTCATGCTCCTCCCTCAGCCTGAGGCCAAGCGGGCTGCATGCGATACCTCATCCCTCGGACGCCCGTCCTCCCCATTTCCCCTCACCCTGATCGTCTGCCTCCCTCGTTCTTCTCCTCCTGCTTCCTCCTCACCCTCGTCATTGTCCTCATCATCATTGCCCTTCGTCCTTCCCTCTGCACCCTCCGCCTGTCCGCCCCCGCGCGTGGTCCTCTCCCTCTTCTTGTCTTCGCCGCTGGCGGACTCGGGGGTGGCGGTGGAGAGCAGCAGCGGGGGACATAGATGTGCACATGCATTCACACACGCATGCTAAAATCTGCAAGGGCTTGCATACACCATGTGTGATTACACAGATGTGCGCATGCGCTCCGCTGAAACTTGAACCCGCGAGAAGCACGCGATGGTTCTGGCTTGATGTGTGCGATCCGACACACGTGCTGAAGACGTACATTTGGCTGCGCCATGGCACGGTAGGACTCTGCAGGATCTCACTAAGCTGAAGTCTCGCGGTCCGTATTCTTCCGTTGCACGATTGCCAGTTGATTCATTGATGTTTGTTGTGTTTGGGAAGGGTATCCTTTCTCATTCATCAAATGTAGGTTGACCTCCTTGTTCTGTGCTGAAGGTGTCGACGGGAGCCGAAGAAGTGCTCCACATTTGTCCTGTCAGAATCAGCAGCACCAGACTGTTGGTCGTTATCGAAGACGCTTACGGCGAATCACCGCCGCCACTTGCCTTTTTAGGAGTCGCCTCTGTGGCCAAGCATTTGGTCCCAGGACTGCCCAAGCTATCGGACCATGTATTTCCCCAGCCGCTCTGGAAACTTTTCGGGTAACATTTGGGGCAGGATGACAAGGAATATTCTTAGGGAGGAGGAGGAGGAGGAGGAGGAGGAGGAGGAGGAGGAGGAGGAGGAAGAGGAGGAGGAGGAGGAGGAGGAGGAGGAGGAGGAGGAGGAGGAGGCCTATCGGGAGGCTCTTGGGGCACTCTTGGGGCCTCCTTGCAGCTTCCTGGGGGCCTCTTGAAGGCATCTTGGGGGTCTCCTTGGGCCTCGTGGGGGCCTTTGGGGGCTTCTTGGGGGGCTCTTTGGCCGTCTTGGAACGTCGGAAGTCGTCTTGGGGGCCTCTCTGAACCGGGGGCCCTCTTGGGGCGTTTCAGGGCCGTTCCGGAGGCCATCCTGGGCGTCTTGAAAGCCTCTTGGGCCGTCTTGGGGCCCTCTTGGGGCCGCCTTGGAGGTTTCTTGGACCGTCATGGGGCCATCTTGGAGGCTTTCGGGGCCATCTTGGTGCGATGTTGGGGGCCTCTTGGGCCGTCGGAAGGCCGAAAAGAAGCAATGCCGAAATCCTTCAAAAACCTACGCACAGTTCATGATTGTACCATCTTCGAGTTCTCCTGGCGGACCTCTTGGAGGCCTCTAGCGCGGTCTTGGAGGCCTCTCGGGGGCCTCTGGGGCCGTCTGGGAGCTTCTCGGGCGGACTTGGAGGCATCTCGGACACTCTTGGGCCGTCTAGGAGGCCATTTTGGACCATCTTGGGCGACTTGAGGGCCATTTCGGACCATCTTGGGCGAACTTGAGGGCCATCTTGGCCGTCTTGGAGGTCATCTTGAGCCATCTTGGAGCCATCTGGAGCAGGACAAATCTTTGCAACCGGGCCTGGGCAAGCCTTCCGGGTGGTCGGCGCAATGGACCGAAGCCCCAGGGGGAGCTTCTAACAGAACGACAAATTTCTTGGACATCAGTGCGCCAGGCACCCCTGTGGGCGCGGCGGATGGCGGAAAGCGCGCGAAGCGTCGCGATCCGGTAGCCATGAGAAGTATCATCGGAGGGGGGAGATGCGACACCACCACCAGGGGGCCCACCTCCAGCGAGGAGGTCCACGATGCCTCCCCGAGCTGGAGGCTGGAGATGTCTCGAGCGAGAGGGGGGGACCTCACCGCCAGAGAGACCCCCCCAATGTTCGGCCCCGCTCGGCCCCAGGCGGCCCAGGGTCAGCCCAAAAAGAACGCCCAAGACGGCCCAGTAGGCTCCCAGGACGACTGAAGACACCCCCAGGACGACCCCAGGACGGCCCGAGAGCGCGCAAAAGACGGCCCAAAGATGGGTCCCAAGACGCCTGAAGACACCCCCAGGACGGCCCCAGGACGGCCCGAGAGCGTGCAAAGGCGGCCCAAGATGGCTCCCAAGACGGCCCAAGCGGCCCTCCAGATGCTCCAGGAGGCCGCCAGGAGGACCCCCAAGAAGCAGACATCGCCCCGTACCCTTCTGGACAGCGTGCATTTGGGGCACATTCGCTTTTTTCGTTCTGTATACACGCCGGTCGTTGAAAGCAGGTATTCTTTGGATTCCCAGATCCCAATCTACTTCAAGCGCCTTCCTACTTCAAGAATCGACATGCTTTTGCTATGTTTTGTTATTATCTTGGAGGACCTGGACCCAAACCCACTACATCCGCCTTCCTACTTCCTGTTTTCTACCTACTTCTTCCGACCGACGTGTACACTCAAATCTTTTGTTTAGAAACTCCCTCCCCCGAGCTGGGTCTCAGAATTTCTTTAACAAAAATAACGAATTCGCAAAAGCTGGAACCAGTTTCTTAACCTTGACGGGCGAAGGAAAGAATGGAGACAATCCTCAGCACCGCCCCCCCAGCACAACCCCCAAGCACAATTGCCCTGCACACCCCCCGAGCGCAACCCCCTGGCACCGTTTTTTGCGTCTAGCGTTCTGTTTTCGCGCGGCCTGGCGCCGCTCGTTTTGTGTGGCGTTTTGTTTTCGCACCACCCTTCCCTGCACAACCCTCCCCTAACACAACCCTCCACACCACCCTCTCCAGCACAATCCTCACCTGCACAACCCTCCCCAGCACAACCCTCCAGCACGACCTTCCAGCACAACCCCCGAGCACAACCCCTCAGCACAATCCTCTCAGCACAACCCCCCCTCTCCCCAGCACAACCCTCCCCAGCATAAACGTACCGCACAACCTCCCAGCACAACCCTCTCCATCACCACCCTCCCCAGCAAAACCCCTCAGCTTTCCCCCCGCACGACCCACCAGCACAACTCTCACAACCTCCCGGCACAATCCTCAGTACACACACCCAGCACACACCCCCCAGCACAACCCCCTGGCACAACCCCCCTGCACCACCCCCGAGCACAACCCCCCGGCACCACTCGTTTTGTTAAGCGTTCTGTTTTCGCGCGGCCCGGCGCCGCTCGTTTTGTTTGCGTTCTGTTTTCGCTCCGCCGTTCTCTGCACAACTTTCCTCGACACAACCTTCCGCACCACCCTCTCCAGCACAACCCTCCCTCGGCTACACGTAAGAGTGACCCTTGGCCAGAGTGACCTTTAGTGTGGGCCCTGATGGGGTCGGACAGATTTTCTTGAGGAGTGCGCTCGGCCTCGTGTCGGCGCACGCTGCACCGGTCTGCGATCGCATCAGAGCGCGGTTGATTCAGGTTGCGCCCTTCGCAGTCGATCGCAACGCGTGCACGGTGTATTCTGCCGCGTGCTTCGTTTGGCGAGGGGGGCCCAGTCGAGCGGGCGACGTACTCTCCGCTTTGGGACCAGTCCCAAGTCGTCCTGGAATAACTGTGGCTAACTTTGACTAACTTTGACTAACTTTGAATAACTTTTCGCATTCCGCGCTTTACAACTCAATTCTTTACTATTGGAAGTTATTTGCGGCCGCGGGGGGGCCAAGTTTCGGCCCGGTTTCGGCCTTGACGCCGGACCCGGTCAGACGTCATCGCGATGCGGCCCGGCAGTGCCAGAACATGTCGCGGTGGCTCCCGATTGCGTCTGGCTTTGCAGAGCCCTCGGGCGGGTGTTCTGGGGCGCCTGGAACGACTTGGCGGAAGTCCGCAATTGCCTGCTGGCGCTAGGGATCTATCGAAGCGCGCCCCACCGATCGTTGATGCAATCCGACGGCCTCGGCTTGCGCGGTTGCTCCAGGCCCCCGCGGGCCCCCCTAAGGCCGCGCACCAAAGGGCACTCTTGCTTAGGGTCACTCTTACGTGTCGCCGACCTCCCCTGCACAACCCTCCCCAGCACGACCCCACTGCACAACTTCCCCCCTGCACAACCCCTCAGCACAACCTCGCAACAAAACCGCCCCCTCCCCCCAGCACAACCCCCCAGCACTACCCTTCAGCACCACCACCCATCACGATCCCCAAGCACCTCCCCTTCATAACCCCGCAGCAAAACACCCCAGCACAACCCCTTCAGCACACTTATCCGACAATCCCCCAGCACAGTCCCCTATCACAATTTCCCCCGGCACTGCACAACCACCCAGCGTAACTCACTGGCACGACCCTCCAGCACAACCTTCCAGCACAACCCCCGAGCACAATCCCTCAGCACAACTCACCCAGCACAACCCTCCCCCCCAGCACAACCCTCCCCAGCATAAACCCACCGCACAACCTCCCAGCACAACCCTCCCCATCACCAATCTCCCCAGCAACCCTCCCCAGCAACACCCAGTTTATGCAATTTTGTTTCAAAAGAATGTGTTGTTTCAAGAACCGCTTGGTTTAAACATTTAAGAGGAAGTCATTTAGTTATTTTGATTTTTCTTTTTATAATATGGTTTCCGAATGTAATTCTTGAGAATTTCAATTCTTTGAAATGGATTTTGTCAATATCATGATGCCGCCACGTTCCGGAAGGGCAACGTAAGCAGCCCACGGCGGCTTCATTCAAATGTAGATTTAGTTGAAAAAGGGCAAGCAACTCTAGAATTGACTGTTTTCTGTCATACAACAAGCACGACGTTCCCCCAGCACCGCCCTCCAGCAAAACATTCCAGAATATTTTTCCGCAACCCTGATAATCTCTCAGCACAGTCTTCTTGCACAATATTCCTTCCACCAGCATAGTACAACCCGTGAGCACAAGTCCCTAGCACAACCCTCCAGCCCAATTTCTTGCACAATCTCAGCACCACCACCCCCAGCACAAACCTCCCCAGCATAATCCCCAAACCCTTAGCACAACCCTGCCCAGCACCACTTTCCCAGCAGAATCCTCCAGCTTTCCCGAACACGATCTACCAGCACATTCTCCCCAGCACAACCCCCCACACAGCCTCACAACCCCTAGCACTACCTCCCAGCACAACCCAACAGCACGACCCTCCAGCACAACCCAACAGCACAACTCCCCAGCACAACCCCCCACATAGCCTCACAACCCCTAGCACTACCTCCCAGCACAACTCCCAGCACGACCCTCCAGCACAACCCAACAACACAACCCAACAGCACAACCCCCCACGCAGCCTCACAACCCCTAGCACTACCTCCCAGCACAACCCCCAGCACGACCCTCCAGCACAACCCAACAGCACAACCCCCCAGCACAACCCCCCACACAGCCCCACAACCCCTAGCACTACCTCCCAGCACAACTCCCAGCACGACCCTCCAGCACAACCCAACAGCACAACCCCCCTGCACAACCCCTCAGCATGACCCCTCAGCACAACCCCCTGCCTCCTGTTGGGTACTCGTGCTGGTGGTCATGCTGGGCGGTCGAACAGGTGGTCCTGCGGGTGGTTGCGCGGTGGTCGAGCGGGTGTAAAAAATGCAGTTCATGTTTCGATATGTCACAGAAGAATTGGTTTTTTTTTTCCGAGGTGCAGTTGTAGGTGGCAGGAGAAATAAATTGAGAGAAGAAAGTGTGTGCCGATTAGTTTTTGGAGTTGTTTCATGCCATTTCACGTTTTATTTCTTGCTGGTTCGATAAATTAAATCTTTCATTTGTCAGAATATTGTTAGTGGATTTTTTTTTGTGAATGCTGATCACTTAAACATTATGTCTTACATGTGTTCCTGCCGCTGCGTTCCGGAACGACAAGATGAGAAGCATAATAAGTAAGTTTTCGAATGGGAATATTGGAAAACATATTGAATTGAGCGTGTAGAGAGAGTTTATGCACTTTCTTGTTCTCCGGAAAATGTTGGTTGTTTTCAAGAACCGTTTAGTTCAAAATTCTAAGAGGACATCATTAGTGATTTCGGAGTTTCTTTGATCTTAGATTTGGAGATTTCATTTCGACTTATCTCGCATATTATTTCCGAGTGTCATTTTTGAGAATTTCAATTATTTGAAATTCATCTCTTCAATATTATGATGCCGCCACGTTCCGGAAGGGCAACGTAAGCAGCCCAGGGCGGCTTCATTCAAATGTAGATTTAGTTGAAAAGGCGAGCAACTCTAGAATTGAGTGTTTTCTGTCATACAACAAGCACGACGCTCCCCCAGCACAGCCCTCCAGCAAAGAATTCGAGCATAATTTCTCCGCAATTTCCCTGACAATTTCTCAGCACAGCCTTCTTGCACAATCTTCCCCCAGCATAGTACAACCCGTCAGCACAAGTCCCTAGCACAACCCTCCAGCCCAATTTCTTGCACAATCTCAGCACCGCCAACCCAGCACAACCCTCCCAGCATAATCCCCACACCCTTAGCACAACCCTGCCCAGCACCATTCCCCCCAGCAGAATCCTCCAGCTTTCCCGAGCACGATCTACCAGCACATTCTCCCCAGCTCAGCCCCCCACACAGCCTCACAACCCCTAGCACTACCTCCCAGCACAACCCCCATCACGACCCTCCAGCACAACCCAACAGCACAACCCAACAGCACAACCCCCCACACAGCCTCACAACCCCTAGAACTACCTCCCAGCACAACCCCCAGCACGACCCTCCAGCACAACCCAACAGCACAACCCCCCACGCAGCCTCACAACCCCTAGCACTACCTCTCAGCACAACTCCCAGCACGACCCTCCAGCACAACCCAACAGCACAACTCCCCAGCACAACCCCTCAGCAGGGATTCTCAGCACGACCCCCTGCCTCGTGTTGGGTATTCGTGCTGGTGGTCATGTTGGGTGGTCGAGCAGGTGGTCCTGCGGGTGGTTGTGCGGTGGTCCTGCTGGTCGTTGGTCGTGCTGGCAGTCGTGCTGGTGGTTTAGTAGCGCTGGGGGTCGTGCTGGTGATCATGCTTGTGGTCGTGCGGCTAGTCCTGCGGCTGGTCATGCTGGGGGTTATGCCAGTAGTCGTGCTGGTGGTCGTCTGGTGGTTGTGCTTGTGGTCGTGCAGGTGGTCGTCCATGTGGTCGTGCGGCTGCTCGTCCTGGGAGTTGTGCCAGTGGTCGTGCTGGTGGTGGTGCTGGTGATCGTATTGGTGGCTGGTCGTGCTGGTGGTCGTGCTCGGGGGATGGTCGTGCTGGGTGGTCGCGCTGGTTGTCGTGCTGGTGGCCTTGCCGGGTGGTCGTGCTGGATGGTCGTGCAGGTTGGCCGTGCCGGTGGTCGCAGTGCAACACCAGATTCGTTAAGAAATTCTGGGGCCCAAGCTGGGTCTCGCACCGGAGTTCAGAAATCCATCGAAGCTGGGTCTCAATTTCTTAACAAAAGATTTCTTAACACAAGTTTTGAGTGTACCGTCTGAGACGGCCCGAGAGGCCACGCCCCAAGAGGGCCCCTCGACGGCCCCAGAGGGCTCCCAGGCAGCCCAGCAGAGCCCCCAGAGGGCGCAAGCGGAGCCCTGAAGGGTTTCAAGAGATTCCCCAGAGAGCCCCCGAGAGGGCCACTGGAGGCCCCCAAGAGGGCCCCAGGACGGCCCGAGGCCCCCCAAACCGGCTCAAGAGGGCCCCAGGACAGCCCAAGAGGGCCGCAAGAAGGTCCAAAGGAGCCCCAAAAGGAGGTCCACGAAAGCCCAGAAAGGCCACATTCATGGATGTTCGCAGGGATGTTTTTGAGTTGCTTGAACGGCATCCAGCGTCTTGACACCAATTCGGCTCGAAGACCTTGAGCAATCGATCGCGCGCGCCCTCACGGAGTACTCGCTCTGTCCATCCTGCCACCGTGCCGGGAGATTTGCTTGTTTGAATTCAAAAATTGTTGTTTGAATGCAAAACCAGTTTTTGGACATCGAAACCAGTTTTTGCAATTCAAGAAACAGTTTTTGGAATTTGAATCCAGATTCAACCAGTTTTCTGAATTCCAAAACCAGGGTTGTGGATCATAGGCCTCCAGGGTGTTCGTTGGGATGTCGCGGGGGGCCTCTTGAGGAGCGTTCGAAAGCTTCTTTGGGCCGTTCTGGGGGCTCATGGGGGCTTCTTGGGGGCCTTTTGGGGTCTCTTGGGGGGCCTCCTCAGGGCCTCCTGGGGGCATCTTCAGTTCGTGTTCCCCCTCATGGGCCCGTCTTGGGGCTGTCTTGGGGCCCTCTTGAGCCGTCCTGGGCGCCTCTGGGGCCGCCTTGGAGCCCTCTTGGGTCGTCCTGGGGGCCTCTTGGGCCGTCTTTGGGGGCCCATTAGGCCGTCTTTGAGCGTCGCAAGCTCGGAAAGTCGAGGACCCCCCAGACATTGAAAAACTGGAGGACGATCCGTGATGATGGCCTGTCGGGGCCATCTTGGGAAGGCTCTTGGGGCTATCTTGGGGCGCCTCGAAGGCTTCTGGACGGCCTCTTGGGCCGTCTTGGGGCCCTCTTGGGGCGCGGGCTGGGGGCCCTCTTGGACCGTCTGGGCGGCCTCTTGGGGCCCTCCTCCTCCTCCTCCTCCTCCTCCTCCTCCTCCTCCTCCTCCTCCTCCTCCTCCTCCTCCTCCTCCTCCTCCTCCTCCTCTCCTTCTCCTGATAGACAACTCCTCCCCGTCACACCCCGAGGCCAGTTTTTAGGGCGGGCCGGGCGGGCCGCCTGAGACTTAACAAGTGACAGCAGTTTGACAGATGGAGGGCGGGTCATTTCCAAAATGTGGCTCTCGCCTTGCCGCCGCGCACTTTATTTGTAAACATTTGCAAGAGTTTGACGGATTGAGGGCGGGTGGTGTTCAAAATGTGGTTTTCGCCTTAGCGCCGCGCGCATTCGTTTTAAACATCCACATGCGTTTCACTGATAGAGGGCGGGTGGTTTTCAAAATGTGGCTCTCGCTTTAGCGCCGCGCACATTCTTTGCAAACATTTGCAAGAGTTTCACGGATTGAGGGCGGCTTCTTTTCAAAATGTGGTTCTCGTCTGAGCGCCGAGCGCATTCGTTTTAAACAACGGCAAGCGTTTCACGGATTCCCTTGATCAACGTACCAAAATGGTGTGTTGGAAGGTTTTGTTTGATTTTGCGGGTGCAACAGTTATGTTGATTCGCGGCGTTGAAATCCGAAATAATGGCGTTATGGTACGGTTCCAGATCGCCAACACGTAGCAGTCAGGTTGATACGTGGCGTTGACATCCCGAGAATATTGTGTTGACATGCGTCAGAATATCCAAACGGTTGTCTTCCAACGAGGCAGTTCCCTCAATCGAAATAACCGTTGTAGGGGCCTCTGAAGAGGAAATTTGGAGGGAGAGTTAATTCCAGCATCGTTGATGACTCTTGCGCTTACACTGGTCCTCCTCCTCCTCATTCCTCTTGGGGCCCTCCTGGCTCGTCTTGGGGTCCACCTGGGGCCTGCAAAAAAAGTCGTGCGACGAGCCGCGGGGAGCCCCACGGGGGCACGCGCTGGGATTGTTTGGGTACTTTTCATTTTTCGCCCCTCGACAGGAGGAATATTCAACATTTGCGTAAAAAAAGAAATGGTCGTTTGGGCACGAGCTATTACTACTTTTGGGACTTTGCATTTTCGTCGAAAATCCGCCTGTGAGAGGACACGCCCGATCTAAAGCTGGGGGCCCGGCCCCGTGCAGACTGTCTAGGGTTGGGGACTGACGCTCAAGGGGGACGAGGCCAAGGACACATGGGAAGACTCGACTGCGTTGCCACAGGGGGCACGGTGGCGGATTCTGTGGCAGGCCCGTTCTTTGAAGATTGGGCGGCGATCACCGTGCAGCAGCGGCAGCGTCTCTTGCAGTCAGTGGACTGATGGCAGAGCAGGAAAAAACAGTTCATCATCTTCCTCCTGGGATCAAGCCGTTACAGGGGGAATATTCAAACATAGTCAAAAAATGGTCGGGGGACTATTTTTTGGGGTATTCTTGGGCATCTTTTGTGTATTTGTTTGAATATTTTATCATTCTTCGTCCAAGATCCCCCTGTAGGGGGACAGGCCCGACCTAATCCTAGGATGCGGAACCCAGCCCTGGACTCCCGCTCCGCGCTCGCGACCGTGTTCCGGGCGCCGATGCCTCGTGAACAGACGCTGGCGCGCCGACGGGCTGGTTGCCGCGGCCGAGGCCGTGAGAGCTCCGTGTGGTGACCTGCTTCCCCCCTCCTCCTCCTCCTCCTCCTCCTCCTCTCCTCCTCCTCCTCCTCCTCCTCCTCCTCCTCCTCCTCCTCCTCATCCTCCTCCTCCTCCTCCTCCTCCTCCTCCTCCTCCTCCTCCTCCTCCTCCTCCTCCTCCTCCTCCTCCTCCCTCCTCCCTCCCCCCCTCCCTCCTCCCTCCCTCCCTCCCTCCCTCCCTCCCTCCCTCCCTCCCTCCCTCCCTCCCTCCCTCCCCCCGCCTCCTCCTCCTCCTCCTCCCTCCTCCTCCTCCTCCTCCTCCTCCTCCTCCTCCTCCTCCCCTCCTCCTCCCCCTCCTCCCCCTCCCCCTTCCCGGACGAAGTAAACTGTCTAGTGGCCGCAGACCCATCCCGCCATTCTGCGTGAAATTACGGCACTACATCGGATTACAACAAAGGAGTGGGAACAATTGGAACATCAACATGTGAGGTACGCATTATCCTGAGCAAGCCTCCGACGCGCGCTGCCTCTCATGCGAGGCCATGGCCTCACCCGCCTCGCCCAGACGGGGCCTGGGCGCATGCCCGCACAGGCGATCCGATCCGATCCGATCCAGACGAAGTAAAGTGTCTAGTGGCCGTAGGCCCATCCCGCCACTGTGCGTGTGTTTTGGGTCAGAGTTCTCAGGGATGCTTCTCGGGATCTCTTCGGAGCGCTCCCGGGGGGCTCTTGGGGGCAGTTGCGGGGCCTCTTAGGAGCCTCTTGGGGCCCTCCTTGCGCCGTTTCGGACCCCTCTCGGATGCCTCTTGGGCCGTCTTGGGGCGATCTTGGGGGCCGCTAGTGCCGTCCGGGAGCATCGGGAAGCCGAACAGGCGAGAACGCCAAAAACATAGAACAATAGGAACATCAACGACTTGGGCCTCTCGGAGGCCTCTTTGGGCGTCTTGGAAGCCTCGTGGGCCGTCTGGGGGCCATCTTGAGCTTCTTGGAGCGATCGTTCGGCGACTCGGGTCTTTCTTGGACCGTTTTGGGGGTCTCCTGGGGTCCCCTTGGCCTGTCTTGTGGTCCGCTTGGCTCCGGAAAGTCACGCGAGAAGCCACAACAAGGCTCGCCAAGCTCCAGGAGATTTTGCAATTTGGCCTCCGGGCTCCCCCTTTATAGGCCCCTCAGGAACCAGGATTGAAGTTTAGAGCATTGGGCAGAGGATCCAAGGATACGCCCGCTCCGTGCCCAGCGGCACAGGGGCAGATGCACACATGCGCTGGTCCTGGTCAGTCCCATCCTGAGCCCCGAAGGGCGAAAAACGCGCCCCGACAAGCTCGACGGCGTCGACAGCGATCGCGACCATCGACGACGACGACGCCGACGACGACGCCGACGATGACGACGACGACGATGACGACGACGATGTCGACGATCGACGACGACGATCGACGCCAACGACGACGACGATGTCGACGATCGACGACGACGATGATGATGTCGACGATCGACGACGACGATCGACGACGGCGACGACGACGGCGACGGCGACGGCGACGACGGCGACGGCGACGGCGACGGCGACGGCGACTGCGACGACGGCGACGACGATGGCGAAGGCGACGACGACGACGTCCACGTCGACGTCTTCGGCGACGACGACGATCGACGGCGCCTGGCGACGGCGCTCGATGTCGAGCTCCGCGCGCTCCCAGTCCCCGGCGCTCGCTGGCGGCTCGCCATCGCTCCGCTTCCAGGCGCGGCCCTTCCCTCGGGGCAGTCGAGGATCGACGAAGCCTCGAGCAGGAGCGAGGATCGACGATCGAGGATCGATCGAGGCCTGTGGGACACTCGTGCCCTTTGCGGGCCTCGTCGTCGCGCCGTCGCGAACCGCCGTCGCCGTCGCGAATCGCCGTCGTCACCGTCGCCGTCACCGCAATCGTGGCCCCAACCGACGCTGCCGTCGTCGTCCTCTCCTTCGGTCCCGTTGCCATCGTCACCGTCGCCGTCGTCGCAACGGTTGGAGGGTCGAGTTTTCTGGAGGGTCTTTCTGCCTCTTCTCTGTTTTTGAGGGCCACGGCTGGATCCGCCGCCTCGGAGCCTTGGTCAGGACGCGCTGCGGGAGAGGTCTCACTCCGGGGTGAGGAGGAGTAAGACGGCGTCGTTGTCGCGTGGGAAGGAGGGGGAAAACACGGAAAGGAAGGAGGATGAAATGAGGGAAGGGGGAGGCGTAAAGCCAGGGAAGGGGAGGGGATGAGGGGAATGGGAGGAGACCAGTGTAAGCCCAAGACGTTTCAACGATGTTGCAATGAACATCCCCTCCAAGTTCCCTCTTCATAGGGGCTCACAGGTTTATTTTCATCGTGGGAAGTGCCCCATCAAAAGGCAAGCGCGTGAGAATCATCAGTCGTGCCCGAGCACCATTCCTGGGATTGCGACGCCCTGGATCAACGCGACTGATGCGGCTTGCCGGGCTTGGGTGCTGCTGCTGCTTCCTTCTCCTCCTCCTCCTCCTCCTCCTCCCCGTGCTTCCCTCCGCCTGCGCGGTGTCCTCCTTCCCGCCTCCCCCGCCCTCGCTCTTGTCGTCCTTCCCCCTTTTTTGGCTGCGCTGGGCGAACTGGAGCGTCGTGGCTGCAGCGCTCGTTTGAGGCAAGAGTGTGTGCCGACTTCGGCCACGAGGCCAGCAAGCCGGCGCTGGGCGGGTGCAGCAGAGAACACGATTGGCGCGAGACATCCCTCCCCCTTCCTCCTCCCCTCCCCCTCCCCCTCCCCCTCCTCCTCCTCCTCCTCCTCCTCCTCCTCCTCCTCCTCCTCCTCCTCCTCCTCCTCCTCCTCCTCCTCCTCCTCCTCCTCTACCTATGCGCAAGACAGCGCTCCGTGCGGCAGATCCGTGCGATCGCACCGCTGCGGCCGCCGCGCGTGCGCGGGGGTTCAATATCGGGGAGCCGCAACAGCGAGGGTGTGCCGCTGGATCCCCGGAGAGGAGGGGGGGTCCAGGACCCCCCCTTTCCCCCTCCCCATTCTCCTGCTCCGTGGTACCCGGCTCCTGTCTCCCCCCCCTTCCCGATCCGTCGTCCTGGATCCACCTCCATTCTGGAAGGGGTGAGTGGGGATTTGCCCCCCCCTCCCCCCCCCCCCCCCTTCCCCCTCCCGGACTTAACTAGAAAATGAAGATCGGACCCCGCCTTCGCACCGTTGGCCACGCTGCATCCTTGGCTCTGGAGCCTCACCATTTTCCAGCCTACCACCCCAACCCTGACACGCTCACCCTACCTTACCTTGCCTGACCTCACCTCTCCTTGCCGTTCCCTACCCTACCCTCCCTCATCCTACCTCAGCTCATCTTACCTAGCCCTGCCGCACCCTACCGTACCCTACCTACCCAACCTTACATGAATTATCATTATTTTACCTTTCTCTGCACCACCGTGCCCTGGCCTACCCTACCGTACATTGTACGCCTTACCTCATACTTGAGTTTACCCTATCTTACCCCGCCTTACTAACTCATCCTATACTATCCTACCTTACCCTACTTTACCTCAGCTCACCTTGCCGTCCCCCACCGTACCCACCTTACCTTAAAATCCCCCCTCACCGGGGTAGAAACCAATTGGATGCAGCTTATTATGCGGAGCGTCGTGTTGTCTCATCATACTCGCGTCCTTCCGCCGAAGGTTCACCTCCGAGGCTCTCGGAAGTTCCCAGAAGGCTCTCGGAGGGTCAAAGAGGTGCCACGAACACCCGAAGACTTGATTCCGTGAGGTCCGATGTTCGAGCCCCGTCCCTAGAACACCAGCGTGGCGTCTCTGCACAGTGTCGGCGCCGCTATAGGCTATGGTCGCGCTTTCTTCACTGGGGGGTCGTTCGGCGTCCAGTGACGGCCCCCGGGCCTGCGGGGGCCGCGGGAGGCTGAGAATCGTGGGGCACGGCCCGTGGTGCCCTCGGCGCGATGCGAGGGGTCTGGGGTCCGAGGACCGAAGTCTGTCAATTTCGGAGCTTGGTCCTCTCTGGGTGGCCTACTCCCCCTCCCTGACGTGCGGTGTACCATGATAGCGTCCTCGGGCCCTCTGGGGGCTTCGGGGGCCTCTTGAGACACCTCCTGGAGCCTCCTGCGGCTTCTGTCGCCTCCTGGGGCCATTTGGGGCCTCCTGGGGTCTTTGAAGACTTCCCGGAGCTTCCTAGGATCTGCTGGGGCCTCTGGTCCCCTCATGAGTTCTCCGGGGGCCTCCTGGGGCTTCCTGTGGCCTCCTGCGACCTCCTGAACTTCCTGGAGCTTCCTCGTACCCCTCGGCGCCCCCTGGGACCCCCTAGGCTGTCGAGCGCCACCCGAGAGAGCTCGCTCCAGGCAGCGGTCCCGCACCACACGCTGCCGACCGATTCTGCTTTCCGGGACCACCCGGGCGGGCCCTCTGAGAAGCCCCGCGCGTGGCCCCAGGAGTGGCGGCGGCCTCGAGCCTTGGGCGCAGAGTGTGTTCCGCCACAGTGCGGTGTGGTTTGCCTCCCCCCCCCATGTCCCACCTGGCCCCGGGAGGATGGTTTTCTCGCTGTAGCAGCTGCTGAGTCAAGAAACACTACCCTCAAGTCGGGCATGTCCCTCTACAGGGGGAATCTACAAAAATAGTCAATTTAATAGTCGGGGGACTATGTTTTGAACATGGTTGGGCATCGTTTGAGTATTTGTTTTTGGGTATGTTTTATTTTTCGTCGAAAACCCCCCTGTAGGGGGACAGGCCCGACCTAACACTACCCCCCCCTCTCTGCGGTGGCGGATGGGAGGCGACGGGGACGGGCGGATTGGCTGGGTGGCGAGGAGGTTGTTTGGGCTGGTTGGTTGGATGATTGGTTGGGTTGGCAGGTTGAGCCGGCTAGGGCAATTGATTTCGACCTTGCCTTACATGTTACTTTACGTGTTTGTCTTACTGGTGACATTACCCTACCCGTTCCTACCTTACCTTACTGTTTGCTTGACCTTACCTTGCCTTACATTGCCGTGCCCTACCGTATCCTACACTATCCTATGCTCCCAGCCCTTGCCTTAATCGCCGTACCCTACCCAACCCTACTTGACCTTTGTCTCTGGCTCGTTTGTTTCCAAACTTTAAACTCTATATTTACCTTCCACCGTACCGTACCTCGTGCCTTACCTTGCCGCACTACCCTACTCTACATTCTAGACTCTCCTCGTATCCCACCAGCCCACCCAGAAACGATGTCCAGGCGAGTTGAGGTGTTCAGGGAAGCGCGGGAGCAAAGAGGGGGACGGACGAACCGTGCGAAGGAGAGAGGAGGATAATGAGGAGGCTGGATGGATGGATGAGGGAGTGGGGAGAAGGATGATGAATAGGAGGAGGAGGAGGAGGAGGAGGAGGAGGAGGAGGAGGAGGAAGAAGAGAAGGAGTAGGAGGAGGAAGGAGGAGAAGGAGAAGGAGGAGGGTAAGCAAACGGGCCAGAGGTCTCTTGGATGCCTCTCGGATCCTCTTGGGATATCTCTTGGTCGCTTCTTGGTGGCCTCTTCGGACGTCTTGGGGGTCTCTTGGCGGTCCTGGGAGGCTCTTGGGCGTCTTAGGTGCCTCGGGGGGGCCTCTTGGGGCCGCTTGAGGTCCTCTTTGGGGCCTCCTGGGGGGCTTCTTGGGGCCATCGTGGGGCCATCTTGGGGCCTCTTGGGACCTTCTGGGCGCTTCTTGGGGCCATCTTGGAGGCCATCGATCAAAGAAGAGGGGAGCTCCAATTAGCGCCCTCCTCCCCCCAAGTAAAACCAATGATGTTGGCTTCCTCGCCGAGGCCGTTTTGGACGCCATGACCGCTCGCGACCAGCCCCGTCCAGGTCCAGCGTAGGCAGAAGGGGGTTGGAAGAGGAGCCACCCTAGACCACCTTACCCCCTAAAGGGCTGGTGGGATTACCTTCGCCTACCCTTCCTTACCCGACCTGACCTCAGCTCACCTTACTTACCCTACAGCATCCTGCCCTCCTGTGCCCGACCTTACCTTACCCCATGTTCTGTATGCGTACTCCTTATTCGTATGTGCCCCCACTCTGCCACACAGCCGGCCGATGCCCCGTCACTCCGGGACCTCCCACCTGATGTGTTTGAAAGGCATTGCAAAGTCATCATGTCCGTTTTCAGTTTGCTTTTGCAGCTGCCTTCTCTTCCCTCTCCTCCCCTCCCCTGCTGCTGCCCTCTTCTTCCTTCAGCCGCGGGGCGACCTTCTCGGGCTGGTTTAAGAAAAGTGTCGCCCATGATGCAAAATGCGTGGCAAGAGAGGGGCGGGGCGCACAATCTGGGGCGAGGTGCCGAGATGTCGCGCTCGCCCCCCGCGCCGCGTCCATGCTTCAGAGAGTGCCGCTCCCGCTTGGGCGCGGCGCGCAGGGGGGCCCAAAGAATAGACACCACCACGTCGATTCCTCCTCTCTCCTCTTTCCAGCGAGAGGGAGGTGGGGAGGGAGGTGGTGGTGGTGGTGGTGTATATCTGTGGCCCCCCCAGCACACGTTCCGCACGCACTGTCGTCGGCGTTCGACCAGGCGGCACTCTGCCGCTCGCGCCTCGGCGCCGCGAAGGTTTCGCCCGAAAGTGGCGGTCCCGCCCCTGCGCGGCGCACGGCTTGCGCTGACAGGCTTCGGGGAGGCGCGCGCGAGCGGGCGAGCCGTCGCTCGCCCCCCGCCCAAGCTCCGCGCGCAGGTCTTTCGGCAGTGGCGTTCCCGCGCGGGCGCGGCGATCGCTTCGCTCGCCGAGCCGCATTGGGCGTGACAGGGGCCGCGGGGCCGCGCGAGAGTTGGCGAGATGCCGACCTCGCCGAAGCGTTGCGCAGCGTGTGAGTGGCATCGGCAGTGCCGTGTCAGCGCTGCGCACGCTTCGTCTTCGCCGTGCCCAGCGAACACGTTGCCGCTCCCACCCAGGCGCGGCCCGCGTAGCTGTTCCTTCGCCAAGTCGTCGGGGGTGGCGGCGGTTGCGAGCGCCGTACTTTTTGACAGGTGGGAGCGCTTGCACATCCCAACATCAATGTGTGCCACACTTTCTCAGTATGCTGCGGGAGGGAGGGCTGGAGACGGCGGGCCCCTCTCACTCGCTCGGCCTAACCAGCCCTGCCGCGCCGTCCCCTGCCATATTTGTTTACCGTACCTTACCTTACTCTGTCGCACTTCGGGCCTGCCTTACCCTACCGTACCAGACCTTGCCGCACCCTATTTCAAGTTACTTCACCTTACCATGCACCACCGTTCCCTATTCTACTTTACTAATCCCTACCCTACCTGGCCTTACATGTTACCCTAAAGTTGCCTTATGGTACCGTGCCCTGCCTTTCATCCCCCCTCTAGCCCCAAAGCTCGAACTCCAGCCCCCGAACCTACCCAAAGAAGGGGACGGGGGGTCGAAACTACCCCCCCCCCCTCGGGCGCAGAGGGTTGCAGGGGGGGGGGGGGGGCGAACCCCCACCCCTTCTGACTGGGAGAGGGGGGAGGTCCGAAAACTGGACCCCAGAGAAGGGCGGATGGGGCTGTGCGAGCACACGCCCTCGTTTACAATTAGAGCAGGGTCCATCGGCGCTCTTTTCCCGACAGCCTTCGGGGACGCCCAACAGCGGAGACCGTTCACGACTGAACGGTTCGCGCGCGGGCAGAAATTGGCGCCGGTCTCCCAAGCTGGGTTCTCGCCCGAACCGGTTTCTGTTGCTTAGAGAGCACGTCCCGCCGAACAATGTCGAAGAGGCGGTCACTGCGTCCTTTCTCGGAGGTCACCGCCGAAGAGGACCGAAGACCGAAAAATCCAGTGCTCTTGGAGGCGTCTTGGGGCGTCCTGGAGGCCTCCTAGGCAGTCTGGAGGGCGTGAAAGCGTTTTGGACCGATCGTTTGGCGATTAGGGACCCATTGGACCGTCTCGGCGGCCTTTTGGGTCTCTTGGCCTGTCTTTGTACTTTGTGAGGCCTCACGGCCCCCAGGGGGGGGGAAACGTATTTGGGTGGCGACCCCCCCAGGGGACCCCCCCAGGACCCCCCAGGGACCTCCTCAGGACCCCCCCCCCAGGTTCTCCCCGGGACTTTCCCCCTGGCGCGGGGAAGGGATCAAAGGGAAGGTGCTTCCTTTCGACTCGATTACGACGTTGCTAGATTTTCTTCTCGCTGACAATCTTGAGGAGGAGGGTGCAGGGAAAGGGGACGACGGAGATGACGACTGACGGAGACGACGACTTGAACAGTCAAGCCCCTCACACACGCCGACAGGGTCGGCGGATTCTCGTTCTGGGACTCCGTGGGGGCTGTGGGCGCGCGCAGCCGGAGGGGGGTGCCCCCGCTCGAGCGGGAGCCCCCCTCGGGGCCCAACAACCCGCACCCAGACCTGTAGCGCCGTCACCTCCTTGCCCGTCCCCATTTCCTCTTCCCTCTAGGTTTGACTACGTTGCATCTTCGGGGGGAGCTTTCCTGTCATGTAAGTGGCCGTCTTCCCTTGAGCTCCGACGTGGCTTCGACGCGGATGGGGCGAGGATTCGACACGGACTCGACACGGGTTTGACACGGGTTCGACGTGGATCGCGGCGCGACGGTACAGACAAGGTCCCCCGAAGATGCAACACAAGGTTTCAGTGTGGGTTGGTCTGCCGTCTTGTCGGTGCTCGGGGATCTGATGGACCCTTCCTGCAGCCTCGCGCCTTCGGCGGCCTCCAGCGGCCTTCGCTGGGCAGTCCTCGGCGGCCCTCCGCGCTCTGGCCCGTGCACGGCAGCACGAGAGAGCACGCGACGAGGGCAGTCGGTCGAGGGAAGAAGCACGGGGACCATGGCCAAGATGTCGCGGGATCCTGTCGATGCCGATTTTGGCCGTGCCACGGCCAAAATCGGACCACGGCGTGGTCCGTGTCGCTCGCAGCCGAGTCGCGAGGATGATCCATGAAACGACGCTGACCGAGATGGACGGTGACCGAGATCGGCACGACGTCTCCGCGTTCAGGTCTAGGACATGGTCGCCGTTTTCTTCCACTCCAAGTCGGGGCGGCCGGGGCCGGCCTGCCAGACCCAGGCCGAGATGGGGTTCCAGCCGGCGAGCTCGTCGTCCTCCACGGCTGCCGGCTGCTCAGGGGCGAGAGGGCCAGCGGCGCGCGCAGAGGTCGGCATGCACTCCACAGACGTGGGATACTTCTCTAGGCGGCGCGCACGAGAGGGTTGGGGGAAGGGTGGAATGCTTCTGAGAAGCGCCCTGCTTCTCGGAAGGCGCGGGCCTTACAATCTGTGTGTCTCCGTGTGTGTTTGTGTCTGTTTCGGTGTGTCTCTGTGTGTCTCTCTGTGTCTCCGTGAGTCTCTGTGTGTCTCTGTGCTTTGTGTGTGATTGTTTGTGTACGTGAGTGTGTTTGTGTTTGGGTGTGAGTCAGTGTGCGTCGGTGTGTGTGTGTGTGTCGGTGTGTGTGTGTCTATGCGTGTATCTCTGTGTGTGTGGCCGTGGGTGCTTGTGTGTGTGTGTCTGTGTGTCTGTGTGTGTGTGTCTGTGTGTGTGTGTCTGTGTGTGTGTCTGATTGGGGCGTGTCTGTGTGTCTGTATGGGTCTCTGTGTGCCTGTGTATGTCTGTGTGTGTGTCTCGGTGTGTGTGTGTGTGTGTCTGTGTGTGTGCCTGTGTGTGTGTTTGTCTGCGTGTCTCTGTGTGTGGTTTTCTTTGTGTGTCTATGTGTGTATCTGTGTATATGTGTGTGTGTCTCTGTGTATGTCTCCGTGTGTGTCTGTGTGTGTGATTATGTGTGGGTGTGTGCCTCGGTCTGTGCCTCGGCGTGTGTGTGTGTGTGTTTGTGTGCCTCTTTGTGTGTTTGTGTGTCTATGTCTGTTGTTGTGTTTCTGTGTGTGTGTCTGTGTGTCTGTGTGTGTCTCTCTATGTGCCTCTCTGCGTGTCTCTCTGTGTGTCTCGCTGTGCACCTCTCTGTGTTTCGTTGTGTGCGTCCCCCAGAGTCCCTGTGTGTGTCGATGTGCGTGTCTCTGTTTGTGTGTCCTTGGGTGTGTCTCTGTGTGTCTGTGTGTGTGCCTCTGTGTGTGTCTGTGTGTGTGTCTGTGTGCATGTGTGTGTCGGTGTGTATATATGTGTTTGTGTCCGTGTGTGTAAGTGTCTGTGTGTGTGATGGTTTGTGCTTGTCTGTGTACATATATACATATATATATATATATATATATATATGTGTGTATGCGTGTGTATGTGGGGGGGGTGTCTTTGTGTGCGGTTGTGAACGTGTGTGTCTGTGTGTACATGTGTCTCTGGGTTGTGCGTGTTTGTTGTGTGCGTCTGTGTGTGTGGCTGTGAGTGTGCGTCTGTATGTGTGTGTATGTGTCTGTGTGTGTGTGTCTCTGAGTGTCTCAGTGTGTCCTTGTGGTCTGAATGTGTGTCTGTGTGTATGTGTGTGTCTGTCAAAGTGTGCCTGTGCGTCTCTGTGTCTGTGCGTGTCTCTGTGCGTCTTTGGGTGTCTCTGTGTGTCTTTGTGTGTCTCTGTTTGCCTCTGTGTGTATCTGTGTGTGCCTCTGCGTGTGATTGTGTGTGTGTCTCTCTGTGGCTCTCTGTGTGTGTCTATGGGCTTCTCTGTGTGTGTTTCTATGTGTGTCTATGTGTGTGTCTCTGTGGGTGTGTGCCTCCGTGTGTGTGTCTGTGCCTGCCTCTGTGCGTGTGCGTGTCTCTCTGTGTGTGTCTGTGTGTGTCTGTTTGTGTATATGTGTGTCTTTGTCTGAAAGAGCGTGTTCTACCGCTGCTGGCGGAAAACCGGGGGGGGTCACTACCGGTTCGAACCCCTCCCCCCCCCCCCCCTCCGGAAAACCGGGGGGGGGGTCACTACCGGTTCGAACCCCTCCCCCCCCCCCAGCTCATCATGAAAAGGGGGGGGGGTCACTACCGGTTCGAACCCCCCCCCCCCCTTCGAAAACCGAGTGGGGGTGCGGACAGTGGTGGGGACGGTGTTGGTGGGGACAGTGGTGAGGGGACAGCGGGACAGTGGTGGGGACAGTGGGGGGACAGTGGGACAGTGGTGGGGACGGTAGTGGTGGGGACAGTGGTGGGGACAATGGTGGGAACAGGGGGGACAGTGGACAGTGGTGGGAACGGTGGTGGTGGGGACAGTGGTGTGGGGACAGTGGGAATGAGGTGGAAACACTGGGACAGTGGAGGGTACAATGGTGGTGGGGACAGTGGTAAAGGCGGTGGCGAGGACGGCGGTGGGACAATGGGACAGAGGTACAGTGGGGACAGTGGTGGGGACAGTGGGGACAGTGGTGGGAACAGTGGGACAGCTCAGTGGGACAGCGGAGGAGTCAGTGGGACAGTGGGGACAGTGGGGATAGGCAGTGGTTGGGTCCGTGGAGACAGTGGGGAGAGTGGAACCGTGGTGGGAACAGTTGTGGGAACAGTGGGGACAGTGCGACAGTGGTGGGGGCATGGTGGGGACAATAGGGACGGTGGTGGAACCAGTGGGGACAGTGGTGGTGGTGAGGACAGTGGTGCTGGGAACAACAGTGGGGGATGTGATGCGGACGGTGGTGGGGACCGGGAGTCGTTTGCTGGCGGTGAGTAGGGGGGGGGGGGGGGGGGGTGGGGG
>CAUYUJ010009134.1:0-36052 GCA_963575745.1 Prorocentrum cordatum
GCGAGCGAGAGAGAGAGAGAGAGAAAGGGAAATAGGCAGAGAAGGAGAGAGATAACAACCAGAATAAACAGTTGCCTCCTAACTTCCCGCTCCCTCCCCTCCCCCCTGGCCTGCCAACGCTGCAGGGAGGGGCGGGGAGGTTTGGTAGCAAGTCATGGGAGCCTTGGGCACCCTCCCCTCGCAATTCTGGCTTTAGCGTCGACTAGCTTCGATTAGCGTGTGGGAGTCCCTGACGTAGCGTCGGTAAGCGTCGATTAGCGTCGATGTAGCGTCGACTAGCGTCGATTTAGCGTTGGTTAGCATCGATGTAGCGTCGATTAGCGTCGACTCGCAAGAGTCTACAAGATTGCATGGGAGGCCCCCACGAGTTGCCACCGAACAGTAGTTCCCTCCCAACCCCTCGCCCTCCCCCCTTGGCCTCGGGCAGTGGATCCTGACATCAGGATAGTTTCTGGTCGTATCAAGTATCCTAAGATGGACGGGCCAGGTCCCCACGGAGCGTTTCTTTTTTCTCCCCCCCCCCCCCCGGCCTGCCGACGCTGCAGGGAGGGGAGGGGCGGCTGGCTCGAGCCCGCAGCTCCGACCGTAGGTATCGTTTGACCGAGCTCCATCCCCATCCCCCATCCCCGTCGAGACCCCCACCAAGTTTCAGGAGGGAAACAAAAACACACTGACACAGTTTATCGTCGACTCCCCCGAGAATGTGGGAAAATATGGGAAGTGGTGTGGAAGACAAAACCCAGAAGATACATGAGAATATGGGGCATCCTGTTAATTGTGTGTATTTATGTGTGTGTCCCAGGGCCCCTCCAAAATTACCACCCGAGTTGGGGATACACCCCTCGAAACACCGAAGGGCACGACCGATGTCCCCATCCGGGGGGGGGCAAATCGGCCGGTGGGGCCCAGGCCACGCCGCCGGGGATGGGGATCGGTCAAGCGGTGCTCATTACCAGCCTGGAACCTGTCCATATCCCTATGTTGGTCATCGCCTCGTCACGGTGGCGATCTGAGGGACGCACCCTCAGTCTCTGAGGGTGCACCCCTGAGAATTTTCACCGCCCTTGGGCGTGTCGATCGTAGGGACAGGGATAAGTTCGAGGCTGGTTAACTCAGACCGCGAGGCGCGCGGGGGGCCGAGGCGCAGCAGCAGCATGCTCGGCCTCCTGCGCGGCGGCAGCTTCGGCCGGGCGGCGGTGGGTCGCGGTCTCCCGCTGCCCGAGCTGGAGAGCCCCCGCGCCCGGGGGGGGGGGGGGGGGGGGTCGGCACGCTGCCGATCGCGCGCCAGAGACGCCCGATCGAGGATGGAGGCTCCTTTCGGGGGTGGACAGACTCCCCCTCCTCCTCCTCCTCCTCCCCTCCTCCTCCTCCTCCCCCCCTCCCTCCTCTCCTTCCCCTCCTCGCTCTCCCCTCCTCCTCCTCCTCCTCTCCTCCTCCTCCTCCTTCGTCCTCCTCCTCCTCCTCCTCCTCCTCCTCCTCTCCTCCTCCTCCTCCATCCTCCCCTCCCCCCCTCCTCCTCCCCCTCCCGCTCCTCCTCCACAATTACTCAATAAGAAAATACTCTCCCTCTTCCCCTGATGGCGTCCGGGGGATGGCCGCGCACCCTCCGCGTACTGTTTTTTTACACACAGGATTCCCGGGAAATCCCGGGAAACGACTCTCGCTGCGGCGCCGGCGTCATTTTTTCCCAAAATGCTGCTCTCGTTGAGGCGCCGGCCTCATTTCTGCTCCCGAATCGTTCCGAATCGTGCTCCCGCTGCCGCGTGGGCCTCATTTTCGGATCGGTGTTTGGCCTCCGTCGTTCAGGATGGCGTTCTCGCCCCAGCGCGGGCCTTTCTCTCGCGCGCCCATCCGCCCGCCACCACCGCGCCGCACCGCCACCACCACCACCACCACCACCACAACCACCACCACCACCACACCGCACCATTACCACCCCAAACGCACCACCACCACCACCACCACCACCACCACCACCACCACCACCACCACCACCACCACCACCACCAACCACCACCACCACCAGCACCACCACCACCAGCACCACCACCACCACCACCACCACCACCACCACCACCACCACCACCACCACCACCACAACCACGCACACACGCACGCACGCACGCACGCACGCGCACCACCACCCACTACGCACGCGCGCGCGGAGCCACAGGTTCGCTACGACACGCGTCCGCGGATAGAGAAAATCAGCGCCATGGTAAGGGATGGGAGGGAGGGGTAGGACGTCAGATATGACGCGAGCGCACCTAGCTTGTCTTCCTCCCCTCTCCCTCTCTTGTGGGAGGTGTCCTGTGTCGGGGGTGGACAGACCTCCTTCCCTGACACGTCGATTCAGGAATGGGCCGTTTTCGGTTCGCGAGAGGGCGTCGCGGCCGTCGTTTTGCAGGTCCAGGTCCGCCGATTTCGGCCCCAGGCCGTTTTCACTAAGGGGAGGTCTACTAAAGGTAGGTTTGTCCACCGCCGATCCTTCGGGACGATCGGACTGATCTGGACGCCCGAAAGGGCCCCTAGAAGGAGCCCTAGAGGGCCTTCAGGGCCCCTAGAAGTGGTCCTTCAGG
The DNA here is from genome assembly GCA_963575745.1 of Prorocentrum cordatum. NCBI lineage: Eukaryota > Dinophyceae > Prorocentrales > Prorocentraceae > Prorocentrum > Prorocentrum cordatum. The sequence continues at coordinate 2,580 of CAUYUJ010009134.1, forward strand.
GCACAAGAGGGGTCCTTCAGGGACGGTCGGCACAAAAGGGGTCCTTCAGGGCCCCTAGAAGGGGCCCTTGAGGGCCACAAAGAGGTCGTGTAGGCCCCGAGAAGTACTCCTTTCTTCCCCCCCCCACCACTGGCCGCCCCCCCATCAGTGACGCCCACCTCGCCTCTGTTCTGGACGCCCGAAACGGGTACGGAAAGAACGGGTGCAATGCCCAACAGCAGTTCCTGCGCATTTTGAACCGGGTTCGCTGTCCACGCCGCCGCGGCCTGTGTCCGTTCGAGACAGAGGGCCGCCTGCCCAACAGCGGCCGCTGTTGGTTTGGGACAACAGTTGTTGTTGGGCATTGTACCTATTCCTTCCGTGCCCATTTCGGGCGTCCAAACATGAGTACGTAAAGAGTGGGTGCGGTGCTCTAGGCCTCCTGGATGGGGTCGGAGTAGACGGGGTCGGAGGAGCGCGCCGCATCGGCGATGTATCGGCGATGCGGCTCGATGTGGGGCCCAATTTTCTCCACGCCGACGTCGCCGATGCATCGCCGACGCCGCCAGCGCATCGCTGGTGCATCGCCGACGCATCGGCGATGCATCGCCGATGTATCGGCGATGCGGCGAGATCCTCCGACCCCATTCACTCGGACCCCATCCCGGAGGCCTTTAAGTGCACAACAGCAGCTCCTGTTCATTTTGGACAGGACTCGCTGTCCGCGCCGCCGCGGACGTTGTTCTTGGAAGACAAGCAGCCGCCTGCGCAACAGCGGCCGCTGTCGGTGTTGGACAACAGTTGTTGTTCGGCATTGTACCTTTTTCCGTACCCATTTCGGACGTCCAAAATTTTTTAGGGCGGGTGGTCAGGGGGGGGGGCCCACATGGGGGGTGAAGGCACGGGCCTTCACGAGGTCTTTTTTTTCACCCCTATTTGGGTCAACCTCCATGACCACCAGCTCGAGAGGCCTCGCCCACCCGGGACTTCCTGGACTCCTGCACCTCCTACGGGGACCTGCCGGGGGAGGCGCAAATGTGCCACGTGATGGACGCGCTGCGGGAGCAGCGGTCGATGCTCCTGCACATCATCGCGCGGCTCCCGCCGATCGAGGGCGTGGACCCGAGGGCGGCGGCGGCGCTCAGCGCGGGCTGGCTGGCGGGGCACGCGAGGGGCAAGCCGTGTCCAGAAGGGTTGCCCCCCTCGCCAGAGGACGGCCCCCTGCAGCGGCGCGCGGTGCGCTCCGGCAGCGCCTCGTCCGGCATGGCTCCGGCGGTGCAGGTCAAGCAGGCTGCGCAGCCGAGCTCGCCACCGACACCGAGCCCAAAGCCTCCGCTGAGCGCCCGCTCGGCCAGAAGGAGCGCTCGGAGGACCACGCGGTCGCCGACCCGCGCAGCGCCAACGATCTCGCCAATGAGCGGGAGGATTTGGTTGGATGGAGAACGGTGCAGCATATATTTTCTGTTCCGCCGTCGGGGGCGCCTGTCCCCCAGGCGGCTGCAAAGTTTTTTTACCCTTGCGTGGCACAGTAATTAGGGGCACAAGCTTTTCAACCGCCTGGGGGGCAGGCGTCCCCGACTGCGGTAACGTTCATGTTCTAGGCCTCCGAGATGGGACCCGAGCTGACGTGGTCGGAGGATCGCGCCGCATCGACGATCGCCGATGCATCGGCGATGCGGCTCGAGGGGGAGCCCGATGCTTTCCCGCTCCGGCGGCGCCGATGCATCGCCGACGCCGCCGAGGCATCGCCGATGCATCGGCGATGTACCGTCGATGCGGCGCGATCGTCGGACCCCATCTGCTCGGGAGCGCCTGGTTCTGGCAGCTCCCGCCGGCTCCGGTCCCGCCGCCACCGCCTCTGCCGAGGGGCAAGAAACGGCACACGGACACTGTGCCACCACAGTGCCGAGGCAGGAGGAGGAGACAGGAGGAGGAGGAGGGCGGAGGAGGAGGAGGAATGGGGGAGGCAGGAGGACGGGGAGGCATGAGGAGGAGGAGGAGGAGGAGGAGGAGGAGGAGGATCGAGGATCGAGGATGCACGGGCGTCCACGGTCGACGATGCCGCCGTGACCCCTTGTGACCTCAGAGGAACAGCCCCCTGACCATAGCCTCTGGCAGCCTGGCGAACGCCTGTCGTCGCACACTCCCCACCGAAAGCAAGCGGGGGTGGAACTGGCAACCTGCAGTGGCGGAACGAGACGGGGCATGCCGAAATCCCGCGGAACCGTGCTGTCCTTGATGCCCACCAGCACGGCCTAATTGAATCCACGTCATGCCAAAATCAGCCATGCACACACCTCGGAACGCCTAACAACCACAGTTTGCAAAAACGCATGCGAACTTCTGCCACTTGAATATCTGAAACAAGCAGCACCACAATGCCAAACTTATTGAGATACACTCCCCGTGCGGCTGCGGGAGGCTGCAATACAGTAGCTGACGAGGCCTGGAGCCCAAACAGAACTGCAGACAATGCCCACGGCCGAGTTGTTTGATTGATGCAACGACCACCAGCAAGCACGATTATCGACACGCCGTGATGGACGCCACCAACCAGACAGACTTGAATTGACATACGCTCCCTTGGCGGCTGTGGGAGAGTGCAGCACTGTAGGTGACGAGGCCATTGAGGCGCCCAAACAGAACTGATGACTCCACCCACGGCCGAGTTGTTTGACTGATGAACTGACCACCAGCAAGCCTTGAAGAAAACTTGAAAGACCGTAAGGGGCGCCACCAACAAACAAATACGAATTGAATTCCATTCCCGCTGCGGCGTAGGAGATTGCAGCACTGTAGTTGAAACCACTGAAGCCCAAACAGAACTGAAAATGCACCCACAACCCTGATTGATGCACAACCCACTGCACACACCAAAAGATGGAACAGACGCGGACGAAGACACCAGCCATACAGACGGAGATGTTGCCCGTAGCTTGTGATAGTCCCGACGCGACTTATGCGGCAGCCTTGCTTCAGGAGGGAAAGAAACACAGACACAATGAATCGTCGACTCCCAGGAAAATATGGCAAGTGGGGGGGGGAGACAAAAAACCCAAAATATAAGAATATATATGGGGAATATTCTTATTTGTGTGTATTTATTTGTGTGTCCTGGGGCCCCTTCACTGCTCCCCCTCAAGTCGCGAGGCGAGGTCAGCTTCGAGCCCTGGCTTGAACCACCCCCGCCGGTGCGCGCGCGCCGGTTCGGCCGGCTCCCCGATCTCGGGGCGCGGAGCCGCCAGGGCTTGAGAGGAGGAGGAGGAGAAGGAGGAGGAGAATTCGGGAGAATTCGGCGACGACGCAGTCGAGTTTCGCCTAGGCGGGTGCCGCTTCGGGAGCCCAGAAACGCTTTGGGCCCCTAGCGCAGCACAGAACAACCACGCTGCAATTCACTCATACAGCATGTAAACTCCTCTCTCACGCAGCGCAATTACACTCTGCGTATCCTGATGCCTTTGATCGAAGCCTTCGCCCTTGTGGCCCTCAGGAGCAGCATGTTGTCGAAATCTGGTCTGAGGGGCCACGTGGGCCTCCCGTTCGACCCTGTGATCGTGAACTTGCCGCTTTCCTCACCGTGGAGATATCTTTGATATCGCTTCTCCACCTTTTTCTGGTCAACCCTCGGAAGGGGCCCCCACACTCCATGTATGTCCTCCGCTTCCCATTGGATTCCAACACTGTAGCTGATGGCGTTGGGCTCGATCGTCTTCGCCGCCTTCTAGCCATGTGCTGGCGATTTGGGAGCGTGCGTGCCACATGGCCCTGCTGACGCAGTAGCTGCTCAGCTTCGCGTTCCCCTTCTCGCAGGCGCGCGTGTCGACGATGTTCGCGGCTGTCTGCGCACCTGGATGGGAGGGCTCTTGAGAGGACGTCCTGTCCGCCTTCTCAGGTGCGCTCACTATTGCCTCCAGCTCGAGGTCGGCCTGGGACTCGAAGGGGTCGCTCTTCGGCTCTCCAGAAACCAGGTCGGTCGGAAGGAAATTCGAAGACTCGTTTGGAGGCCCCTCAATGCTGAGGTCGGGTTCCAGTTTCGCCTCCCCCTTTTCGCAAGCCCTGATCCCAGCGCTGCAGCTGATGGTGTCGGGCTCTGCATTCGCCTCCCTCTTCTCGCATGCGCTGTTCTCAGTACTGTGGCCAGCGATGATGTCGGGCTCCAGCTTCGCTTTCCGCCTCTCGCATGCCCTGATCCAAGCACTGTAGCGGGTGATGTCGGGCTCTATCTTCGCCTCCTCCTTCTCGCTCTGCTCGCTCTCACACTTCTCGCAAACAGTTTTCACGCACTGCTCGCAAACCGTTTTCTCTGATCCAGCCGTGGCGGCGAGGCTCGACGAGGAGTAGCAAACGATATTGGGCTCCAGCTTCGCCAACTTAGCAGCCACTGCTCGCCCGTCTCGCTCGTACGTCTCTCGCTCCTTCTCGCGCGCCTCGACACTGTAGTTGATCAAGTTCGGCTCTGTCTTCGCCTCCCTCTCCGCCCATGGGCTCTCTGCACTGTAGCTGGTCACGTTGGGCTCGACCTTCGTCTTCGCCTCCAGCTTCTCGCATCCCGCCGTGTCTCTGCGGCTGGTTACGGTGGGCTCCAACTTCACCTCCCCCTTCTCGCATGACATGGTTCCAGTGCTGTAGCTGATCGTGTCGGGCCCCATCTTCGCCGCCCACGTTGCGTAGTCGCTGGTCCCTGGCTCGAGGCTTGCGGGGCAGGTCTCAGCGCTGTAGCTGAACGTGTTGGGCACCACCGTCGCCTCCCACTTCTCGCACTTCTCGCGCGCGGGTTCCTGCAGCCAGCCCTCGACGAAGTCGTAGTCGAAGGGCGTGGCTGGCCAGGCGCCGAAATCCAGCTCGACCAGCCCGTGGTCCAGGGCGGCCTGGCGGCTGGTCGCCAGGAGCAGCCTCCTCCATGCGCGCCGCTGGCTTTTGCTCGCCGCGGGGCGCCTCACCTCCGTCGGGGGCGCACACCACATAGAGCCACGGCCGGCGGCGCCAGCAGGCAGGCTGCCTTCAGCACGCGTGCCGAGGACCGTCGCTGGCGGTCTCGGCGATGCCAAGCTGGCTCCTTGGCCGCCGTCTCCAGCCGCGAGGCGCCGGCTGCGGCGCGGTGGCAGCGGCGGCGCCAGGAGCAGCGCGCGGCCGCGTATCGGGCCCAAGGGGGGAGGCCCGCGAGGCAAGGGATGCCTCACCCCCCCAGGGGCGCCGATCGGCTCGCGTGAGCCCGACCTCCTGGGCGGCCTGATCGCTGGCGATCGCGCGAGGGATCGATCGACCACCCGACGCGACCCTGATCTGGCCCCCTCCCAGCAGAGGCCAGATGGGCTTAGGAGGAGGAGGAGGAGGAGGAGGAGGAGGAGGAGGAGGAGGAGGGGGAGGAGGAGGAGGAGGAGTAGGAGGGGGAGGGAGGAGGAGGAGGGAGGAAAAAAGGGAGAGGGGAGGGGAAAAAAGATGGAGGAGGAGTAGGAGGAGGAGGAGGAGGGGGGGGGGGGGGGGGAGAGGAGGAAGGAGAGGAGGAGAGGAGGAGGAGGGAAGGAGAAGGAGGAGGAGGAGGAAGGGGAGGGGAGGAGGAGGAGGCGGAGGAGGAGGAGGAGGAGGAGGAGGAGGAGGAGGGAGGAGGCCTCGGTTTCTTCGCCCTCTGGAGGACGCAGGTCCCCCTCACCGAAGCGGACGAGTCCAGCGAGCACGTGCTCCTGCAGGTCGAGGGCGACAGCGCCGCGGGCCCGCGGGGTCGCGGGCGCGCGGGGGCGCCGGCCGGCGAGGGCGGCGCCCGCGCGGGGGGTCCGACGCTGCTGGACGCCTCCCGCCTGCACAGCTCGAGCGGCGACCACGAGCTCGAGAAGCTCGAGCGAGGCTCGGAGGAGGGCAAGGCAACCTCTGAGGTTTTTTTTTGTTTTGATTCCCCCGTGTTTCACTCGGCGGTGGTTAGGACTGGTCATGAAACTCTCTCCTCCTCCCCCTCCTCCTCCTCCTCACTCTCCTTCCTCCTCCTCCTCCCTCCTGAAGCATGCCGCAGGACTGAGTGCTCAAAAAACCCTCCTCCTCATCCTCCTCCTCCTCCTCCTCCTCCTCCTCCTCCTCCTCCTCCTCCTCCTCCTCCTCCTCCTCCTCCTCCTCCTCCTCCTCCTCCCTCCTCTCCCCCTCCTTGTTGCTGTCGTCGTCGTTGTCGTCGTCGTTGTCCAGCGGCGGGTGCGGCGGAAACAAATAATTAGTCATCAACTATTGTTGGGACCCAGTCCGTGAACAAGGCCCCCGGAACAGAATGAGTCACCCCACATTGGGGAGGGGTCACGTATACCATAGATGCTCACCCCATCTTGGGGAGGAGTCACCCCAAGTAATGAGTCACCCCATGGATGCTACTCATCATACCGCTACCCCACGTGACGCAATCAGTGGGGGGGGGGTCACAACCCTTCCAGCCGAGCATTCTCACACCCTCCAGCCATGAGTGGGCGGCCTTTGGCCAGACCCCGCGGCACCCTGCAAGACAGCTCCAATCAGACCCCCAACAAAAATCAGACCCCCCCCCCTGCTCCTTTTTAGTTCTCAGATTCGGACTGCCCTTCCCCTCCCTTATTTCTGCCTCATGGGGCCCCCTGGGAGGCCCTCGTCGCCACCGCTGGGTTCGCCTCGAAGCCCTGGTCACAGCGCACCCTTTTAGAGGTCCTGGGAAGGGCGGCGTCGGTGTCTGCCAAGCTATGGGACCATGTGTTCCCCCAACCGTTGTGGAAGCCCTTCGGGAAACACTTGGGGGGGATGGCGGGGAAGACCAGGAGGAGGAGGAGGAGGAGGAGGAGGAGGAGGAGGAGGAGGAGGAGGAGGAAGGGGGCATCTTGGGAGCCTCTGGGGACACTCGTCCCTCGGCTTCCCCCCGAGGCCACACCGACGAGCTGAGCCTGCAGTCGTCCCACGCCAGCGACTTCTCCCCGCCGCCCCAGAGCCGGGCGACGGCGGAGTCCCCCTCCAGAAGCATGAGCTCGATCGAGCGGCAGCACCGCAAGGTTCAGGAGGGAAAGAAATACACAGACACAATGAATCGTCGACTCCCAGGAAAATATGCAAACATATGGGAAGTGGTGGGGAAGACAAAACCCCCCAACATATGGGAAAGTATGGGGAACATGTTTATTTGTGTGCATTTATTTGTGTGTCCTGGGGCCCCTTCAAAGGTGGTGTTCCGTGACCGCACGAGCACCTTGAAGTCCATGAAGTCCCGCCTGGGCTTCGTGAAGAGGATCGATTTCTCGGACAGCATGGTCAGGGTGGCGACCACCGTCAGGCACACCAGTCAGTCCGTCGGTCCTGGGCGAATGCAGAAAGGGCTGACTGTGATGGCAGACTGGCTGGACGCGATGCTTGTGGAGGGCGAGCCACCGAGGACTGGACGCCTGAACCAGATCGTCAACGAGAGCAAACCGTTCGAGATGCTCTGTTTGTCCGTCATCGTGTTCAACGGGTTCTTCGTTGGGTACACCACCAATCGCGAGATGGCGTACTTCGATGCCCACCCAACGCAGGATTGGTCACAGGTGCAACCGCCCAAGACTCCCAAGGAGTGGCTCTACATCGAAATCGCCTTGGTGGTGTGGTATTGTATCGAGCTGGCGATGCGGCTGTCTGTGCATAAGGCGTATTACTTTTTCAACCAAGACGCGAAGTGGAACATAATGGACTTCTTGCTAGTGGCATTCTCCATTCTAGATTTGATCGGAAGCGCCACGCAAGTCGGGTTCTTCAGAATGATCAGAGTTTTCAAGGTGGTGAAGGTGTTACGAACTCTCCGCGCGATGCGTTTCTTTCAAGAGCTACGCCTCATGGTGGATTGCGCGTTGGGCTCTTTCATGCAGTTGCTTTGGTGTCTTGTGGTGATCGCCTTCATTTTGTACTTGTTCTCTCTTGTGTTCGTGCAGGGTATGGCCGACTACCTCACGGACCTCGTGGCCGATGAGGCGACCTTGACCACGGTGCAGGTCGAGCGATACACCGGTGTCGTGGACAACTTCGGCTCGGTCCCGCACGCCATGCTGCTGCTCCTTCAGTCCGTCACTGGCGGCTTGGATTGGGAGGAGTAGGGGGCCAGATGCGAACCCTACCCCTACCCCCCACGATTTCTGAGGGGGAGGGTGGGGTTCACTTCGCTCGACAGCTCCCGAACAAAGTGAACCCCACCCCCCCCCCAGAAATCGTGGGGGGTAGGGGTAGTGTTCGCATCTGGCCCCCTAAGGAGCTGTACGACGTCATACTGCTGTCCGGCGGCGTCCGGGCCGCGGTCTACGTCTTCTACATCCTGTTCTTCGTGGTGGCGATCTGGAACATCCTGCGGGCAGCGCCCGTGCCGCCGGCCCTCGGATTTCGGACCATTCCTCCACTCGGGGGTGGACAGACCTCCTACCCTGACACGTCGATTAGCGAATTGGCCGTTTTCGGTTCGCGAGAGGGCGTCGCGGCCATCATTTTTGCGGGTACAGATCCGTCGGTTTCCGTCGGTTTCGGTTTACTAAAGGGAGGTTTGTCCACCGCCGAAACAAGGAGATTGCTAAGCTTAAGTCGAGCATGCTCCTCTACAGGAGGAAGTTTCAAAAGATAAGCAACAAACAGCCTGGGGGCGATGTGTCGAGTCTTGTTTCATTAGTTTGGGCTATGTTTGACTGATTGTACTTTTCTCCCACAATCCGTCTTTAGGAGGACATGCCTGACCTAATGCTAAGCTTGAGTCGGGCATGTCCCTCTACAGGAGGAACATTCAAGCATGGTAAAACTAATCTGGGGACGAACGCTCCTGCTTTTCATTGAAAAAGAAGCTATTTCTATTGTTTTGAATATGTTTGATGGTTCTTCCAAAATCCGCTTGTAGGAGGACATCCCCGACATAACGCCAAGCAGTTTGACCTGACTGACTGGTTACCCCCTTTTGACCCCCTCCTCTTCGGTTTGCTCGGGTCCCCCCCTGTCTGCCTGTCCCCTTGCTCGTGCGGGAGTGTGACGGGGTCGCGAGAGGACGAGGGGCCCGATGCGGTCATGCCATTAGGCTCGGGGCCAGGAGATTTCTCCCTGCTGTGCCGCGAGGGCGACTTTCGCAAGGGACCGCCATGAACCAGGCTGGTCCTTCGGGCAACGGGTCCTGCCTTTCTTCTCCGGCACCGGGGCTCCCAGGGCCTTCCCTGGGCCCCAGGGCCATCATCACCGAGCGCGTTCCACTACTCGCAAAGGCCCTACTCGCAAACGCCCGAAAAATTCGTGCCTGCTTCGATGTAGTGTATCGTAGATCCCCCGCGGCAGATCCAGGCCATTTGCGAGTAGCTACTTTGCGAGTACTGGAACGCGCTCGTCTACATCAAGACGACTCGGGATGAACAGCTGTTCCCGGAGGAACGCCCCAGTGGCGGGGAACTCCTCCTCCTCCTCCTCCCCCGCCTCCTCCTCTTCCTCCTCCTCTCCCCCCTCCCCCTCCCACTCCTCCTCCTCCTGCTCCTCCTCCTCCTCCTCCTGGGGTCCGGGTAGCAGCAGGCAGCGGTAGACAGCACATGCTAGGCTAACAATTTCATTAAGTGGGACATCAGCTACGGCAGAAACAATCCCACTAAGTGGGATAGCAGCTTTGTGCGATACGCAGCAACATGCGTTGACAACTGTATTGGAGTAGCCGCAGGCGGATCTCACACGCTTGGCCGCGCTCTGGCCTGTGGCGGCAAGCATCGTGTGTTGAGCCTTCTGCTTGCCTTGGCGTCTTTGTGCAGGAATGCCGCCTCGAAATGTGACCTTGACCGGGGTTAGGTTCAAAGGGCCGTCGTATCGTACCGCGCGTCCGGTTGGACATTCGGTTCAGGCGGCCGGTCGCCAGCGGAGCATGCGTCCGCACGGCGGTGTCCGCAGGGGCTCCTGCTCCTGCCCTGCGGCTGGCTGCGGATCGGTGTCCGGCTGGCCGTGTCTCTCTCTCTCTCTCTCTCAATCTCTGTTTCTGGGGCGCGGCGTCCTGCCAAGAGAGGGGCTTGAGCGCAAACGCCAATCGCGACGCGCATGCACTCAAGCTAATTGCTGCTACATGCTGCTACAACATACGCGATCGATGCGGCCAAAAGCCGCCGCGCCAAAACAGTCACCAAAAGCTTTGGGTGACTGTTTTGGCGCGGGCCTCTTTTCGGGTATCAAGACCCCGCCTCCCGATGTCTGCATTAGGCATGCGTACATGTTGCTACAACATACGCTATCGATGCGGCCAAAAAGCCGCCGCGCCAAACCAGTCACCAAAGGCCTTGGGTGACTGTTTTGGCGCGGGCCTGTTTACGCGTATCAAGACCCCGCCTCCCGATGTCTGTATTAGGCATGTGGGCTCGACATCGGGGGCTCGTTCGGTCCCCCCTGGGTTCCCGCTGGGGCGCGGTGGGGTTGTCCTCTTCGAAGGAGTGGAGGAGTGAAAAGGACGGAGGACGGAGAGCAGGCAGGCACGGCCTCTTGCCGAGCGAGCGGCCCTCCCGCTCCCTTCGGCTGAAAACCAGGACGTGGCACTTTTGATAATTTCTGCGATGCTGCAGTTTTTCTCAAAAGTGATCCCTCCCAGCTGCGAGCGACGGGAGACGGCAGCCGAAAGGCGGCAGCGGTGACGGTGACGCTGGCGACGAGTCTGTAACGATGATTACAGCGACTTGAGATCAGGTCAGGCATGCGTTGCCATGCAGTGGCAGCCCTCCCCGCGTGCTACCACCGCTAACCTGGGCAGCCAATTCGTCCTTGTGGGGCTGGTGCAAAGGCCATTCTCCAGCCACGCCAAATCGGTACAGAAAGGTGGCCCCTCATGCTGGGGAGTTGGTCCCCTTTACCTCGTGCGTTGACCCTTCACGCTGGGGATTGCACCTCTCATGCGTTGACCCCTCACGCTGGGGACTGTACCCCTCATGAATCGCGCTGTCGTGCTCGCGTCTCGCCCGTCATGATATCGGGCTTTCCCCGCGGGTGGCTCTCGGCCGTGCCTGGAGGGAACACCAGTGAGTTGGGCAGCTTACCGGTGCACAGAGGCTGGTTTGGCCGTACTTGGAGCTCAAATTCAGCGGCAGGGAGGCGCGCGGACTCATTAAGGGTCCGATTGCCCCCCTGATGGGAACCGTTGGGCAGCGCACGGCAACATATTCAGTATGTGTGCGGACCACTGGTGAGGCAAGTTCGCTTCCCCGACTTGGGGTGCCACCCTGTAGGGGCCCGGATTTGACCAGATCGCCAGAGGGCATAGGGTGAGGAGGGGGCAGTGGACAGAGAAGGCGATCTAGAGGTGGAGCATCGACCGGTGTTCCTCACTAAGCACCTCAATATCATTGCTGTCCTCCGCCCCCCGCTTTAGGCCGCGTGGCAGGCTTCTCGCATCGGCCAGACCCCGCTCCCCTAGGGGCTGAGGCGTGCGAGCCCGACCCACCGCCTAAGGGTACATCCGTGACAATCCTCCTCCTCCTCGCCTCCGCCTCGCTCTTCGCGATGGCGTCGCGGCCCGGGGCGGGCGCTGGCGAGGCCGACGGCGGCAAGGACACGGACAGGGACAAGGATAAGGTCAAGGACAAGGGCATGGGAGTTTCCGAGGACACGGGCCTGGGCAAGGTCCTCCGGAGGCACCGCCGACGCCAGAGGCTGGCGGAGGCGAAGCGGGCGGCTGCTGCGTCGGACGTCATGGACGAGGACGAGGCCCCGGTGCCTGCGGCAGCCTCGCTGCCTCTCGCTGGAAAGCCTCTTGGAGGCGGATGCGGCGCTGATGCTGGTGAGGCCATCGTGCTGCCGACGAACCTCGCGGAGCTGCTCAAGGCCACCCGGGCCATGCGCGCCGCGGAACTGAGCGGGGCCGCGGGCGGGCGCACGCCAGTCCCAGGGGGGCCATCGGGGGCTGTGCCTGGACGGGCTACTGGTTCCGCCTCGGACCCTGGCGGCGCGGGGCCCCTGGCGGTCTCCGCGGCGTCCGCTCCTGGGGCGCCGCCAAGCCCGAGGGCCTGGGGGTGAGTGCGGCTGTTTAGGGCCCTGCCTCACCTCGCGGGGTCCTAGGTGTGGTCGCACTCACGCGGCGTCGGGTCTCCTGGTCGCCGGTGCCGCGCCTGTGCGCGGCTCGCGGGGCGAGGCGGCATGACCGTCCGCCTGCAAGCCGTGTGCCTCCTCCACCCGGCATCCAAGAATACGCGCGCGTCTTTTATAACATCACGCGAACGCGTCGTTGCAACGAACCAGATTCCAATTCTAAAAGCTCGGCTAGGTGATCGATCACATAATTGACTTACCCTAGAATTTATGATCCCGTCGATGTTTCGAAACGTGTGGAGCACTGTGCCTTCCGTTCCGTAGATTGGACGGAACGTCAATTTCGGGTACATCGGTTCTGCAGCCGACCCCCTACTCGAAAAACGCACACGTACACACGAACACACGCACACACGCACACACACACACACACACACGCACACACACACACACACACACACACACGCACACACACACACACACACACACACACACACGCACACACACACACACACACGCACAGACGCACACACACACACGCACACATCCGTAGCCATTTTTGCTCAAGGCAATGCGATCCCCGACGACCGCGAGTCCGAGAGGGCGGCATGAGCGCGAGGGGTCGCACTTTGAGCCAAAACTTCTCCGGCCTGCTGTTATCGAGATAACAAATTTCAGTCTTGTCTTCCTGGCCTGCGCGGCCGCCGCTTGCTGCGCTCCCGAGTGCAATTCACTCCTTGAGGGGGGGGGCCTTGTCGCAGCGATGGCGCCGCCGGCGGCCGGGCGCGGGGCTGGGGCCAGCGGGGGGCGGGGCGACGACAGGACGAAGTGGCGTTGCAAGTGGTGCTCCGGGCGCGACGGCAAGCCCTTCGTCAACTACGCGGATGAACTCTCATGCCACAGCTGCGGCATGCCCAAAGCGGTGGCTTTCAAATGCAAGCCGCCACCAGATGGTGGCCCGTCGGCCCCCACGCGCGCGGCGCCGTGGCAGGACGGCGGGCCGCTTGCAGCGCAGCTGGCGGCCATGCAGAAGCAGGTCTCTCAGCTCAAGATCGACCTCAAGGGGGCCAAGACGAAACCGTTTGCGGTCGAGCTGGGCGCCGACGATGGGGGCGCCAGCGAGTCACCTACCAAGGAGCGTATTGCTGAGCTGGATGGCCTCATCCAGAGCTTGGCTGGCATCGCTGCTTCCGAGGTGCAGGCGCTGGTGGGCGGCGAGAAGGCGGAGCGCGACAAGGTGCGGGGCCAGCTCTTCGAGGAGAAGCCTGCGCCCCAGCGGGTCAAGGCGCTCACGTTTAGGATCAATCGAGCTGAGCAGCAGCTCGCCAAGCAGCAAGCTGCCCGCGATGCTAAGCAGAAGCAGCTCGATGAGCTCAAGGCGGAGCTGGAAGAGCAGGGCGGCGCGCTCAAACAACAGCGCGCGGCCTTGCTCGAGCTCCAGAGCCGGCGGGCGCAGCTGCGCGCAAGCCTGCCTGGGGCGCCGGCGGCCCCGCCTGGCGCTGAGCATGCAGGAGAGCCAGGCGCATGGGCGTTGTCTCGTATGGCTCAGTGTCATATCGACGTTGGTGCTGGGCCCTGAGCTCCAAGCTGAGGTGGAAGTCGTGGTGGCGAGGCTGCGCCGGCACCATGCCGAGGGGCAGGGGCAGGCCGCCGCCGGGCGGTCAGCTGCTGCAGCCCGCGAGGCTGCGGCCGGCGCAGGAGGAGGCGCGGCGGCTGCCGACGACGCCAGGATGGGCGACGAGGGCGAGGAGGAGGAAGCCGTCTACAAGGAGGTGGATGAAGCCTCGGCTGAAAAGCTTCGGAATTTCCTGCAGGAGATGGGTGCTCTTATTCTGATCCTTCTGATGAGTCTGGAATGCGGGCGGCCTCCAAGCGCCTGCGGCAGGCCAGGAACAAGTGGAAGGTGGTCAAGAAGGCCCGTACCCAGTGAGAGTATCCTGTCGCCTGCCATGGCGCGATCAACTCTGAGTATCACTACGGCGAATGCAAATTCACATGGGGGCCCTTCGGAAATACTTGGTGGGTCGCGACAGCGATGTGGTCGTTGCGCAGGAGCACCGCGCGGAGCTAGACAAGGCTCCCTGAGATTCTGGCCGACGTGCTGGATGCAGGATGGCGAGGCGCCTGGGGCACGGCGCTGTCCACAGTGGGCGGCGGCACAGAGGGCGGCGTCGCGGTGTTGGCCAGGCTCGACATGCAGGTGGCGCAGGCGCCTCTGCTAGACGGCGGCGCGGTCGTCGCCGGTCGCGCACTGGCGGCGCATGCGCGCGCGGCCATGAAGGGAGGCATGATTGTGATCTCCCTGTGCCTGAACACTGGCGAGGAGCGCTCGCCGCGCAACCTGGCGCTGGTCTGGGCTGTCATGCAGTGTGCGAAGCGGGTCGCGGACATGGGCTACTCGTGGGTAGCCGGCGGCGGTTTCAACATGTGTCCGCAGGTCTTGCTGGAGCATAGTTGGTTGCAGTTGGTCAACGGCCGCTGCCTCGCCCCGTCGACGCCCACGCAGGAACAAGTGGAAGGTGGTCAAGAAGGCCCGTACCCAGTGAGAGTATCCTGTCGCCTGCCATGACGCGATCAACTCTGAGTGCCACTACGGCGAATGCAAATTCACATGGGGCCCTTCGGAAATACTTGGCGGGTTGCGACAGCGATGTGGTCGTTGCGCAGGAGCACCGCGCGGAGCTAGACAAGCTCCCTGAGATTCTAACTCACGTGCTGGATGCAGGTTGGCGAGGCGCCTGGGGCACGGCGCTGTCCACAGTGGGCGGCGGCACAGAGGGCGGCGTCGCGGTGTTGGCCAGGCTCGACATGCAGGTGGCGCAGGCGCTTCTGCTAGACGGCGGCGCGGTCGTCGACGGTCGCGCACTGGCGGCGCATGCGCACGCGGCCATGAAGGGGGGCATGATTGTGATCTCCCTGTGCCTGAACACTGGCGAGGAGCGCTCGCCGCGCAACCTGGCGCTGGTCTGGGCTGTCATGCAGTGTGCGAAGCGGGTCGCGGACATGGGCTACTCGCGGGTAGCCGGCGGCGATTTCAACATGTGTCCGCTGGAGCATAGTTGGTTGCAGTTGGTCAACGGCCGCTGCCTCGCCCCGTCGACGCCCACATGCGAGCAGGCCGTTCCTGCCACGACGCTGGATCATTTCATCGAGCACACCTCCATCACCATGGGCGTTGACTTCTCGGTGGAGACGGACATCGTGGCCAAAACCTGGCCACACCACCCGGCGTGTCTGAAGTTGGCAAGGCCAGCCGAGGCCAGGGAGAAGAGGGTTTCGAGGGGGCCCAAGCCCTTCCCACGTCAGTTGGATACGCACGTGCAGCAGTGGGAGGAGGCTTACCTGCCCATCGGCGCGGCTGGCCCCCTTCAAGAGCTGGCGGTGGCATGGGACTTGGTGCTACGCGACATCGAGGAGGAGCTGGCCAACAGGCACGACCTCGCTGGCCAACGGCGCTGGGCTCATCTTGGTCGGGAGGGCCCCCCGAAGTTGGAGACGGCCCAGGTCGAGTGGGGCCCGCCGAGGCGACGCCATCGGCATGGGCCAGACGTCAGCGCGCGGGCGGCGGCGGCCCGCTGGGCCCAGCACCTGGGTGGGGTGCGAAACTACCTTCGGCGAGCGGCCCAGCTCGGACACCCACTGTCGCCAAGTGTTGAAACCGAGCGACAAGGACCCTCGACCGGCGACGTTAACTCGGCCGGCCGAGCAGGGGCGAATGTGGTGACGTTAACTCGGCTGGCGCACTACGTAGACAGTCCCGTTGTGCAGGTGCTGGGGAGGTGCGCTGGCTCCACCACGATGGATGGCGAGTTCGACCCGTTCGAGGACGTCGACGTCCAGGGCGACGTACAGGGTCCTGCCTTGGTGCCTGCGGCGACGGCTGAGGCAGCCTCTCGGGGCACAGGCTGCACTGCGTTGGATGGCGAGCACGACCCATTCGACGACCTCGACGGGCAGTTCGACGAGCAGGTGGTGCAGGATGCGCAGGCTTCGTCGACCACTGGCCTGCGCAGGGAGGCGCGTGCGTTTGCTCCTGCGGCAGCTTCGGGGCGCTCGGACATACGAGACGAAGCGCCTGCTTACGTTCCTGAGTCGGCGGCGGCCTCGGCGGCAGCAGGTGGCGCTAGTCCTGACCGCCCCCCGCCTCCCGTGAAGCCCAAGGCGAGGGAGAGGTTGATGAAGGGCGTGGCGAAAGCTATGCTGGGGCTGGAGGCCTTCACCGCCAAGTTGAAGCAGCGGGACTCGGTGCTCCGGCACCTCGACATCGAGGCTCGGGTCTTCTTCGAGGCTGGCCCTGGCGTGCTGTTCTGGCCCTCCTTCGAGCGGCAGGTCGCGCGCATCTGTTAGCACAGTGCTGGCCTAACCGCCCAGGCGGAGGCCACCTGCAGCAAGGCCTGGACGACCTGGGCCAAGGAGGCCTTCAGCGGCGGGGCGAGCAGGGCCCATCGCTTCACGAAGTCCAGGGAGCAGGTCGAGGTGCCCAGGACCTGCGCTAGCGGACAGCCCAGCGACCTGGCCGACTTGGAGCTCCAGGACTGGTAGCAGATCTGGTCTCGGCACGGGCCGAGCGCGGCGCAGCTCCCACCAGGGCATGAGGCCTGGCCCGCCCTGCCGCAAGTCACCGTGGCGGAACTGAGGGCGGCCATTCGGTCGCGGCAGCGGGCCAGACGGGCTTCTCCCCTCGGCAGCTCCAGCACCTGTCGGACCAGGCGCTGCTGGGCCTCACCCTGCTGTTCACGGCGTGTGAGCAGATGCTCGGCTGGCCCCCCGAGCGGCTGGTGACAGCGTTGGCGCGCCTGCCGAAGGCCGACGGCGGGATGCGCCTGATAGGCCTGCTCAACACGGTGGCCCGGGTCTGGGGCCGTGCTCGCCAGCCGCTGGCAGCGCGGTGGGAGGCCGCCCACAAGGTTCCGCATGTTTGGGGGATGGGGTCTGGACGCAGCTCCTCCGCGTCCGCCTTCTCGCTCAACGTCGCGACGATGCAGAGGCGTGCGTCCGCGCAGGTCCCCGCTTTCAGTTGGATCCCCAGCCACAAGACATGGCAGGAGGCGTTGTGCCTCGGCCTTGATATGGTGGATTGGCTTGGGAACGGTTGGGCGGACTTTTTCGTTACAGTGGCTTTAGATTTGGCTAGCCCGGAAAGGAGCTTCACTAGGGCCCTCAAGTTCCGTATGGAGGAGGCCTGCCGGACGGCCAGGTTCATCGCGTGGGCTGCCTAGCGCGTGGCTGCTTCGGGCGCGTGGGGCCCTGCGGAGCCCGACCATCGGCGCTTGCGGCAGGCTAAAGGGCCCACGAAGCTGCCCTTTGTGGCCCACGAGTAGGCCGTCCTGCCTGGTGGTGGCGTTAGGTGCATGGCCTGCAACAAGACGGCATTCACGCCAGAGACTCGGCGAGCTCTGGATTCATATCCTTGTGTGGAGCCCACGCTGGCCAGGCTTCGAGCTATGTCGGCCCTGGCGGCTGCTCATGTTATCCCGGCTGCCCCCCCCCCCCTTCGGCCGCGGTGGCCCTCGCCCTCGCTGCCGCCACGGCGGTCGCCGCGTCGTCGATCCCCGGGGGCGAGTCGGCGGGATCGAGGAAGGAGGAAAGGAGAGGGAACCGTTCGCCGCGTGGTTGGGAGCAGAATGGCCCTCACCCCCCCGCCCCCCTGCCGCCGTCCAGCGATCGGGCGCCGACCCGTGTATGACGGCGCCTGGGCGGGAGGACGTCGGAGCAGGCTTTTAGGAGGGTTGAGCTAGATGCGACGTCCCCCAGGCTAGCGCCAGCTCCCGCCGCCCCTTGCTCGGGTTGTGCTCCTGCTGCTCGCGGCTCCTCCCTTGGTTCCTCGGCTTTTCCCGTTGACCTCATGCCCCCGCCCTCGGGGTCGCGGAGTGCGGAGGCCGAGGCGGGGTCGGCCCGAGAGACGGCGAGAGTGGCGGCGGTCGCCGCCCGTCTCTTGCTGGCGGCTTCGGGAGTGGTGGCGGCCGGGGAGGGGGGTCCGAGGAGCGAGGGGCACCCGCCTGCGTGCCCCCCCCCCCCCGCCGCCTCCCGCGGCGCCGCGCCCGCGGCCTCGGCGCCGCCCGGCGGCGCCTGGCCCCGCCAACGCCGCCACCGCCGCGGCGGCCCCGCCGGCTGCCGAGCTCGAGCTCGGCGAGGACGCCCGCGCGACGCCTTCAGCCGACGACGAGGGAGGGGGAGGGGCGGCTCGGGCGGCGGAGGGGGCGGTTGGGGAGGAGCTCGTGCATGAAGGAGGCCACGAGGTTCTCTCGAGGCCCCCGTATGTCTTGTGCCGACGGCCCGGGGCCTACGGCCGCAAGCAGAGCCGGCCCCTGGCCACGAGGTGCCCGGGGCCGCCCCCCGCCCCTGCGGAGCAGTCCCCGGCGGAGAAGGAGAGGGCCAGGCGGCGGAAGCAATTGATGGCCAGTCTCGGTCCCAAGACGGGAGCTCCGCTGGCCTGATCCGCGCTTTGGGTGCCAGAGTCTCGTCCTGGGATTGATTCTGCGTAGCTGCTCGCGATGGGTGACCCCGTCAGCCGAGCGCGAGTGCCATTGGAGATGGCGTTCGTCTCCGTGTTCTGGGGTTCGTGTCCTGCGGAGGTCTTGAACTCAAAGCTGCTCGTGAGTGGTTGGTGCCACTATTGAGCCGAAGGCCCTGGGGGCATTTTCCTCGATCAGGCCTCGGCCAGTTGCTCTCGCAGTGGCTGGACGTGCGCCCTTGGCAGTGCGAGACACACACACACACACACACACACACACATACACACACACACCTCTTACCTGGACCCCCTCCCGGGCTGCCTGCACGGAGGGGCTCTGCTTTGTGTCTTCTGCTCTGGCGGCGAGGAGCCGCGGCTCGCGCGCAGTCGGGAGGGGGTCGTTTTTGTTCGGCGCGCCCCGTGCGCGCGGGAACCTCCCGAGGCAATCCCCCTGCGGGCCCAGCGGGCGTCTGCGCCTGGCTGCCCTTCCCGCGGGGGCCAGCGGATCATCACTTCCGTCTTCGTGGAGAAGGTGACCAATGGGGGAGGGGGGTGGGGGAAGTGAGCGGGGGGGGGGGGGGCGGGGAGGAGGCGGGGCGAGGGAGTGGAGAAGGAGGGGAGAGGGAAGGGGGGCTTGTGGGTACCAGTGGATGCTGGTCCACCAGCGGGTGCGCACGCATCATAAGATCATTCATCGCCGATCTCGGACTCCACGTCGCTCTCCGGACAGCTCTCGGCGACGGCGGCCAGGTAGTTTTCCAGTTCGGCCCGCGTTGTTGGAAGAAACCAGAAAAAAGGCCCCAGTGGGGCCTCGGTTGGACCCCGATGGCCGCTCTGAGAATGTAGTCGGCCGCTTCGGTAAGGCGCAACGTCCAAGAATCGTTTATCACGGTCAGGCTGCGGCCGCCACGCTTGGTGCGGCCACCCCGGGCCACCATGCGAGGATGTAGGGGGTATTGGTTTTTACCCGTCAATGGAGCCAAAGTGCCCACGAAAGTTACGCAGGGGACCAATTAACATGCAGGCGTGGTGTCGCGCCGCATTTGGATGGATCCCCGTCCCCCACGTTCATGCAAGCGTAGGGTCGCATCGCATTCCCCTGAGAGCCGCACGCTGCTAAGCGACAGTGTTGTTGACTCCCATACCCAGCTGGCTCAAGCTACGTAGTGCAAGCTATCGTGTCTGGCTGCGCTCGTTCGTTGCATCCTCCGGCGTACGTGCGTCCAGACCGTTCCGCCCCAATTTGCATTAATTAGGTGGCCCCACGGAGCGGCGTTAAAATTGTTAAGAATCTATTTTCGGCGCGGCAGCGGGGCAGACAGGTTGCACTCTTCACGCCAATCCGAATCTCGCATGAGGGGGGGGCAGCGTAGAGGGGGGCCGAATATTTGTTCTAGGGCCTTGTGAAACCCACCGACCCCCAAGACTTGCCGTAAGGACGCCGTTTGCCTGCCTGATCATGGTCCGTCGGGGCGCACGCCAACGGCCGACATTCAGAGAGGTTTGGTGAACCCTATATGGTTTGGCCGGGCGCAGCTTTGCAGACACCCGTCACACACGGAGGGCAGGGCAGGGGAAGAGAAGGAGGGAGGGGAGGGACAGGAGGGGTGGATAGGACGGGGAACGCAGGAGCTGGTTGACGAGTCCGAGCGCATGTCGGATGCTTTCGGAAGCAGCAGCAAGGGGTGCAGTGAAGAGGCAACTTGTACCACATACAGCGGGAGCAACGACGGTGCGCGCTTGTCGAGACATTAAGAGGTTGATGCCAAGTAGCAGCTTGTCCACCAGCTACTGCGATCCTGTGACAAGAATGTGGGCCTGGAGGCCAGGATTCTTCTTCGTGCGTTCCTCGTCTGTATACATACGGTGTGTACATGCCTATACACATGTGAATGCATGCATATGTATTTTCACATACAACATATATATAACTATATTCCCTAACCAATGTTTGCACTGAAGGGGTCCCAGCGGAAGTTGAAAGATTTGGCGAAGGTCTCCCGCCGATTTTGGTAGCAGGCTGGGTTCCCGGGTTCCCAGTTCCGGGCTCCTGGGTTCCTGGTTATTGATTCTGGGCCGAATTCGGTGGGTTCTGGGTTCCCGGGCTCCCGGGTTCCCGGTCGATCCCTTCAGAGAAAACCATCCATTGATTGGTCTTTTCCCTGGTGTAATATCTACATATGTATGCGTTGCTCTCCCGCGAGCTTTAGATACAAGCATTCATGTTGGCTTTCCACTGCCCAATCACTGTTTGTTAGACTTCCGTTGCGTTTTTGTGCTCACATTGTGAGTGTATGGACGGCCCGGAACCGATCTGTTCACAACCTACCGCAAATTTGTGGCACATTTTTTTTCGGCATGGCGATGCCAAGCCCAATAATGTCGTCATGCGTTCTTGGGGTCACATCAGGGGCGCCTGGAGGGCTCTGCGTTGGCATCCTCAACAACCAGTGGAGCCCAATCGTGTTTGTCATGTGTTGTTGAAGTCCAGTGTGCGTTACCTGGCAAATGTCGGATACCCTGGTAGCATGAGGTTGTTCGTTTTGTTATCGGATGTACCTTCGGCAGTTTTGTTCTGGCGTTTCGACTCTTGGCATGGGCACCTGGCCGAATGGGTTTTCCCTCATCAGCGTTTGCACGGAAGGGGTAATATTGGATATTGACAGAGTAGGTTAAGGTGACCGCTCCTGGTTTGTCGGTTCCAGCTTCTGGACCGATTTCGGTGGGCGTGGTTGAGCTCCTGGGTCCCCAGTTCTGGGCCCCCTGAGTCTCGATTTCTTGGTTGCGGCCAAGTGTTCAGGTTTTCGTGATTGCGGTGAGACTGGTGTATTGGATCGTCGAGAATGAGTCGTACATACGGGGAGAGAGAGAGAGAGAGGGTATGCATAGATGCACGAGCGAGTCGAGGGCACAATTTCAGAGGGTAGATCGAGACAGCAGTGTAGCAACACTTAGCGTGTGAGAAAGAGAGTGAGAGAGAGAGAGAGAAAACAGCACTACAAGTAGGGAGAGACGGATTAGGGAGAGAGGGGGTGGGGAGAGAGAGAGAGAGGGAGAGACGGATTGGGGAGAGAGGGTGAGGGAAAGAGAGTATGTGCGATTATGGTGGCACATATGGATGTTCACATGTCTACATATTCATCTATCTCTAGCACTTTCTCTCTCCCTCCCTCTCTCTATATATATGTGGTGCGCGGCTATGTCAGCAGGCTCATCAGTGTGAGGGTCCCGAACGGTCATTCATTGTCCCTTGGTGGCCGGCAGAAGTGGCGTTCCGTCTGGCGGATCATGTTTGCTGTGTTGGTAGCTTGTCGTCGTCATCGCCAACGACCCGCCCGCGACCTACCCGCGACCCATCCTGCGACCCACCTCGCAACCCACCCGCGACTCACCCGCGACCCTT
Source organism: Prorocentrum cordatum (assembly GCA_963575745.1). Classification (NCBI taxonomy): domain Eukaryota; class Dinophyceae; order Prorocentrales; family Prorocentraceae; genus Prorocentrum; species Prorocentrum cordatum. Next base: position 24,395 of record CAUYUJ010009134.1, read on the forward strand.
TCTGAGCCCGACCCAACCAGTAAGTTAGTAAATTGCCGATGTGAAAGCTATGTGGTGCAATCAATCACTGGCTCAACTTGAAGCTGTCCTCTCCACTGCTCGTGCAAACATCCCACGCTTCCACCAGCAACTTGGTCGCAAGACCTCTTAAGACCGTGACGGTAGGCACCACATGGCACTTGGCAACGACACCGACGCCGACGACGGCAGCGACGACGACGACGACGCCGCCGCCGCCGACAACGACTACGACGACATCAACGGCGTCTCCAACGACTTCGACGACGACGACAGCGACGACGACGCCGACGCCGACGACGACGACGACGACAACGCCGACGACGACGCCGCCGCCGACGACGACGACGCCGACGAAGACGACGACGACGCCGACGATGACGACGACGAAGACGACGACGGCGACGACGTCGCCAACGAAGGTGACGACGACGACGACGAGGGAGGAGGGAGGACGATGACGGCGACAACGACGACAACGACGCGGGAGGAGGGAGGACGGCGACGACGCGAACGACGAAGAAGGAGGGAGGACGGCGACGCCGACGACGGCAACGACGAGGGAGGAGGGAAGACGACGACGATTACGACGGCGACGAAATAGGAGGGACGAGGACGAGACGCCGACGACGGACGACGGCGACGACGAGGGAGGAGGAAGAACGACCACGGCGACAGCGATGACGGAAACGACGCCGACGACGCCGAAGAGGACGACGACGACGACGAGGAAAGACAGAGGACGACGACGGCCACGACGATCACGACGACGAGGGAGGAGGGACGACGACGACGACGACGATGCAAGTGCGCGTGCGCACGTTTTTGTTGAAAACTCGTGTTGCGAAACCCTGTGTTGTTCTTTGTTGTTTGGGAGCTCTATTTTGAAATCCTTCCGAAACCGAGGGTTCTTGAAGGCTTTCGACATGCGCGCGCGAAGACGCGCGCGTGTGCACCTCGTTTTTTTTGCAAGGGATTCTTGAAAACCATGTTTTTTGATAAGCGAGTGCGCGCGCACAGCATTTTTTGAAGAGGGTGGCGGGGGGGGGGGGCGATACCGGCTTGGCTGGGATAGTATGATTTCACAGGTATGATTGACATTTGGTCAGAATCCTATGTGTTTTGCATCGGTTCCCGGAGGGTCTTTACCCCCTGGGGGGGAGGGTGGTAGAACCTAATGTCATTCCAGAACGGAGAATATATGTGTTCAGTAAGCCACGTGGTGCAATTAATTTTGCAGAACTTTGATTTGTCAATTCCACCTCTCGCGCAAGCATCCCACCCACCCATCCGCATGTTGGTTTGCAAAACCCATACGGTGGCGACTGCGATGTGTGCTTGGTGCTGGCTGGTGCACCTCTGCGGCCGCGCTGGCGCGCGCATACTCGCGCGCTCGGCGGCCAGCTAGTTTGGCACAACCGTCGCGGCACACATATTGGGAATGCCCAGCGCGTTTCGCAGGCCGCGCTGGCGCGCAGGCACTCAACTGCGAGTCGGTGATTTGGGCGGGCGCAGTATCATGGTGAAGTCGAAAACGGCGGAAACCATTCTGATGATGGTAGCGGTGATGGTGACGATGATGCCGATGAAGACGGCACGGTCGCTGACGGCGCCAATGTTGGTCACGCCGATGACGGGTGTGGTGTGCATTTGTCGGTGATGAAGGTTTGGGGCGAATTTCGACATGCGCGCGAATGACCCGCATTGTATTATTTGACCGGGACCGTGCCCCCCCCCAGCAAGCGCGAGCAGAAAGGCGCCCGAATGGGCTCGACACGCGCGCGCGAGATGCGCTCGTTTTGTCGCATGTGGTGCGCACGTTGAGAAACACATATTTCTTCCCGCAGGGTTCACAAGATCGCACGCGCCCATTTTGTTGAACAGCTATTGTGCGAAGTCGCTGGTGTGTTGATACGTTTTGGCAAGTTCAGGCTTGAAATTCCAACGGGACCTAGCTTGAAGAATGTTGACATGTACGCGCGACGACTCGCGTGTGTCGGCTTTGAAAGCTGATGATTGCTTAAAAACGGGAGCGCGCAGAGGGGGTCGATACAGGCCTGGCTGGAATCGTACAAGTTCAGGTTTGAAACGAAAAATGGAGCACAATCGAATGTGAATTGCACTGATCCAGGGGGGGCGGATAATCCGGGGGGGGGGATTTGCTATCCAGAAGAGGATATACCAGGCGGACATGGGAGGCAACGTGGTGGAAATTCATGTCATCCACCCAGTGCGCGAGGTGGCCACGAGACCTGGCATCGCTCGAACGTGTGCATTTTTCCTTCGGCGAGGACCATCGAGGAGCATCCTATAGATCACTTGGCGAAAACACCACGCACGAAACCGAAAAGAGCACAGGGAATGGACGTCCGAGCGATGGCGAGAGTGACGCGGCAGCGTCGGGAGACCTCGCCGGAGGTCCACCCGTCGCGTGAGAGGCGGCCACCGGGCGGCCACCGGGCGACAGCGTGGCGAAGATTCCCGCCGGACCCGCCCGGTTCACGAGGCGGCCACGAGGCGGCCACGTTCGGGGTTGGACAGACCTCCTACCCTGACACGTCGATTAAGGAATTGGCCGTTTCCCGTTCGCGAGAGGGCGTCGCGGCCGTTATTTTTGCGGGTCCAGGTCCGTCGGTTTCGGTCACAGGCCGTTTTCACTACTAAGGGGAGGTCTACTAAAGGGAGGTTTGTCCACCGCCGAAGCGTGGGTAAATCTTCGGCTGGGCTGACCGAGTCCTTGGTAAAACATGAATACGTGTAAACACTAATCGGTAAACACATATATGCATATACATATATACATGTATGTATATGTATATGTATACATGTATGTTTGTGCGCATGTTCCATTTACGAGTGGCCGATGTGATTGGACATGTGCTGGCAGGCATTAGATTAACATGTATTCATGGGGAGACGGAGATGGAGCTGAACATGGGGGAAGAGAGAAAAGACAGAGAGAGAGAGAGGAGGCAACATGCGATAGAACCCAACGTATAGCGTACGCAAAGTGAGTTTGCATGAAAGACTACAGCGTCAAGTTGAGGGGGGAGGAGAGAGAGAGAGAGATAGACAGAGAGTGAGAGAGAGAGAGAGAGAGCGATCGAGAACGAGAGAGAGAGAGAGAAATCGAATGAAACTGGGGGAGAGAGAGAGAGAGAGAAAGGGAAAGGATAGAACTGCATTAAGTAGTAGGGTGCAGGGCGAGTTGGGAGGGCATATCGGGTAAAGAGAACCGAGAGAGGGAGAGTGAGAGAGCGTCCAGGTGAGGAGCGAGTGCGAACAGGTGATCAAAAACACTGATGTGGCTTTCCTTTGAGTAATATGGTTTGTTATGGGAAGCCGTTGTTAAATTTGACGTGTCGCGTTGGAGGGTCGGTGCATGTTCTGTCACTGCAACGGTTCTCAACGAACATGCGATCTAAACCATTCCACCACGTTCAAGTCAACCCTTGCCCAAAGGCATTCGCCAGGGTTGCGCCTCGCCGTTGTTGTAGCCGCTAAGCCACTGAACTAATGCAAGGATCGTTGTGTATTTCAATCATGCTTCTCTGTGGTGGACAGCTTCGAAACGGACAGGCTCTTTCGGTTTATTGGCAGGGGAATCGCTCACCGCTGCCTGGCGGATCCGATTGTCCGTTGCTTAACAGGTTTTCGTTGGCTCGTCGTTCGCCTCCCCTTCCACCTTTATCGCCTGGCCTTCTTCTTGCGTCGAAGACCCCATCATGAAATGCGACTTTCTCTTAAGAGATTGGTAGGTACCCTATTCGCATCGTCGTTGCCGCGAGATGCAGCGGTCAAGTTGCAGGAACAATTGGCCAAGTTAGCGTGTAGAAATATTCAGATCTCGTGTAGCAGTGCCTGTGCCAGTTCCGCGCTTTCGGAGCCGCCTTTGGGTATTTGTCTTTCGGCGATTTCACCTCGAGAGGCCAGGTTGCCCGAAGGAGTAGACGGATGGGCAATGGGAGGGGGATGGTGAGGGTCCAGGTCTTGAAGTTGGCGCAGCCCGACATGGATACGCTTATGATGGAGCAACGTCGCAAGGAGTCATTTCAACCAGCCAAATGTCCACATCATGTCTCCGATTCTGCGCTTCTCGTTTCTGAGTTTCTGAGTTCCGGTAGACTTCCGCATACATATGACGATTGTTGGCGGTGTTTGCCCCGGTGGTGCCAGACCCTCTCTCTAATTGTGGGTTTGGCGTGGGATGATTTTTGGGACCTCTTGCGCACCTTGGGGCTTGTTGGGGGTAAGCTAGACCGCCTGTGGCAGCAAGCTTACAGGAATGTGGGGAGGGAGGTGGGGGCTGCGAGGGTCGGGGGAGACCTTTCGGGCGAACTCGGACGGGTCGGACTGCAGTCATAATGGGGCCTCCCAGAGCCGGCGTGGTGTCATCGGTTGTCATTCAGACGGGCATCTCTGGAGAAGAGTCAAAAAGAGGTCACATCTAGTCGAAACACAGCATTTTATACTCTCGATCGTTCGTGGGAGGCAACCTTATATGTCACCTTGGGCAATTTGAAGACCATCTGGGGTATATCGGAGGTCGTACTTGGCTATAGCATGGCATATGGGAGGCATCGGAAACCATATTGGAGGTCGTTGGGGCCATGCTCCAATATTTTAAAGAGGTTATGGTAGAAGGTTGCTAGAGAATCTCCAGCTAAGTCCTGCGCTTTCTATATCACGGGTTCTGCGGGGGGTTCTCCTTTCCGTGCGTTCCCGCCCCCCCCCCCTCGGCGGGGCGGTTGCTCGTCCGCGTTGGGGCGTGAACGCGGCCGAAAGGCCGTGGTACCAACAGCGAGTCCTACATGAAAGTGCTCCTCCACCTCTCCCCGCCTCGTATGCCAGCCTCCCTTCTTCGACCACCCCGTGCCTGCCCCTTGCCCCCCCCCCCCCCCCCTCCTACGCTTCCTTGTTCGGCCCCCTGTATCCTTACCAGCCCCCCGTATTGGCCTGCCCTTCCGCTCCGCGTGTGCCTTCTGCACCCAAAGGCAGACATGCTGGCAGTGCGGACAGTCTGGCAAGCAGCGTGGCCGCGATGTTTCTGGCGCAGGGTCGCCGCACGAACGCAGTGTGAGCGTCCTGCTGCCATGCCAGGCACGTGAAGGACATCGCACAAAACGACGCAGAACAACGAATGGCGGATGCCACGTTGCAACGGATATATTTACGTAGCACCCCGCAATTGCGGATAAGAGTGAGGGGGCGGGCGCGGGCGACGCGGGCGTCGTCGAGCCGGCGGGCCTCGTGGCCCCCACCTTCCTTGTCGATGGCGCTCTCCTCCACCTCCTCCTCCTCCTTCTCCTCCTCTTCCTCCTCCTCTTCCTCGTCCTCATCGTCATCGTCATCCTCCTCCTCCACCTCGTCCTCCTCCTCCTCTTCTTCCTCGTCCTCCCTCTCCCCCCCTCGTCTTTTCATCATGGTCCTCCCATTGTCGTCCTCCCCCTCATCGGCTTCCATCATCGTCCTCCCATTGTCGTCCATCATCATCATCCTCCCCATCCTCCCCCTCCTCGTCCTCCTCCTCCCCCTCCTCCCCCTCCTCCCCCTCATCCTCCTGCTCCTCTTCCTTTTCTTTCTCCACGTTCTCCTTACATCCTCTCTTCTTCCACGTTCTCCTCGTCCCCTGTTTACTCATCCTGCCTCCCCCTCCTTTCCCAAGATAACTGCAACGCAATCTTTTTTCCCCACTTTATGCCCCCCGCCTTCTCTGATCAAGGCAACTCGCCAGGGCAAAGTTGCTGGACGGGCTGGCGTGGATGCGCGGGGCGTGAAGAGGTCCTTACGGGCTCAGACGGCATGCAAGAATCCGCCGCCGCACTTGTGCGGCATTGGTTTGTTCAGTGAACGTGGTTTAGGTCGCGGGTGGGTCGCGGGCTCTCCACCTCCACCTGGGAGGAATGCAAAAGCAGCCCGCCGCAAACGCCAAAACAATTGGTTTGTACACGGAACGAGGTTTGGGTCGCGGGTGGGCCGCGGGTTCTCCACAGGGAACGAATGCAAACGATGCCCGCTGCAGGCGCCGGAAAATGTGGTTTGTACCCTGAACGTGGTCGCGGGTGGGCCGCGGGCTCTCCACCTGAAACGAATGCACAATATGCCCGCCGCAGGCGCTGAAAAATGTGGTTTGTACCTTGAACTTGGTTTGGGTCGCGGGTTGGTCGCGAGTTGGTCACGGGATGTGTCGCAGACTCTCCACCTGGAAGGACTGCAAAAAAACCCGCCGCAGGCGCCGAAAATTGTGGTTTGTACCTTGAACGTGGTTTGGGTCGAAGGTGGGTCGCGGGTGGGTCGCGGGGTAGGTCGCGGGTGGGTCGCGGGTGGGTCGCGGGTGGGTCGCGGGTGGGTCGCGGGTGGGTCGCGGGGTGGGTCGCGGGGTGGGTCGCGGGGTGGGTCGCGGGGTGGGTCGTGGGGTGGGTCGCGGGTGGGTCGCGGGTGGGTCGCGGGGTGGGTCGCGGGGTGGGTCGCGGGTGGGTCGCGCGGGGTGGGTCGCGGGTTGGGTCGCGGGGGGGTCGCGGGGTGGGCGGGTGGGCCGCGGGGTCTCCACCTGAAACGAATGCAAAATATGCCCGCCGCAGGCGCCGAAAAATGTGGTTTGTGCCTTGAACGTGGTTTGGGTCGCGGGTAGGTCGCGAGTTGGTCACGGGATGTGTCGCGGGCTCTCCACCTGGAAGGAATGCAAAAAAACCCGCCGCAGGCGCCGAAAATTGTGGTTTATACCTTGAACGTGGTTTGGGTCGAAGGTGGGTCGCGGGTGGGTCGCGGGGTAGGTCGCGGGTGGGTCGCGGGTGGGTCGCGGGTGGGTCGCGGGTGGGTCGCGGGGGGGGCCTCGGGGGTCGTGGGTCGCGGGTTGGGTCGCGGGGTGGGTCGCGGGGTGGGTCGCGGGTGGGTCGCGGGTGGGTCGCGGGTGGGTCGCGGGTGGGTCGCGGGTGGGTCGCGGGGTGGGTCGCGGGGTGGGTCGCGGGGCGGGTTGCGGGTGGGACGACGACAACAAACAACAACAAACAACAACAACAACAACAACAAACAACAACAACAACAACCAGAATCCGCACCGCGGAATTCCACATCAGCCACGCACCCAGGGACAGTGAATGACCGTTCGGCCCCATCACTCTGACATGATCCGAAGGACGCCGTTGAGAGTCCTCGAAGTCCACGGTTAGCGATACCACGTGAGAATTCTTCACTCAGCCAGCAAGGGCGCTCAAGCACATTGTCAGGAGCCCAGATCGAATCCTGACCGAAGGCTGTCTGAACATCTCTTCCGGATATCAGTGATACCATGTGTTCCCTCACGAACCATCGGAGTTCCACGAGGACCCCCACAAGAGTCCAGCTGACCCGTGCGTAATCCCGCGGTGTTGTCCACACGCCTCGAGCCTGGAGGGAACACACCGAGGAAGTGGTACCGCAAGCGCAGACGTGGACGCCCGAAGCTGCAGTGGGCGGCGTGCGCTTTCCCATACCCATCCTGGTAATGTCTGCACTTGATGTGTAGCTATGTACTGCCTATGCGCCGTTTGGGCGCCTGGCTGCCTCGCTTGCTGAGGAAGCCGTAGCAGCCCCCAGCAAGTCCAAGACATCCCACGGGCTGGGCGCTCTGTCGCCACCAGCCCCCACCCCCGGCTTGGCGGCTCGTGGATCCCCCTTATCGTCCTTCGGACTGCGCGTGCAGGGCGCGTGAGGCCTCAGCGTGGCGACCGCCCGTTTTCCGTTTTTTTCGTCGTCACGATCTTGCCCTCACCCCCTTCTCCCCCCCCCCCTCTGCCGCCTCGATTCCTCCTCGTCCTCCGCTTCCATTCTATTGTTCTACTCTGCATCCTCCACAGTTGCACAACATGAAAACTCGCCCCCCCTCTCTCCCTCGAATATGACTGGACAACAGCTGGCCCCCATTCCGCGTATTGTGTTTTTAAGAAATGTTTTGCGCGAGCTCGCTTTTCTTTCTCGTGCTTTCTGGACTCGATCCCTCCGCGTCCTGATTTGTTGCACAGGGGATTTGCGCAAGTTGTCTTGTCGTGCTACTCTGCCATCCCATTGCTCAGACGTGTTTGCAAGTGGTGCCGTCGGTGCAACGTGGGCCTCATTCTCGGATCGGCGCTGTGCTCCCGTTGTTCAGAGTGGCGCTCCCGCCCCAGCGTGGGCCATCCTTCTGGATGTCGCAGGTCTCGCAGGCACCGCAGGTCCCACAGGAACCACACGTGTCGCAGGTTGCCCCACGGGTTCCACCGGTCGGACAGGTTGGTTCCACAGGTCCGACGAGTCCCACACGTTTCGCAGGTCCCGCATGTCGTACAAGTCCGACAGGTCCCGCAGGTCCCATCGGTGTCGCGTGTGTTACAGGTCCCCGACAAGTCCCCCAGGTCCCACAGGTCTAGCGGGTACTACCTGCGCCACGGGTCCCATAGGTCTCACAGGCCCCATAGGCCACAGAGGTCCCCCATGTCGCATAGGCCCCACGAGTTTGCCTCTTTCGACAGCGCATGACATGATGGGCGCTTCTGCGGAATTCCAGGTCGGCTGTGACACGAGTCCGCGGATAAAACAGACATCAACGCAATGGGAAGGGATGGGAGGGAGGGAAAGGATTGCAGATATGGCGCGAGCGCACCTAGCTTGCTTTGCATTCCCCTCTCGCTCCTCCTCCTCCTCCTCATCCTCCTCCTCCTCATCATCATCATTATCATCCTCCTTGTGTTCCTTATCCTCCTTATTCTTCCCTAGGTGATCTTTTTCCTTGGGGCCGACTTGGCACTCTCCGGGGGCGTATCGGGGGCATCTTCCCAGCCTTGCTGGTGCCTCTTCGGGCATCTTGTGGGTTGTTGTGGCCTCTTGGGTTGCCTTAGGACCCTTTTCCGTTTTGGGGCTCTCTTGGGCTATGTTTTGGCCCCTCGTTGCCTTTGTTGGGGTCTTTGGGGGTCTTCTTGGGGGCCCTTTTGGGCCATCTTGGAGCTCTCTGTGGCCGTCTTGGGGCAGTTTTGGAGGCCTGGTTGGCAAGTTTGGGGCCTTCTTTGGGGTCATCTTGGCTGAATATTGCGCTGTCTGACCTTTCTGGAAGCCCGAACAGGCGAGACCACAGAAATCCGTCAACAGTTTCAAGGACACCACCGACTGGAGTTTCTGGCAGCTCTCTTGGGTGTCTTCTTCGTGCCCTCCTGTGGCGTCTTGGGCGTTTTGATTGCCGTCTTGCGGCAATCTTTCGTTTTGGGGGGGCCCTCTTGAGAAGCCTTGGGATCTTGAGTTTATCTTCGGAGCCCCTTGGTGCCGTCTTCGGTGCCCCTTGGGCCCTCCTGGCCATGCCTTGGAGTCCCTGTGGGAATCCTGGGGGACCTTCGAGCGAGGGGCCAGAGATTTGAGCATCCAACAGTGCGGTTGACGTGGCGAGCTCCCAGTGTAGACAGTAAATTGAGGACACGACTAACGAGAGAACCTTCAAGCTACAATCGGCGGCACACATCACTCAAGACGGCAGTCCGGCGGGAACTTTCACAGCCTTTCGGCCCCCAGGGGGCTATATCGGTTTCCATGTGGGCCTAAAACGGGTTTCATATTCAAACGTAAGGAGACATCATGATTTCTTGGGGAAGCAACTGTTCTCTAATGCCACACGGGCGATTTCTCATGGTTTGTTTTCGGGTATTTGCGGAATCCACATGGCTCCGTCAGGGTCTTTGTTGCTCTGAATGAGCTTTCATGTGTGGGTCCCTTATGAATCCTTCCTCTGGATGTCTTTTCGGATCCACTCTCAAGGAGCCGTGATGTCGCAATGAATCGTTGAGATGACGCACGGGGTCCGACGGATTTCCTAAAGAGGCGAACGTTGACCCAGTGATTTCTCACACTTCCCGACGGAGTCCAGACGACCTCGTAAGGCAGCCTCATGACTCCCGAAAGTGTCCCTGTTGTTTCTTTGAGAATGACGTTCGTCTTGCCAAGGAATCCTACGCAGTCCACCATGGGGTTCTCATGGTTTGGGCAGTGTGGCTGGTTCATGCCTGCTGGGAGGGGCTCACGGGCGTAGCAGTGTGGTTCAGGCCGCGCTGCTGGGGCAATTGGGCTCGCAGGGACCCATGGATGCTGCTCCATACGTTGGGCCCAGTGGTCGAGACCCCGTGATGGGGGCCCGATGGCTGGGACCCCGCGTTTGCACGGCTGCGAGGCTTCGAGCGGAGCCCCATGGCAGACTCCGTGCTGCGGACGAGCTTGAGGGCCGAAGTGCGCGGGCCAGCCTCTGAGGCTGGGGCCCCGTGGCCTGTGCGGGACCTTATGAGCGAGATTCGTAAGGTGGTATGTTATGATTTGGGCCGGTCTCAGTCCTTCTTCCTCGTCCCCCTTCGATCTTCAAACACGTCGTGGACCCAATTGGTAGTCCGTGCTAATCCTCAGCCTACTCCATCCTCGACTTCCTCTTCAGCGGCCCACGATCCCCCTTGCTTTTTTTGTTTGCCCCTCGATTCTAGATCCTCGATCCGTCCTCAGCCTTCCCCTCCTCGATGCTCGATCCTCCATCCCTTTGTTGACATTGCCTAGACGTGAAGCGCAAGCTTGTCGCGTTCTGATGTTGGAAATGCCGCCGACTCAGCGGAGCGAACACAGAAATCAACCTGGCGGGCGCAGCGGACCAGATGGTGCGAAAAGATCATCAAAATAGAGGGCCTTGGAATGTGCGCCCGCCAGGCGGTAAGACAGCAGCTACGCCTGGTGTTCCCTTGGTATCCCTCCCACCGCCACACGATATCCTCGATCCCTCGCGCTCCTGCCCTTCCCCCTGATCATCGGTCATCGACCCCTCCTCCACGGCTACCAATCCTCATCCTTATCCATCCTCCACTTCTCTCCATCGGCCCACGATCCCTCCTGTTGTTTTGCCTCTCGCTCCCATCTCCTCGATGCGTCGTCGGCCCTACCCTCCTGCATGCTCTATCCTCGATCCCTCGCGCTCCTCCCCTTCCCCCTCTTCCACGGCTATTAATCATCGACCCTCCCTTCGTCTACGGCATCCACGGCTATCATCAGTTATCGCGCTCCTCCCCTTCCCCCTCCTACCCTTTCCCCTCTTCCCTGATTATCGGTCATCGACCCCTCCTTCACAGCCACCGATCCTGGATCCTTCTCTCCCCGGACCCTCGACCCTGAGTTTCTTCGATCCTCTGTCTCTCCTGCCGCCTCGACCCTCGACTCAACCTCGTGCCCATGGATCCTCCTCACCATCGATCCTCGTTCCCTTCCCCTCGATCCTCATCCTCGATCCTCGATTCTCGATCCCTCACCCTCGTTCCTCGATCCCTTTCCCTCCATGGAAGCCGCATTCTGGATCCTCGATCCCTCCCTTCGAGCCTCGAGTCCTCCTCGATCCCCTCGATCTCCTCGATCCCCTCGATCCCCTCGGTCCCCTCGATCCCCTCGATCCCCTCGATCTCTTCGATCCTCGAGACCTCCTCGATCTTCGATGCCCAGTCCTCGATCCCCATCACCCTGCCCTCGATCCTCGGCCCCTCCGGCCTGCACCCTGGGCGGCGCGTCCTCCCCTTCGAGGCACTCCTCGGGCACGGGGCCGCGCCGCCTGGGGGGACTCTCCCCTCCCCCTCCTCCTCCTCCTCCTCCTCCTCCTCCTCCTCCTCCTCCTCCTTCTCC
>CAUYUJ010009135.1:0-36049 GCA_963575745.1 Prorocentrum cordatum
TGGTGGGGCGAGGTAGGGGGGCGGAGCACAGGCAGATGGAGGAGTTTCAGGTCTCCGATAGAGCGCCCGAGAACTTGGCGGAGGGCAAGCGCGTCCGAGGGAAAAGGATCGACGACGAGCGCTTCGATGAGGACGGCGAGGAGTCGGTCAGATCGCGCTTCGTGGCCACGCAGTTCGCCTGGGACGTGCGCGACTACGCCTTCGCAGGCACTCCGCCACGTGCAGCGGTCAGGCTGGTGGTCTCCTTCGCTTCAAGCCTCTACTCCACGGGGTCCAGCTATGACGGCATGATCGCGCTCTACGACGTGTCGGTGGTTTTCTGTCACGCGTACATTATTGTGGACATCCGCGTGGTCCCACCTCGCTGAGAGGAACCAGAAGGCATCGTCTACCAGCTGAAGCGTGCTCTCGTCTGCATGAGACGCGCATCGTTCCTAGTCCAGAACCAGATCATGGAGGTCATCGAGAAGGGCGGATTCACGCGCATCAAGGTGATGGTGCAGGTCTACTACCACACGGAGAGGCTGCTGATGGTGATCGTGCACGGGGATGACTTCTTGGCTGGAGGAAGGAGAGAATCTCTGGGCTGGCCAGACGAGTTGGCAAGGGGACACTTCAAGGTCAAGGTGGCGCCGAGGGTAGGCAGCCCTCGGCAAGGAGGAGTCGAGTCAGGGAGCTTCCTCGAGTTGACGGCGACGTGGTGTTCCGAAGGGTTCGGTATCCAGCACGACCGCAAGCGCGTGGAGACCCTGGTCAGCACCATGGTGAACAGGAAGGTTGGTGAGGGCAAGCAGCACGACGTGGGCGATCACCCCCTCCTCCAAGACCATTGGGAAGGACTGCAGGGAGTCATCGGACGAGCTCAGCACGGAGTACGCGACCACCTACCGCAGCATGGCGCCCATTGCCCTGTGCGTGGCTCATGACCGAGTCGGCATCCAGCAAGCCGTGGGATACCTGATCGGGGACATGGTTGCACCCACCTGGCACCGCTGGCTACTATTGCAGCGGCTGGCGAGCTACCTGGAGCAGCACCCGCAGTTCGAGCTCTTCCTCGAGTGCCAGAGGATGCCCAAGGTGATTGTGGCGGAAGTCGACAGCGAGTGGGCGTCCGAGCTTGGTCGGAGGTCCGTGGGCGGGGGATTCCTGTTCATCGGCTCGCACCAGATCGACGGCTGGAGCGGCCAGCCAGGCAATCGCACGCTGAGCATCGCGGAGGTGGAGTTCACAGGGATCGTGAACGGCTCGGCGAGAGGCATCTGGTTGAGGAGCGCGATGCTGGATATGGGGTTCGAGATGACCCTGCAGGTAAACGCCGACAGCTCCAGGGCCAAGGGCATCGTATCACGCTTGGGAAGCGGGCAAGCGCGCCACCTGGACACGAAGCACTTCTGGCAGCAGGAGAAATCCAGGGACAAGACGATCGCGATGGCGAAGATCCGCGCGGACACGAACGGGGCCGACATGCAGACCGAGCCGCTAGAGGGGCCGGGAGTCCTGAAGTTGCTGGCGATGCTTCCACTTCGCGCGCCGTCCTCAGGGCGCGCGCAGGTGTTCGGAGCGATGTTGGCGGCGACAATAATTGGCGGAGTTCAAGGAATGGAGATGGCCCCTGCGAGCCAGGCGGCGATGGTGATGGGCAAGCCCGACCGCGATGGAGCAGGTCTTGACGACGGCCATCACGGTGATCTTCGGATCGACGCTGGCGGTCGCGTTCCTGTCCGCGTGGATTGGCCACCGCGTGCACAAGGCCACAATGTGGTTGCTGAAGGGGCTCTGGGAGCTGGTGAGGGACGACGACGGCCAGGTCGCCCAGGTGGAGGCCCCACTTGGAGAGGGGCATCTAGCGACCGTGGAGAGCGGCATCAGCAGACACACGCAGACGACTCCGATCAAGCACTACTGGGCGTGGAGTGCGACGGAGCTGCGCGAGGAGCGCCTGCGCTTGGGCATCTATCGAGGACAGATCAAGTTGCAGATGATCGAGGGCCTGCTTAACGGAGCAGGCCGCAGGTGAACCCTGCTTGTGGTGCAGGAGCACCACACTACAAGTGCTCGACTTGCCGTGCTGGAGCGCGCGCCGCCTGTTTGACAAGGACCCTCCTCGCCAGTAGCTCGAGGACGCGAGGAGATGAAGCCCAGCGTTGAGGCGCTGGCCCTCAGAGGATGAACTAGATAGGCCCGCGGGCACAGGTGCCGGATCTTGTTTGTGCTAGAGTGTCCCCAGACGGTTTCTGTGCAGTAAGATGGGCCCCAGGCTAAGCCCAGGGCCCAAGGAGGATTGCAGCACAGAAACACCTCCCTAATCAGTATGTGGTATGCTACGAGTACGTCTCTAGGAAAGCGACCCAGGAGTTTCTATCGGGTTTCACACGGGTTTATGTTCGACCGCTTGATGCATCCGCGACCGTTCTGGCCTTAGCGCCCTGAGGTGAACAGATCATCGAGGGTGTGGGCCTTGCGGGGCCCACTTCGACCTCGGAACGCTAGCGCGATTCCGCGGACTCCTCCCTCCGCCTCCTCATCCTCATCATCCTCATCATCCTCCTCCCTCCTCCTTCCCCGCTGCTCCTCCTTCTCCTCCTCCTCCTCCTCCTCCTCTTCCTCCTCCTCCTCATCTTATCCCTGCGTTGCAATTTTGCCGGGCTGTGCCAAATTGGGGCCACCACTCGGGGAGTCACCAGCTCATCCTGAGGATCGGGGTTTCAGGATCGGGGCTCGAGGAGATTTTGGGCGCTCGAGGAAACAGCGTTTCCCTAAGGCGGTGGCGACCCCCCTTGGTGGTGACCTATCTTGACACCGCCTGGTTTTACCACGCTTGAAGTGGAGTTTTGCGGTGTGGATTGTTGACGCGTTGTTGTTGCGTTGCGTTCTTGCGCTGTTGGTGTTGTTGGTGTCTCTGCTGCTCCTGCTGCTGCGGTTGTTGCTGTTGCTGTTGCTGTTGCAGTTGCTGCTGTTGCTGTTGTTGGTGATGGCGTTGCGGTTATTGGTGGTTTTTTGTTGTTGTTGGCGCTGTGATTGTTGCGGCTGCTGTTGCTGTGGTTATTGCTGGTGTTGCTGCTGTTGCTGGTGTTTACTGTTGTTGGTGCTGCTGTTGTTGCTGGTGTTGTTGTTCTCTGTTGTTGGTATTGTGGTTGCTGTGTTTGATGGTGGTGTTGCGACTGCTGCGGATGTTGCTGTTGCGGCTGTTGGTGCTGTTGTGGTTGATGTATGTATGCGTGTTGGACTTGCGGTTGTTGTTATGGTTGTTGTTATTGTGGAGGTTGTTGTTGTTATTGTTGTTATTTAGTGTTAGTTGTATTGATAGTGTTGCTGCTGGTGTGGTTGTTGTTGTTGCTGCTGTTGTTACTGACGTTGGGGTTGCTGTTGTTTGTGATGGTGATGGTGTTGATGTTGTTGGTATAGTTGGTGTGGTTGTTGGTGGTGGCGTTGTTGCTGTTGTTGGTGTTTGTTTGTGTTGTTGTTGTTGGTGTTGTTGGTGCTGTTGTTGTTGTTGTTGTTGTTGTTGTTGTTGTTGAATGCTCATCTCCCAAGAGCACATCTAGTTGATCCTTGTCTTCTGGTCGCCATTGTAGCTGTTCAATTCATGTGCCTGTCCACGGGCTCGCATCGGTTTATTACAAAAGGGAAAGCGAGGGGTCACCAAACTTGTTTTTGGCTCCGAACTACGGCAACGGCTCCCGCCTGCTATTTCCTCGCATTGTATTCCCAACTCGCGCTCTCGCGCGGGACTTCCTCACAATGTATTCAGGGATCGCGCTGTCGCGTGGGACTTCCTTCCGATGTATTCAGACGCTGCGCCGTCGACAACGCTCTCGCTGTGGATTTCCTCACGATTTATTTGGAGATCGCGCTGTCGCTTGAGACTTCCTCGCGATTCATGCAGGACGCACGCTTCAGCAACCCGCCTGCCCCGTGTCTCTTCTTTCCATCCATCCTCTCTTCCCGTGCCTTCGGGGCCGCAGGAAGTACACGTTGCAGGTAATCTTGATCGTATCGCTAAGGCCGCTAATGGGGTACGATCGAAGACGAAGAAGGCGGGTATTGAGGGTTTGGGATGTACATGTTGAAGTGTACGTGGTAGATACGAGCGAACAATCTCAAACTGATGGTTGTTGTTGGTGTTGTGTTGTTATTGTTGTTGTGGGTGTTGGTGTTGTTGATGTTGTCGTTGGTGTTGTTGTTGTTGGTGGTGTCATCGCCCTCGCGCGCGACCCACCGCGCGACCCACCCGCGACCAATCCGCGACCCACCCGCGACCCACCCACATTGCTTTGACGAAAGTTCGGCGGCACCTGTGGCGGGTTTCTTCAGAGCTTCGCAGGCTGCTGACGACCCTGTCGCACCCTCACTCCGACCCGCAACTGCGGGGTGCTACGTACATACATACATACATACATACATACATACATACATATATATATATATATATATTATTCATATCTTTATATATATATATATATATATATATATATATATATATATATTATATGATATATTAACACACGTACACACTATACATACACGGCGCCACCGGTCCGGGGCCCGGGGTCCGGGACCTCGACCCAAATGTGGGACCCCGGGGCCCGGAGCTCGTCGGCCGCCGACGCCCGTCGCCAAGATCGTTCGCAGGCGCTTCTGCACACGCTCCGATGGCTCCAGAATGCCTTCCAAGACGCCTGTCTGACACCAAGAAGTCCCAGCAAGCCTCCGAGAAGCTCCGGAGAGGCAGCCAATAGAGGCCCAAGAAGCAAAATCGTGCCATTCCTATGGGAAAACGTAATATTTTTCGCATGTTTCAATGTTTCGCCTCTTGGGCTTTCCGACGTTACAGGACGGTCCAAGAGGCGCCCAAGACCGCCCCAAGACGGCCCAAGAAGCTTCCCAGAGGGCCCCAGGACAGCCCAAGAGGGCCCCAAGACGGCCCAAGAGGCGCCCAAGATGGCCCAAGAGGGCCCCAAACCGGGCCCAAGAGGGGGCCCAGAGGGGGACCACGAACCGCAAGCTCGAGCCTTCCGCCCCAAGAGGCCGCCAGGAGGCCCCCAGGAGGCCCCTCAAGAGGCCCCAGGAGACCCCCAAGAGGCCCAAAGGATGCCCCGAGAAGCCCCAAATCGGCCCCCAAAATGCTTCGAACCTGCTTCCAGGAGGCCCCCGACAGGTTCAGAGGCTCCCGAGAAGCTACGTCAAACTCCCAGCGAGCGGCCGAACGAGGCCCCCCACAAAATCACAAGAGGGTTCCAGTATTTGTATCCTTCAGCGCTCTCTGGCCTTCTTCCCCCTGCCCCCTTCCCTGCGATTTTCGTTGACTCAAGCTCGCCTCCTAGCTAGAACCTAAGCGCGCGCGAAGCGCGCGCGTGGTTCTAGTAGGATATGGGGGAAACTATAAAAATATCCCGGCAAAGCAACCTAACAGCGATGTGTAGGAACATATCTGGAAGCATCCCCCTTGGGATTCAGATGAGAATCCAGTTGTAGAATTCTGCTGTTCTCGCAGTCGTAGTCGCATTCGCGATGACAGTCGCAGTGGCAACGGCAGTCGCAGTCACAGCCTCAGCCTCCGCCTGACTCAGCCTCAGCCTCGGGGAAGCACTGCCTCCAGCCTCAGCCTCTCAGCCTCAGCCTCAGTCTGCCTGCAGCCTCGGCCTCAGCTTCAGCTTGCCGTCAGCTCAGCCTCAGCCTCAGCCTTCCTCCGCTCAGCAGCCTCAGTCCTGCCTCAGCCTGCCTCAGCCTCAGCCTCAGCCTCAGCCTGCTTCATCCTCAGCCCTCCTTTGCCTTCAGCCCTCGGCCTCCCCCTCAGCCAGGCTCAGCCTCAGCTGCATCGAGCCCCTCAGCCTCAGCCTCAGCCTGCCTCAGCCTCAGCCTGCATCAGCCTCAGCCTCAGCCTGCCTCAGCCTCAGCCTCAGCCTGCTTCAGCCTCAGCCTCAGTCTGCCTTCAGCCTCAGCCTCAGCCTCAGCCTGCCTTAGCCTCAGCCTCAGCCTCCGCCTGCCTCAGCATTCAAAATGTGGCCCGGGAGTGGGTTCTGGGAGCTCGAAGAACACGACGTGGCCTACAGTTGGCTCCGGGCATTCAAAATCATGCCCAGGAATGGAGTTCTGGGAACTCGAAGACCACGACGTGGCCAAGAGTTGGCTCCGGGCATTCAAAATCATGCCCAGGAGTGGAGTTTTGGGAACTCGAAGACCACGAAGTGGCCTACAGTTGGCTCCGGGCATTCAAAATCATGCCCAGGAATGAGTTCTGGGAGCTCGAAGACCACGAAGTGCGTTACTGTTGGCTAAAGAGGGAGTCCCCGGTTTCCAGGGGCAACCCGTCCGGATCTCGCCCAGACCCCCCTGGGGTGTCAAGATGCTCTCTTTTGACCCTACTAGAAACCTATCAGTCTTCGCTGTTAGGTAAAAATGGTCAGGGTACGATTCTTTGATTATTTTTGTTGGCTATGTCTGCGCATTGCTTTTGGCTATTTCTGGGTTTTCCTTCGGCGATGTTTCCTGAATTTCGGCCTCCAGGGCCCGTAATCGGGCCCGGGGGTCATCAAACATGGATCCAGGACGGAGAAAAGAGCACCCCTGGGAAAGGGGTGGGGACCTCTGGGGCCGCGGATTGACAAAATCATATCGGCGGATGTCTGGGTGAGACGGGGGTCAGTGCAATCGGGGGTCAGCCAGAAGGCTGAATCTTTCAGGATCCTGCAGGGCCAAGGGCGCAATGAGCAGGGCTAAGGCGCAGGATCCTGCAGGATCTCGCGGAATTCTGCAAAGCTTGGCTGACCCAGGCTTGCATTGACCCAGGTTTGCATTGACCCGGGTGTGAATTGACCCAGGCAAGTCTTAGCCTCCCAGCTGGTGTTGGAGTAGATGGGGTCGGAGGGTCTCGCCGCATCGCCGATGCGTCGTCAATGCGGCTCGGAGCCTGTTTCTCTCGACGCCGATGGCGCAGATGCATCGCCGACGTCTCCGATGCATCGCCGATACATCGCCGATGCATCGCCGATGCATCGCCGATTCATTGTCGATGCGGCTCGATCCTCCGACCCGATCTACTCGGAGCCCATCTAAGAGGCCTCTAGCACATGCGCTCTCAGCCATGCGCAGGGGGGCGGGGGGAGGGGGGAGGGCTTCTTAGAAGCACCCCTGCTTTTGAGAAGGCGCGGGCCTTCTCTGTAGATGTAGGGCCAGCGCCTGCTAAGAAACAGCCTCCAACTAAGAAGCATTTCCCCTCTCCCCCTACCCCCCTTGTGCGTGCCGCATGCACTCGGCTTTGCGTGAGAGTGCCCATTTGCCGGAGGGAACTTTGGTGCGGGCCCACAGGGGTGCCCCCCTGCCCTGGAGCGGCGTACTTGCTTGAGTTTGCGGCCCCCCAAAGCAAGCGCACTAAAAAGGTCATTCTTGCTTAGAGTCACCCGTACGTGTAGCCGAGGCATATCCCAACCTCCGAAGATGTTGTTGTTGTGTTCAGGTCGGGAGCTTGCGGCCTGTTACTTCACTTGTTCGACTCAGGCAGGCTACTTGCATTGACACTTGGCCGAACCCCCCCCCGCCGCCTTTCCAACCAAACAGCGCTGAGCCAAGTAGACGTGCAAGTGAGTCCTGGCTTGCGTGGGGTCAGGAGGAGGAGGAGGAGGAGGAGGAGGATCAGGAGGAGGAGGAGGCGGAGGAGGAGGAGTAGGATGAGGAGTAAGGAGGAGGAGGAGGAGGAGGAGGAGGAGGAGGGAGGCGGGAGGAGGAGGGAGGAGGAGGAGGGAGGAGAGCACCAACACGCGGGACGGCGGCGGGCCGGGTGCGGGACGACGACGGACGGGCCACGGCCTTTCCCTCTATCCGTAATGGCTTCGCCCCCTGCCGCCGGCCCCCTCTCTCGGAGAATGGGCCATGGAAGAGCTAAGTCATGAGGCTTTGGCGCTGTCGTGCAGCAGTATCGGAACTTAATGCGAGGCCGATTCGCAATCGGCAAAACCAACTGATCACAAGAGGGGTTACCACACAGGGCGATTGGTAAGACGTGTATGGTTTACGAGCTTGGTTACCACACCTTGGGATTAAAGGGCAGAGGGAGCACTCGCAGTTTGGGTTACCACGCCTTGCGATGGATGTGCGTGAGGGGTTGCACCGAATTTCAGAAATGTGGCAAATCCCCTGTGTTTTTGGACCCTGACACCGCGGATCTGCGTGAGGGGTGGCACCGAATTTCAGAAATGTGGCAAATCCCCTGTGTTTTTGACCCTGACCCCGCGGATCTGCGTGAGGGGTGGCACCGAATTTCAGACATGTGGCAAATCCCATGTGTTTTTGGACCCTGACCCTGCGGATCTGCGTGAGGGGTGGCACCGAATTTCAGAAATGTGGCAAATCCCATGTGTTTTTGGACCCTGACCCCGCGGATCTGCGTGAGGTGTGGCACCGAATTTCAGAAATGTGGCAAATCCCATGTGTTTTTGGACCCTGACCCCGCGGATCTGCGTGAGGGGTGGCACCGAATTTCAGAAATGTGGCAAATCTCCTGTGTTTTTTTGACCCTGACCCCGCGGATATGTGCTAGGGGTGGCACCGAATTACAGAAATGTAGCAAATCCCTTGTGTTTTTGGACCCTGACCCCGCGGATCTGCGTGAGGGGTGGCACCGAATTTCAGAAATGTGGCAACTCCCATGTGTTTTTGGACCCTGACCCCGCGGATCTGCGTGAGGGGTGGCACCGAATTTCAGAAATGTGGCAAATCCCATGTGTTTTTGGACCCTGACCCCGCGGATCTGCGTGAGGGGTGGCACCGAATTTCAGAAATGTGGCAAATCCCCTGTGTTTTTGGATCCTGACCCCGCGGATCTGCGTGAGGGGTGTCGATTTCGAGCCCCCACAGCAATTCAAGAGGCCCCAAAGCCGGCCCAGGAGGCCCCCAAGACGGCCTCAGGAAGGCCCAAGAGGGCCTTGTTCGAAATCATGTTCCCAGAAGCCTCTCCGGGAACATGATTTCCGGGTTTCTACGACGCCCAAGAGGGCCCCAGGACGGCCCCAAAAGGGCCCTAAAAGGACCTTCAAAAAGGCCCGGATGGCCACAGTTCGTTGATTTGCGCGAGAGGTTGTTGGATTTCTTCCGCGCGGAGGAGACGGAGAGGGCGAAGGAGGAGGAGGAGGAGGAGGAGGAAGAGGAGAAGGAGGAGGAGGCAGGGAGGAGGAGTGGAGGGGAGGAGGGGGGGAGAGAGGAGGAGGCTCGAGGGCGATCGACGATCGTTGACGACGACCGGCGACGGTGATTGACGACGACGACGACGACGACGACGACTACGATGACGACGACGACGACGACGACGACGACGACGACGACGACGACGACGACGGTCGACGACGGTCGACGACCGACGACGACGACGATCGACGACGATGACAATAGTCGACGGCGCCGATCGACGATCGACGGCGACGACGACGGCCACGCCGACGGCGGCGACGCTGCCCGCGTGACAGCCCAAGAGGCACACAAGACAGCCTCATCGAGGCCCCAGAGGGCCCCAAGACGTCCAAGAGCGCCCTAAGAGGGCCCGAGATGGTTTGAAGATGGCCGAAGAGGGCCCCAAGAGGGCCTTCAAGAGGCAAAACTTAACCCATTCCTCGTGTAAAACGTACAATTTCAGCATACTCGCTTGCTTCGTCCTCAGAGTGGCCCCCGAGTAGCCCCAAGACAGCCCAAGACGGCCCAAAAGGCCCCAAAGCCGGCCCAGGAGGCCCCCAAGACGGCCTCAGGGAGGCCCAAGAGGGCCTTGTTCGAAGTCATGTTCCCAAAATTTTCTCCGGGAGCATGATTTCCGGGTTTCTACGACGCCCAAGAGGGCCCCAGGACGGCCCCAAAAGGGCCTAAAATGACATTCAAAAATTCCCAGAGAGCCACAGTTCGCAGATATTCGCGAAATGTTGTTGGATTTCTTCCGCGCGGAGGAGACGGAGAGAGCGAAGGGGGAGGAGGAGGAGGAGGAGGGGGAGGAGGAAGAGGAAAAGGAAAAGGAGGAGGAGGCGGGGAGGAGGGGTGGAGGGGAGGGGGGGGGGAGAGAGGAGGAGGAGGCTCGAGGGCGATCGACGATCGGAGACGACGACCAGCGACGGTGATTCACGACGACGACGACGACGACGACGACCACGACGACGACCGATGACGATCGACGACGATGACAACAGTCGACGCCGCCGATCGATGATCGACGGCGACGACGACGACGGCCACGCCAACGGCGGCGACGCTGTCCGACAGCCTCAGCGAGGCCCAAGAGGGCCCCAAGACGTCCAAGAGCGCTTCAAGAGGGCCCGAGATGGTTTGAAGCTGGCCGAAGAGGGCCTTCAAGAGGCAAAAATCGGCCCACTCCCGTTGTACAGCGTACGTTTTCAGCATACTTGCTTGCTTGGTCCTCACAGTGCCCCAGACGCCCCCGAGCCCCAAGACAGCCCAAGAGAGACCCAAGAGGGCCCAAGACGGCCCAAAAGGGTCGTCCTGTGAGGCTCACGGAACCCCCAAGACGGCCCAAGAGGCCCCAAAGTTGGCCCAGGAGGCTCCCAACACGGCCTCAGGGAGGCCCAAGAGGGCCTCGTTCGAAATCAGATTCCCAGAAGCCTTTCCGGGAACATGATTTCCTGGTTCCCAGGACGCCGAAGAGGGCCCTAAGACGGCCCCAAAAGGCCCTAAATTGACGTTCAAAAAGGCCCGGAGGGCCATAGTTCGTTGATTTGCGCGAGATGTTGTGTGATTTCTTCCGCGCGGAGGAGACGGAGAGGGCGAAGGAGGAGGAGGAGGAGAAGGAAGAGGAGAAGGAGGAGGAGGCGGGGAGGAGGAGTGGAGGGGAGGAGGGGGGGAGAGAGGAGGAGGCTCGAGGGCGATCGACGATCGGCGGCGACGACCGGCGACGGTGATCGACGACGACGACGACGACGGTCGACGACCGACGACGACGACGACGACGATAGAAGACGATGACAGCAGTCGACGTCGCCGATCGACGAACGACGGCGACGACGACGACGACGACGGCCACGCCGACGGCGGCGACGCTGTCCGCGTGCGCAGAGCCACCCTGGACCCAGTCTGTTCTGCATCGTTCGAAATCCTGCCCCCTGAAGCGTCTCCGGGAACATGATTTCAGGAGGAGGAGGAGGAAGAGGAAGAGGAGGCAGATTAGGAGGAGGAGGAGGAGGAGGAGGAGGAGGAGGAGGAGGAGGAGGAGGAGGAGAGGAGGATGAGTGGGCGGGAGGGCTCGGGGCCGATCGACGATCGGCGACGGTGATCGGCGACGGTGATTGACGATGACGACGACGGTCGTCGACGGCGACGACCGACGACGACGACGACGATGGACGACGATGACAACAGTTGACGCCGCCGATCGGCGAACGGCGACGGTGACGACGTCTTCACATCGCCACCCCGAGGAGCCCCAAGATGACCCATGATAGCTACAAGCCAGCCCAAGAGAGCCCCAAAAGGCACCCAACAGAGCCACAACGGGGGCAAGCAGAGCTGCCTATAGAGATTCTCGGGGGGCCTCTTCCGCAGCGTCCGAAATCATGTTCCCCGAAGCCTCTATCGGAACATGATTTCGGGGTTCCCAGGACGCCCAAGGGGGCCCTAAGACGGCCCCGACAAGTCCTAAAAGGACGCTCGAAAAAAACCGGAGGGACACAACTCGTTGATTTCCGCGACATGTTGTCGGATTTCTTCCGCGCGGATGCGGTGGTGGAAGAGGAGGAAGAGGAGAGGGGGAAGAGGAGATGGACGAGGAGGAGGAGGAGGAGGAGGAGGAGGAAAAAGAGGAAAAGGAGGAAGAGGAGGACGAGGGGGGGGAGGAGAATGGGGCGGGTGAGGAGGAGGGAAAGGGATGATGATGGATGCTGATGATGCTGAATGAGATGATGATAATGATGATGAATTGGATGATTATGATGATGATTGACGATGATGTTGATGTGATGATGAATGAATGAGGAGGAGGAGGAAGGAAGAGGTGAGGAGGAGGATTGGAGGTAGGAGGTGGAGGAGGGCGGGGGAGAACTCGAGGAGGAGGAGGAGGGTAGGGTCAGGGAGGTGATGGTGGGTAGGAAGGAGGAGGGGGAGGGGGAGGAGTTAAAGGAGGAGGAGGGGAGGAGGAAGGAGAGGAGTAGAAGGAACGAGGGGGGGGGAGGAGGAGAGGAGGGAACGGATGGGGGAGGAGCAGAAGGGAGAGGAGGATGTGGAGGAAGAGGAGAAAAGGAGGAGGAAGAGCAAGAGGGAGGCTTCCGCCGAGCGTTCCCTCTATCCGACGTGGCCCAATGCTTGCGCGGCGTCGCACTGCCGTTCGGCGAGCCATGCAGTCTGAACAGGAGGGGGAGAAGGAGCAGGAGAAGGAGGGGTGAGAGGAGGAGGAGGAGGACGACGAGGAGGAGGCGGAGGAGGAGGAGGATGAGGATGAGGAGGGAAGGAGGAGGGAGGAGGAGGAGGAGGAAAAGGAAGGGGAGGAGGGGGTAGGAAGGAACTTGCTGTGATGTGAGGGTGATGGTGATGGTTGAATGGTGATGGTGATGATGGTGCTGTAATGCTGACTGCTGGCGATGATGATGGTTACTCATGATGCATGAATGATGAATGAGGAGGAGGAGGATGATGTAGGGAGGAGGAGGAAGGAGTATGAGATTGGGGGGTAGGAGGAGGAAAGGTGTGGAGGAGGACAGGGGAGGAGGCGGAGGAGGAAAAGGGGGAGGAGGAGGAGGAGGAGGGAAAGTGGGAGGAGAAGGAGGAGGAGGCGGAGGAGGTGGAAGAGGAGAAGGATGAGGAGGAGGGAAAGGAGGAGGAGGGGAGGAAGGGGGTGGAGGAGGAAGAAGGGGGGAAAGGAGGGGACGATGGGGGGAGGAGGAAGAGTAGGAGGAGAGGAGGAAGAGCAGGGGGGAAGAGGAGGACGAGGAAGAGGTATCGTTTTTGGCCGCCTCGGGCCGCCTGGGGGTGAGGAGCGCCCAAAAGCTTTTCGAACCAGGCCACGCGGGCAGTACAGATGGTCAAGAAAACCTCAAGAGGCCCCGAAGACCCCCAAGAGCGCCCTAAGAGGGCCCGAGATGGTTTCAAGATGGCCGACGAGGGCCCCAAGAGGGCCCCAAGACGGTGCTTGAGGCGCCCAAGACGGCCCGAGAGGACCCCAAGAGCCCCAAGAGAGGCCCAAGAAGGGGAACGCGACCCAACAGCAGAGCATTCCCCCCAAAAGGCCCACAGGAGGCCGCAAGAGGCCCCCAAATGGTCCGACGAGGACCCCAAAAGCTCCCCGAGGGCCTAAAAGGCCCCTAGGAGACGTCCAAGAGGCTTTAAAAGCCCAAGAGTGCCCTCGATGCGTCAAAACTGCTTCCAGGAGGCCCCCGGGAGGCTTCCGGATTGCCTCAATCTGGCCGCAGGTGGCCTCAACTCGGGCCTCCACGCAGCCAAGACGGCCAATGACGGCTTCAGATTGCAGAACCGATGCCCCCAAGGGACCCTCAGACGCCCCCCCAAGAAGCACCCAAGAGGTGCCTCCAACAGCCAGTTGACGAAGCATGCGGAACACCCCAGAAGCTCCTCCGATGCCGTCGCGCGCCTGCGCTTGATAGCGTTGTCCAAGATCGTCCAGCGCCCCCCCGGCCTGGGCTAGAACCTGAGCGCGCGTGAAGCGCGCGCGATGGTTCTAGTAATGGAGGATGACGATTAATAAATGACCGGGGGTCGTGTTCACGCGGCGGTCTGGGATGACGATTAGACAAAACCGGCCGCGGGCTGGAAAACTATTTCTTTAATCGTTCTCTTCCAGTCAGATATATTCTGCAGAAATTACAGAAAACTATTTTTCTAATCGTTCCCCTTCCCATGTTTTTATTAATCGTCATCCCGGATTATGTATGTATGTATGTGTATATATATATATATATATATATATATATATATATATGCACATCCCGGGGGACGAGGCCGCCTGGACGGGCCAAGGGACCACGGGGGGCATGGCGTGTCACGGCCTCCGGGAGCGCTCACAGTCAGTTCAACCAATGCACAAGGGGCTATTGTTGTTCTGACAGCATATGCAGCCCGTGCTAGCTCAGTTGTCCTCATCTGAATCCCGCTCTGTTTAACGTCCTGCCCTCCCGTATGATAACCTGCGCGCTCATTTTAAAGTCGCATTCGCCAGGTCTGTCCGCCCGGCGCGACCCCAGCGAAGCGAGATGGGGAAGCGAACCGTAAAAAATTAGCCTGGCGAAGAACCCAACCTCTAATTTTAACGCGGGGCGACTATAAACAGGACCGCTCAATGCACGCAAACACTTTGAAGGGCCTCCAAAATCCCTGGATCGCTGCGCCAGAGAATGTCAAACTACTCCCGCCGTCGCCCATTGAAGCGCGCACTCTCACGACTCACATTGGAAGCGAGGACGGCCCTAATAAACATCGCCAGCATAAACATCCTGGCGACGTGCATCTCCGTTCCTCGGAGTCCCCGGAGTGTCAGATGGAGTGTCCTCAACCAAACACTTATTGCTGCCACAACAGAAGGCTGCGTGACGGAGGCCAAACTTGCTGTGTGGGTGATAAGATAGTTCCAGGATATCCGTGCCCATATGGATTCTTCAGGCTTACGCCACATCCGCCGACCCCTTAATTCAAGTCAATGATCAGATGGTTCGAAACCGTTTGGCTGTCGTTTTGGGGTTCTTGTCGGGTTTCTTGGGAGCTCGTCGGGGCTTGAGGGGGGCATCTTTGGGGCTGTTCGGGCTACTCCTGGGCTCGTCTTCGATCTCTCTTGGGCTTCTTTGGGCTCTTCTTGGGCTGCTTTGGCGTCCTTGTGGGCCGTCTTGGGGCCTTTTTGGGCCCCCAGGCGTGCTTTTTTGGTGCCCCCCCGGGGTTCCTGGGGGCGGAAAGCTAGATTTTGCAGATTTTTGGTGGCTTCTGGGGCTCTGGGAGTCTTTAGGGGGCCTCCTGGGGGTCTTTTGGGAGCTCCTTGGGGCGTCTTGGCCGCCTCTTGAGGGCCTTTGGCGGCCTCTTGGGGCACTCTTCGGGCTCCCTGGGGCTCCCGGGGGCGCACAAGTAGAATTATGTTTGGATGCCCTCTTCGGTTCCTCTTGGTGCCGTCTGGGAGCCTTCTTGGGCCGTCTTGGGGCCCTTTTGAGCCGTCTTGGGGCCATATTAGGCCGTCGTGGGGCCGTCTTGGGGGGTTCTTTTGGGTTGTCTTGGGGCGGTCTTCGGGGCCTCTTGGGCCGTCTTGGAGCGTCGGAAGCCCACGCGGCGAATCTGTAATCAATAAACGTTTTACGAAGGAGATGAGCAAATTTTTGCGTCTAGGGGCCCTCTTGGGACGCACCTTGGAGGCCTCTTGGGGGCGTCTTGGGCCATCTGGAGGTCATCTCGGGTGTCTTTGATCGCTCTTGGACCGTCTGGGACCATGTGGAACTCTCTTGGAAGCCAGTTGGAGCGCTCTTGGAGCGCTCTTGGGGCCGTCTTCAGGGCTCTCTCGGGCCGTCTTCGGCGCATCTGGAGCCGTCTTGGGCCCGTCTTGGGCCGTCTTTGGGCCCTCTTGGAGGCTGCTTGGACCGTCTTGGGGCGGTCTTGGAGGCCTCTGGGGCCGTCTGGGAGCGTCGGAAAGCCCAAAAGGCGAATGTGTGAAACATCTACGTTTCACATGGGAAACGGGCCAATTTTTGCGGTTAGAGGCCATCTTGGGACGTATCTTGGATGCCTCTTGGGGCCTCTTGGGGGCATCTTGGACCGCTGGAGGCCATCTTCGGTGTCTTTGATCGCTCTTGGACCGTCTGGGACCATATTGAGCTCTCTGGGAGGCGACTTGGAGCGCTCCTGGAGCGCTCTTGGGGCCGTCTTCGGGGCCCTCTTGGGCCGTCTTGGACGCCTCTTGGGCTGTCTTGGGGCCCGCTTGGGCTATCTTGGGACCCTCTTGGAGGCTTCTTGGGCCGTCTGGGGGCGGTATTGGGGTCTTCTTGGGCCGTCTGAGAGCATCGGAAAGCCCAGAAGGCGAATGTATGAAAAGTGTACGTTTCACGCAGGGAATGGGCAAATTTCTGCGTCTAGGGACCCTCTTGGGACGCATCTTGGAGGCCTCTTCGGGCCTCTTGGGGACCTCTTGGGCCGTCTTGGAGGCCTCTGAGCCCATCTTTGGGCCAGCTAGGGCGTCTTGGAGCGCTCGTTTAGCGTCTCGGGGCCCTCGTGGGCCGTTTTGGAGGCCTCTTGGGGCTTTCTAGGCCCGTCTTGAGGCCCTTTTGGGCCCAGAAAAGCTTCGTGGTGCGCTCGTCTGGGGCGAGGGTGGGGGGGGGTCAAATCTCCGGTTTGGGGTCCCTTGGGGGGGGGGTTATGGGGGGGAACTATCTCACACGCCTAGAGACCCACAAGGGGTCGGCGGATATTTCAAGCAGTGCACAGAGGGGTATTGTTGTAAGAATCGCATTGGCGGTCCCTCGCTCAGTTGTCCTCTTCTGAATCCTGCTCGGTTTAACGTCCTGCCCGCTCGTATGATAACCTGCGCGCTCATTTTAAAGTCGCGTTCGCCGGGTCTGTCCGCCCGGCGCGACCCCAGCGAAGCGAGATTGGCAACGCGATATGGGGGAAGCGAACCGTAAGGGCAACAACAAAAAAGATGGCCCCAAGGCGTCGCAAGAAGGCGCCAAGACGCTTCAAGGTGCCTCCCGCAGGCCTATCAAAATGCCCCCAAGAGGGCAACACATTCCAATTCCTTTGGAACGTACATTTTTAGCAGAAGCACCTTTTCGCTTTTCCGACGCTCCGAACAGTCCAAGAAGCCCCGAAGACCGCCTTAACGCAGCCCATGAGGGCCCAACAGACCCCAAGACAACCCAAGAGGGACCCAAGACGGCCCAAGAGACACCCAAGATGGCCCAAGAGGGCCCCAAGACGGCTTTAAGAAGGGGCCCAGACGGGGGATCCGAACGGACTTTCTGGGCCCTCGGCCCCGAGAGAGAGACGCCTCCAGGACGACCCCGGATGGCCAGTTGTCGTCGCCGAGTTCGTTCGTCGTCGTCGTCGTCGTCGTCGTCGTCGTCGTCGTCGTCGTCGTCGTCGTCGTCGTCGTCGTCGTGCGGAGGTGACATGACCACCTCAGCTCATGACATCTCAGATTCCACAGTTTACGAGGATGTCATAGGCGAACGTCGCTGGACCACCGTAGGACAGGGCATGAGGTCAGAGTTGCAAGGATATCTCAGGCCAATGTGTCCTGACCACCTCAGCTCAGGGCATCTCGGAATCCAGGGTTCCCCGGATGTCCCAGGCGAAAGTGGCCGAGCCACCATGGAGCGTGGTATCTCCTAGGTCAGAGTTGCGAGGATGTCTGAGGCGAAAGTGGACTGACCACCCCAGCTCAGGGCCTCTCGGAACCCAGAGTTTCGAGGATGTCCCAGGCGAAAGTGGCTGGACCACCAGGGGGCAGAGCATCCTCGAGGTGAGAGTTGCGAGGATGTCTAATGCGGAAGTAGCCTGACCACCTGAGCTCAGTGCATCTCATCACCCACAGTTGCAGGGCTGTCTCAGGCGAGAAGCAATGACCACAATCAGGCAGGGCATCTCAGAGGTCAGGGTTGCGAAGATGCCTCAGGCAAAGGTCGCCACACCACCTCAGCTCAGGGCATCTCGGAAACCCGAGCTGCGAGAATGTCATAGGCGAAAACGACCGGACCACCATGGGGCAGGGCCACACCACCTCCGAAGTGTTTGGATATCTCAGCGGCGCTCGCGTCGTGCACCTTCCTCGCGTGGGCTATTGCTTGGACCTCGCATGGCGCATGGCCAAGCCCTGCTCTGCACCATCACTCTTGTGCGCCTTGCCTTGTACGCCCTCACTCTGCGCGAACCCGTTCATTCTATTAGAAGTAGTATCGGCCGCGGCCATCCGACGCCCCAAAGAAACACACTTAGGCTTCCCTCCTCCCCTGTCCCCCTCTTGTTGACTCCATATGTCCTCGTACATATCTTGTTACCTAACAGCTTTTGCTGATAGGTTTCGTGTTGGTGTTGTCGTTGTTATTGTGTGGTGTTGTTGATGTTGTCGTTGGTGTTGTTGTTGTTGGTGGTGTCATCGCCCTCGCGCGCGACCCACCGCGCGACCCACCCGCGACCAATCCGCGACCCACCCGCGACCCACCCACATTGCTTTGACGAAAATTCGGCGGCACCTGTGGCGGGTTTCTTCAGAGCTTCGCAGGCTGCTGACGACCCTGTCGCACCCTCACTCCGACCCGCAACTGCGGGGTGCTACGTACATACATACATACATACATACATACATACATACATACATACATACATACATACATACATATATATATATATATATATATATATATTATGCATATCTTTATTTATTATACATACATATAATATATATATATATATTATATATACACCACATATACATATATCGGCGCACCGGGTCCGGGGGCCCGGGGCCGGGACCTCGACCACAAATGTGCACCCCGGGGGGCCCGGAGGCTCGTCGGGGCTTGCCGGAGGCCTCCCCAGTCAGACAAGACGGCCCCAGAAGCGCCCAAGACGGCCCAAGAAACTTCCAAGAGGCCTCCAAGAGGGCTCCGAGATGCTGAAGATGGCCTCCAGACGTCCAAGGACGCCCCCAAGAGGCCCCAAGAAGCCTCCAACATGCGTCCCAAGAGGGCCCCTAGACGCAAAAAATTGGCCCATTCCCTTCGTAAAACGTACATTTTCAACAAAGTCTCTTTTGGGCTTTCCGACGTTACAGGACGGCCCAAGAGGCGCCCAAGACCGCCCCAAGACGGCCCAAGAAGCTTCCAAGAGGGCCCCAGGACAGCCCAAGAGGGCCCCAAGACGGCCCAAGAGGCGCCCAAGATGGCCCAAGAGGGCCCCAAGACGGGCCCAAGAGGGGGCCCAGAGGAGGACCACGAACCGCAAGCTCGAGCCTTCCGCCCCAAGAGGCCGCCAGGAGGCCCCCAGGAGGCCCTCAAGAGGCCCCGGGAGACCCCAGACGTCCAAGGACGCCCCCAAGAGGCTCCAAGAAGCCTCCAACATGTGTCCCAAGAGGGCCCCTAGACGCAAGAATTGGCCCATTCCCTTCGTAAAACGTACATGTTCAAACAAAGTCGCCTTTTGGGCTTTCCGACGTTACAGGACGGCCCAAGAGGCGCCCAAGACCGCCCCAAGACGGCCCAAGAAGCTTCCAGAGGGCCCCAGGACAGCCCAAGAGGGCCCCAAGACGGCCCAAGAGGCGCCCAAGATGGCCCAAGAGGGCCCCAAGACGGGCCCAAGAGGGGGCCCAGAGGGGGACCACGAACCGCAAGCTCGAGCCTTCCGCACCAAGAGGCCGCCAGGAGGCCCCCAGGAGGCCCCTCAAGAGGCCCCAGGAGACCCCAGACGTCCAAGGACGCCCCCAAGAGGCCCCAAGAAGCCTCCAACATGCGTCCCAAGAGGGCCCCTAGACGCAAAAATTGGCCCATTCCCTTCGTAAAAAAAACGTGCATTTTCAACAAAGTTGTCTTTTGGGCTTTCCGACATTACAGGACGAGGCGCCCAAGACCGCCCCAAGACGGCCCAAGAAGCTTCCAAGAGGGCCCCAGGACAGCCCAAGAGGGCCCCAAGACGGCCCAAGAGGCGCCCAAGATGGCCCAAGAGGGCCCCAAGACGGGCCCAAGAGGGGGCCCAGAGAGGGACCACGAACCGCAAGCTCGAGCCTTCCGCCCCAAGAGGCCGCCAGGAGGCCCCAAGGAGGCCCCTCAAGAGGCCCCAGGAGACCCCAGACGTCCAAGGACGCCCCCGAGACGCTTCGCGTCACCAATTTCTTCTCGCAACGATTCCTGGGTCTGTGACTCGACAGAACCTAAGCGCGCGCGAAGCGCGCGCGTGGTTCTAGTATACATGTATACAGGTACACATGCATACATACATACACACGGGCTGCAGGTGATCACGATATGGAGGACCGCCATGATGCGTGATGCTACCTAGAAGCGTCACGATCGGGAGATGCTGGTGATCACGACATGTCGATGTGCTGATGAGGATGCAGATGACCTCGAGACGGGGCCCAAACCCTCGGCGCCCGAGACCGATCTAAGAGCCACGGGAACATCTCCCTGGGGCGCACCGCTCCCATATGCACGAGGTGCCGAGGCGCCGAGCAGAGCTCCAGGGGGAAGGGGAGAGACGAACGACTGCACAGGCCGAGGAGGTGCCGACCTCCACAGGCGAGGAGAGGTTCACGATGCCCCTCCGAGCCTGGGAACAGGGGGGTCGTCCACGTCGAGGCCAAGGACGTGGACGAGATGCCTGGCCTCCCCCCCCAACGCACACACACACACACACACACACCGACCTCCCCCCTCCGAGCCTGGGGACGGGGGGGGCGTCCTCGTCGAGGCCAGGGAAGTGGACGAGGTGCCTGCCCCCCCCCCCCAACGCACACACACAACACACACACACACACCACACACCACACGCCACACACCGCACATCAAACACAACACAACACATACCATACACCACACACCACACAGCACACACACACACGACACACCACACATTACACAACACACAACACCCAGCACACCCATGACACCGAGGACACATAGCACACACACACCACACCACACACATACAACACACAACACACACACACACCACACACATAACACACACGCACACGCACACACGCACACACGCGCACACGCACACACGCGCACCCGCACGCACGCACACACGCACACACACGCGCACACACGCACACACACGCACACACACACACGCACAACGCACGCACACACACACACAACGCACACACACTATGCACACAAAGAACGCACACGCTCACACTCACAACGCACACGCACACGCACACGCACACATATCCACCCACATACACACACACACGCACACACACACACACTCACACACACACACCGACTTCGCAATCACACACACACACTATCACCGAACACACGCACACACACACGCACGCACGCACACACACAACCGACGCACACACACACCCACACGCACACACACACACAACACGCACGAACACACGCACACCACACGCACACGCACACACGCACTCACACAGATCACGCCACACCACACACACTACGCACACACACACACTCGCACACACACCCACGCCGCCCACAACACACCACACCACACACCGCACGCACTCAACGCACACCACACGCAAAAAAAAAAAAAAAAAAAAAAAAAAAAAAAAACAAAAAACAAAACAAACGTACACGTACACGCACACGCACACACACAGGCACACGCACACACGCACACACACACGCACGAACACACACACACACACACTCACGCACCCACGTACGCACACACACACACACGCACACACACACGCACACAGGCACACACACACACACGCACACACGCACGCACGCACACGCACACACACGCCCACGCACACACACACACACACGCATATACACACGTGTTCTTCTCGTCGCGGTGCCGCAGAGGCAATCCGCTCGCGCGCTCTAGTAGCTGGGGCGAACCATACTAATTGTCCACGCGCGCACGCACACGCTCACGCACACGCACACGCACACGCACACGCACACGCACACGCACACGTACACGCACACGCACACGCACACGCGCACGCGCTTACGCACACGCACACGCACACACGTACACGCACACAGACACAGACACAGACACAGACATGGACACAGACACAGACACAGACACAGACACAGACACAGACACAGACACAGACACAGACACAGACACAGACATACACACACACTTACACGTTTCTGTTGGTCACAGCGGGGCAGGGCAGGTATCCACACCACGCTCGAGGACAGCAGCCTTGCGAGGGGGCCGGGCCAGGGAGGACGAGACCCCTCCCATGGGTCCTCGCGCTGGTGGTTGTGGTGGTCCCATTCCTGGACCGCGCGCCCCGGGATATCCTCCATACTCAGACATCAGCCGAAGCAAGATATTGTACCTGCTTTGGACCCATCAGACATTTCAATACAAAAGGCCAGTTTCCACGGGCTCTCGATTTCGCCCAAGAAAACCGAGACTATGGACTGGACCCAGTTTTTTCTTGGAGCCTCGTTTCTTCTTAGAATGCCAATGCATCTGGACCTGGACTACTGTCTAAGAGAACGCTTGGCGTGAAGTCTGTGCTCCAAGTGTAGAACTTCCGTAACTCTTATCAGCGGTTAATGTGCTTTGCTTGGCTGTCCCTGCGCATTTCGGGCGTCAGTTCTTCGCTCGGTCGCTGTCCCTCCGCCTTTGTGTCTTTCCCCTGGCCCATCGCTCGCTCGTCCCTTTTCGGGCCCTCGTCCAGCCCTGTGCTGCCGGGGTTAGCGCCTGACTCTAACCCAGGTCTCGAGCTAAACGCTGTTTTGGCGATTTCGTGGACCGTTTTCGTTCTGCTTTCGTTCTGCAGCAAGGGGGGGACGAAGACAGAGCGTTGCAAAACGAACACGCAACGAATCCGAAGAACACTGTTTAGCTAGAGCTCTGCTCTAACCCGTGTCCGAACATAAAACCAGACATCCGCCGACGTGGCTCTTCCAGTCCGTGGCCCCAGCTTCCCGACCGCTTCCCCTGCTCTCGGGAGCGGCCAGGAGGGGGGTGATGTTTGGGGGGTGGATACAGTCGGACCGAGGCATCAGAGCGAGATCGGTTGGGGGATGGCACCCCAATGTTCTTCGTATGTGTTGCATTTTCTTGTTCACCCTTGGAAGGGTACCCTGGGATGTTTTGTGTGTCTTGGCCGGCGGAGGGTCATGAGTTCTTGAGGGGCGTTCTTCTGGCCCAGGTCCTGCTGTATCATGACCCCCTTGCCATGAGATCTCCCCAGATTTCACGGCCCATCTTCTTACAGTCAACGCGCCTAATAAGGACGCGTGCCTTCATCTAGGGTGCCCTTGAGTCCTTGCCTCTGCGGCCCGTCCTTCGCCTTTTTCACTGGCCGCCCCCGCCCCAAAAATCCAACTTCGGCCTCCAAGGGTCTTGCGTCCTTACCACCCGTCCTTAACAAACGTTTTGACTGTACTTCAATGCGGTCCTTGGCACCCCTCCTCCGTTGCCCCCCCCACTGTTCGACCATCCTCCTCGACCAGGGGGAGGAGCGGAGGCGGAGGCGGAGAAGGAGGAGGAGGAGGACAAGGCATAGGGGCAGGAGGAGGAACATGAGGAGGAGGAGGAGGAGGAACAAGAGGAGTAGGAGGAGGAGGAGGAGGAGGAGGAGGAGGAGGAGGAGGAGGAGGAGGAGGAGGAGCATACGGAGGAGGAGCATATGGAGGAGGAGGAGGAGGAGGAGGAGGAGGAAAAGGAAAAGGTGGGGGAGCCAAGGGACGCCGAACGGCCGCTCGCATGCCTCGGGCCATGACCTGCGACCCCCCAGGCATCCGCCGATCTGTTCGTCTCCAGCCGCGGCGCCAGAGGCCTCGGCCCCTCCCCCCGGGTGTGGTCTTTGTTCGCCCCGCGGCTCCACTTTGGATCCTCCCCGGCCCCGGGCCCGACGGCGGGCCCGGGAGGCTGACCTTCAGGAGGGGAAAAAACACAGACACAATTAATCGTCGACTCCCCAGAATATGGGAAAATATGGGAAGTGGTGGGGAAGACAGAAGCCCAGAAAATATAAGCAAATATGGGGAATCTTTTTGTTTGCGTGTATTTATTTGTGTGTCCCAGGGCCCCGTCAGACATCCAGGAAGCACCGCCAGGTTCAACTCGCCTTGCGAAAGGCTCAACCAGATGCAGGTGTGAGTGCCGTCGTTGTCAGTGTCGCCGGCGGTGGATCCCCTCCTGGGGCCACGAAGCGCGCGAAGGGTGTGCCGCAATGGGGCGGGGCCGCCATACGGGCGCTGGCAACGGGGCCGTGGGTTCCTGTGGGGCAACCAAGCGTGTGAGGGGTGTTCCAGAAGGGGTGGCTGGGACACATGCGGGCTGTGCCGCTGGGACCCTCGGTAGAGCTCCCTACGGGGCCACGAAACGCGGATGGGTCCACGAAACGTGTGAGGTGTGCGCTGGAATGCGTGGCTGGGACGCATGTGGGCTGCGCCACTGCGGCGTTCGCCAGAGCTCCCTGTATGGCCACGAAGCGTGCGAGGGGTGTGCTGGGCCACGAAGCGCGTGAGGGGTGTGCTGAAATGAGTGGCTGTGACGCATGCGGGCTGCGCCACTGGTGTCCTCGGTGGAGCTCCCTACGGGGCCACGAAACGTGCCAGGGGTGTGCTTGACTGGGTGGCTGGGGCGAATGCGGGCTGCGCCACAGGTGCCTTCGGTGGATCTCCCTATGGGGCCACGGAGCGTGTGAGGGGTGTGCCGACATGGGCGGCTGGGACGCATGCGGGCTGCGCCACTGGGGCATTCGGGGGAGCTCCCTATGGAGCAACGAAACGTGTGAGGGGTGTGCCAGCGATCATGATGACGATGATGGTGACGATGACGTGATGATGAGGAGGAGGATGAGGATGAGGATGATGATGATGTTGATCTGATGATGATGGTGATGATGATGATGCTGATGCTGCTGATGATGTGATACTGCTGGTGGTGGTGACGATGATGATGTTGATGCTGATGGTGATGATGACGATGCTGCTGATGATGGTGATGCTGCTGATGCTGATGATGATGAGGATGAGGATGAGGATGAGGATCATGATGACGACGACGACGATGATGATGATGGTGGTGATGATGATGACTATGCTGGTGCTGATGCTGATGCTGATGCTGATGCTGATGCTGATGCTGCTGTTGCTGATGATGCTGATGAGGATTATGATAAAGATGATGATATTGATGATGCTGATTATGATGATGATGCTGATGCTGCTGCAGCTGATGATGGTGATGGTGATGATGATGATGAGGAGGAGGAGGATGTTGACGATGATGATGATGGTGATGATGATCATGATGACGCCAGTGGTGACAGTGATTTGGATGGTGATGGTAATAGTGATCGTGATGGTGATGGTGATGGCGGGAATGATGATGATGATGATGATGATGATGATGATGATGATGATGATGATGATGGTTGTGGTGGTGGTGGTTGTGATGATGCTGATGATGATGCTGATTATTCTAATGGTGATGATGGTGGTGGTGATGATGGTGATGCGGATGGTGATGATGATGATTATCATGCTGGTGATGGTGATGGAGATTATGATGACGATGATGATGGTGACGATGACGATGACGTGATATAGATGATTATGATGATGATGCTGACGATGATGATGACAATGACGATGACGATGACGATGATGATGATGATGATGATGATGATGATGGTGCTGATGGTAATGTCGATGGTGATGGTGCTGGCGATGGTGATGTTGATGATGGTGGTGATGGTGATGATAAGGATGGTGATGATGATAGCGGTGATGATGCTGATAATTTGTTCTGCTGGTTATACGATGCTGAATGCTGCTGATGATGCGCTGATGCTGTTGCTGATAGCTGATGCTGATGCACTGATACTGATGATGATGATGAGGAGGATCATGATGATGATGATGATTGATGACGATGATGATCATAGGTCATGATGATGATGATGATGATGATATGATGATGATGATGATCTGATGATGCTGATGATGATGATGATGCGGATATATTATGATGATGATGATGATGATGCTGATGCTGATGCTGATGCTGATGCTGATGCTGATGCTGGCTGCTGCTGATGATGATGATGATGATGATGATGATGATGATGATGATGATGAATTATGATGGATATGATTGATGATGATGCTGCTGCTGCTGCTGCTGCTGTTTTTGAATATGAGGATGACGATGCTGATATCGAGGGAGGAGTAGGAGATGAGGAGAGGAGGAGGAGGAGGGAGGTAGGAGGAGGAGGAGGAGGAGGAGAAGACAACAAGAAGGATAAGGAGGATAAGGAGGATAAGGAGGGGAGGAACGCGGGGCGCTGTCTGGTCAATACGAGGGCCCAGCACCACGGGACGGTCGGGGACAAAACCACATCCTCGGACCTCTGGGCCCCCTTTTTGGACGCCCCCGATCCCCCTGCGCCGCCGGGGCGAGGGCCGCGCGAGGGCTGCGCGCCGCTGGCCGCGCGCGCGCCCGTGGGGCCGCGGGGGCGGCGGCAGGCCGATGGCCGCCGTGCTGCAGCCGCCCGCGGGCGCGCTGAGGCCTCCGGTGGCGGTCGGGGAGGCCCCGGAGGACGTGCCGCCGCGGTTGGTCGGGCCTCCTCCTCCTCCTCCTCCTCCTCCTCCTCCTCCTCGTCCTCCTCCTCCTTCTCCGTCCTCCTCCCCTCCTCCTCCTCCTCCTCCTCCTCCTCCTCCTCCTCCTCCTCCTCCTCCTCCTGGCTCCTCCTCCTGCCTCCGCTTCTCCCCCCTCTCCTCCTCCTCCTCCTCCTGCTCCTCCTCCCCCTCCTCCCTCCTCCTCCTCCCCCTCCTCCTCCTCCTCCTCCTCCTGCTGCTCCTCCTGCTCCTCCTGTTCCTTCTCCTCCTCCTCCGTCTTCTCCTGCTCCTCCTCCTCCTGTTCCTTCTCCTCCTCCGCAAAGGGATCCCCCCCCAGGCACTGGCTTTTGCGCTTGGATTTGGTTCCCCCCGTGGCCTCCTTAAGCCCTGCACTGAAGGGCACGCTTGCCTAGGGTCACTCTTGCGTGTAGCCGACGAGGGGGTAGGGGAGGAGGGAGGAGGAGGAAGGAGGAGTCGCCGAGGGAGAGGGTTCTGCGCTTTCTGACGCTCGCGTCGGTTCCCAGGGGTTTTCCAGCCTCGGGGTGCTCTGCAGCAGATGCGCCTCGCCGGGGGGCGTTCTGGGGCTGCCCGGAGCGTCCAGAGCGGCCGCAGGAGACCCGAGGCAAGAGCCGAGAACCAATTTCGGCGGCCCGCCGAAGGAGGCCCCCCCCTCCTACCTCCTCCTCCTCCTCCTCCTCCTCCTCTCCTCCTCTCCTCCTCCTCCTCCTCCTCCTCCTCCTCCCTCCCTCCCTCCCTCCCTCCCTCCCTCCTCCTCCCCTCCCTCCCTCCCTCCCTCCCTTCCTCCCTCCCTCCCTCCCTCCCTCCCTCCCTCCCTCCCTCCCTCCCTCCTCCCTCCTCCCTTCTCTCTCCTCCCTTCTCTCTCTCCCATTCGCTTCGCGAATTGACCATTCCATTCCCATTCCACTCCTCCCCCCTCCCTCCCTCCCTCCCCCCTCCTCCTCTCCTCTCGTCGTGGGAAGATCGCTGTGGGAGGTTTTTCGTCGTTCTCGCCTCCGGGGGCACTCGCCAGGTCGCACCGTTAAGCGATGCCCGAGAGGAAAGCCTGGCCGTCCACGGGAAGGGGTCCGTTCGGGGGGTCGACGTTGCGAAGACATCACGATGTCGGAGCTCTGGGGCTGACCTTGAGCTCCGGGCGTTGGATCTCTTTCATGCCGAGCGCCTTCGCCCTGTTGCGGGCCCCAGGCCCCTCACACCGGTCCAGCTGGAGAGGTGCCGCATGGAGATCGGATCCAAATCGCTCGGGTCGCGATGTGGCACATTTTTGGGCGCTCTGGTATAGGCAGGTCGAATAAGACACCAGCTTGCCACCGAGTGCACGCCCCGGAAATACCTCATCCCCCAGTGGCCCCAGGACACAGAAGACGCCCTCCAGACTGGCCCAAGGACCGCCCTGCGGGGTTCCGGCAGATCGGATCAGCATGGCCCCAGCAGAATCCCCCGTGACCCTCTGAGAAGGCTTCGGGAGGACCTCCGAGAGACGGCCCAGAGGTAAAGCGCATGGACTTCCCGTTGAGGTTCCACTGATTTTCGCGTTTTGCTTTGCTCTCGTTCCCGACCGCCCAGGCACGAGGACCCAACACCATGGTTGGGTAACAAAAGCCATGGTTTTACGATAGCTCTTGCGCGAGCGCTCTTGCGAATTTTACGAAACCCACGGGTTGTTCCAACATTTCCGTCACATGAGACAGCGCGGACTTCTCTCGCGCGCATGTCGAAATCATTCGAACGCCCTGGCGCGCTTGATGGGGGAGGACCTGGGGGGGCACGATCCTTGTCAAATGATACTATGCGGGCCACTCGCGCGCGTCGTCCGCGCGCGCATGTCGAAATCTTTCCAAAACCGTTACCCGCGGCACATGGACATCATCATCATCATCATCATCATCATCATCAGCATCATCATCATCATCATCATCATCATCATCATCATCATCATAATCATCATCACCATCATCAGCATCAGCATCATCATCATCATCATCATCATCATCATCATCATCATCATCATCATCATCATCATCATCATCGTCATCGGCGTGACCAGCATCATCGCCATGATTGGCCTTGCCGTCGTCATCGTCATCATCGCTACTATCATAGTCGTTTCCTCCGTTGTCGACCTCTTCATGATACCGTGCCCGCCCGAGTTACCGACCCGCACTGAAGTGTCTGCGCGCCAGCGTGTCCTGTGAGACGTGCTGGAAAGTCCCCATGAGTCTGCGCCACTGCAGCCGCGTCGGCTGCGCCAAACTATCTGGCCGCTCTGCGCTTGAGCTTGCGCGCGCTAGTGCGGCCGCAGAGATGCGTCAGTCAGTGCCGCCGAGCAGCCATCGCCATCGCCGCCGCATGGATTTTGAGTTACGTACGGATTGCACAACATATCGTGTATCAGACAAATTTCGCTTCGCAGGTCGCTCCACACATATTGCTCCACATTGACTGCGCAACATATATAGCTAGAAACAGAAAGTGCGGGGTCCACGATGGCCCTCATTCCCCAATCAGAGCTTGCCTCTGTAGGGGTCCTAGCGGGTGAGAGGTGCGGCCGATTTCGCTGGCCGGGCCCGGGTGCCCGGGGGTGCCCGGGTGCCGGGGTGCCCGGTGTGCGGCCGATTTCGGTGGCCGTGCCCGGGTGCCCGGGGGTGCCCGGGTGCCCGGGGGTGCCCACTAGCCCAATAGCCCAGTAGCCCTATAACCCTATAGCCCTATAGCCCTATAGCCCTATAGCCCTGTAGCCCTATATAGCCTTATATCCTTATAGCCCTAATAGCCTTATATCCCTATAGTCCTATAGCCCCATAGCCCATGTAGCTCTATAGCACCATAGCCCTATAGCCCAATGGCCTTATAGGTCACAGTCCTATAGCCCTATAGCCCTATAGCCCGATAGCCCTATAGCCCTATAGCCCGATAGCCCTATAGCCCTATAGCCCGATAGCCCTGTAGCCCTATCAGGGAGCAATTGGAAGATTGAAAAATCTGATTGGGGTCTTTCTCCGGTATTATACGTATGTATATGTATGTATATATACAGGGGTGGGAGGGAAAGAGATAGAGAGAGAGGGAGGAAGGAGTAGGGGGGGACAGGGGGAAGAGAGAGAGAGAGAGAGAGGGGCGAGGACGAGGATGAGGAGAAGGAGTAGGGATACAGGGAATAGGAGGCGGAGGATGGGAATGAGCAGGGAGAGATTGGGAGGAAGAGTGGGAGGAGGAGGAGGAGGAGGACGACGACGAGGAGGAGGAGGAAGAGGATAATGAGGAGGAGGGAGAGGGAGAGAGGGAGAGAGTGAGAGAGGGAAAGAGGGAGGAGGAGGACGGAGGTCGCAGGACGACATGGCGACGACGACCTTCACGGCGACGACTGTGGCGACGACAACATTGGGCGCCGAGCACGACCGGCGGCGGTGCGGTCTTGCAGGACGACGACTTCCTGGCGCCGCGTGCGGCGGGCGACTTCGGCGGCACCTGGGGGCTGCCGCGGACGCAGTCGCACGGCGAGCTGCTGCTCCTGCTGGTGCTGCTGCTGGTGTTCTCTCTTTCTCTCTCTCTCTCTGTCTCTCCTTCCCTCTCTCTCTGTCATAGACTCTCTCTCTGTCTGTTTATGTATATCTACAGAGTAGTAGTCAAACAAATAGCTGTATACATGTTTACTCACATACATTTATATACAAGAGAAACATATAAACATCAAACTGAATTAATTTCTACATAAGAAGTCATCTAATATTGGGGATACATACATAATTAAGGTATCGATCAATCACTGTATAAATAAATACTCCCCCCAGGGCCCCGCCAACTCCGCTACCATTTCAGGCACATCCCCGGTGCCACCCTCCTGGGCGTCCAGGACGGCCGAGGACGCCCCCGAGACAGATCAAGAGTGCACTAAGGCTGTCCAGGCCAGCCAGCCCCGACGCAGGAGGAGTCGGCTTGCAGGGGGGTGGCGGGCGTGGGGGGGTCGCCAGCGACCGCGCCGATTCCAGTGCGGCCCGCTGCCCCGACCCAGGAGTCTCAGGAATCCTCTGGATGCGTTACTCCCCGCGCGCGCAGGCGCGTGCACATGTATGCGTACATGCATACACACATGCATGTGTGTACACGTAGACATATACAAGTAGACACGACCGATATGTATGCGCACCCATGACATGCACAGCAATCAGCACACACACACACACACCTACAGGTGTAATCCATGTTTATATATCTATACATAGAAATGTATGTATGTGTACATGTGCAACGTGCATGCACGTGCGCGCGTACACATACATGCGCATACTCATTTGCGAGTGTACACGCGCTTGCGCGCCGCCTGCGTGCGAAATTCGAAGGACCAAGGTGCATCGCGCGAAGCGCCCATGCAATCTTGTACATACATAGCTGCACATAGATGTGCACACACATGTGTATATTCGATATCGTCGTCGTCCTACCGAGCCTCCTCCTGCTTCTGCCAATCTCTCCCTGCTCCCTCTCATCCTCCGCCTCCTATTCCCTCTCTGCCCCATCCCCCCCCTCTCGAGCGAGGGCGCGCCCGCGAAGCGAAGGCTCTTGTGTAAGCAACACAGCGGAGATCCCAGGCTCGTTCGTTCCTTCGCTCCTTCTATTTCCTCCGTCGTCCTCTCTCGCTCTCTCTGCGCCCCCCCCTCTCTCTCTCTCTCCCTCCCCCCTGCTCCTCCGCATCCTCTTTAGGAGGAGGAGGAGGAGGAGGAGGAGGAGGAGGAGGAGGAGGAGGAGGGAGGAGTGCCGAGGTCGCGGTGGCTCGGCGGGTGGGGCGCTGTCTCAGCCGTCGCGGGCCCCTGCAGGAGGGGCAGGGGGGACGAGGAGGGTGGAAGGCTCGACGCAGTACGTCAGGAGCGCCTGCTTGGCGCGTCGTGCTGTTGGGTTCTGGTTCGACGTTCTGGTACCGACCCGTTGGACTGAAGAGTGAACCAAGCAGCGGGAAGGGGCGGGCGGAGGAGGTAGGGCGTCAGATGATGTCAGGTGTGACCCGAGCGCGCCTACATTGCTTTCTGCCATTGTCACCTCCCCTCACGAATGTTCTCACCCCCGCTCTCCTCATCGGTCCACTCTCCCCACCCCGCCCTTTCTTCCCCATCCATCCTCCGCCCTCAGATCCCGATCGGCAGTTTTGTTTAATGTTATCGGAGTCTCTGTGTCTCTCTCTCTCTCTCACTATCGTTCCATCTCTCTTCACTTTTTTTTGTTTCTCTCTCTCTCTCTCTCGTTTCATCTCTGTCACCGCCTCGCG
Source organism: Prorocentrum cordatum (assembly GCA_963575745.1). Classification (NCBI taxonomy): domain Eukaryota; class Dinophyceae; order Prorocentrales; family Prorocentraceae; genus Prorocentrum; species Prorocentrum cordatum. Next base: position 31,492 of record CAUYUJ010009135.1, read on the forward strand.
CCTCTCGTTCAGTCGCCTAGGCGCCAGGGGGAACTTCATTTTGGGGACCCACTGCTCAATCAGGCTGCGCTCGGCCCCTAAGTGAGATGACCCGCGCAGGCGCCTGCCCCTGCCGGCCCAGACACGCGTGCACGCATCAGTGTGCATACGTGCGTGTGTGTGTGGTGTGTGTGTGTGTGTGTCTCTCTCTCTCTCTCTCTTTCTCTCTCTCTCTCTCTCTGTTTACTTCTTTGTTTGCACTCTCTCTCTCTCTCTTTATCTGCCCCTGCCCTTGCCCTAACTCGGAGGGCAAGGCAGGGGGCGGGGGAAGGATTGAGGTGAAGTGGTTTGATGAGGAGGAAGAGTAAGAGGAGGAGGAGGAGGAGGATGATGATGATGATGATGAGGAGGAGGAGGAGGAGACCCACCCCTGAAGGCTCCTTTCGTTGCCAAGCTCGACAGCTGTAGCTAGGCGGTCAGCGCTGAAAAAAGAGGAGGAGGAGGAGCCTCTCCTCCTCCTCTCCTGCCGTTGCCCCCGTCCCCGCTCCGCTCCCGAGCCCCTGCAGGCAGCACGTCGGGCAAGGGCCGCGGCTGGAGCTTCCCGGCAGCCCCGCCAGCCCTCCGCGCCCCTCAGGCGAGGCCGAGTCCATACGGAGTGAGCCCAGACGGAGACCGAGCACGCTGTATGGACTTACCCCGTATGGACTCAGCCTCTCCTGAGCCCCGCCCGTTCCTCCGCGTCCCGCGGCCGCGACCCGAGGGGAAAACAAACATGCCGCCGGTGAAATGGTTGCCTTCGGCATGTTTCTTTTCAGTGGGGAGGAGGCGGAGGAGGAGGAGGAGGAGGAGGAGGAGGAGGAGGAGGGAGGAGGAGGAGGAAGGAGGAGGAGGAGGAGAGGAGGAGGAGAGGAAGGAGGAGGAGGAGGGGGAGGATGAGGGAGGAGGAGGAGGAGGAGGAGGAGAGGAGGAGGAGGAGGAGGGAGGAGTGAGGGGAGAAGGAGGGAGGAGGAGGAGCAGGGGAGGAGGGAGGAGGAGGAGGAAGGAGGAGGAGGTAGGAGGAGGAGGATGAGGAGGAGGCGGAGGAGGAGGAGGAGGAGGAGGAGGAGGTGGAGAAAGGAGGATAGGAGGGAGAGGAGGAGGAGGGAAGGATGAGGGGGGAGGGGAGGATGAGGGGAGAGGAGGGGAGGGGAGGAGGAGGGGAGGAGAGGAGGAGGAGGGGGGATAAACGGGGAGGAGGAGGGATAGGGGAGGAGGAGGAGGAGGAGGAGGAGGTAAAGGAGGTAGGAGGAGGAGGAGGAGGAGAGGAGGGTTGAGTAGGGAGGGGGGGGAGAGGAGAGGGCTCTCAACTGCCCCCCTCCATTCGGTCTCCTCCTCCGCCTCCGCCCGGCGTCCTCGGGCATCTCTGCCCCGCGTTCCTGTCCCTCGCGCCCCTCTCCATCCTTCTCCTCCCCCACCTGTGGACCTCTCCTTGCTCCTCCCCCCCCCCCCCTCCCCATTTGCCCCTCGTCGCCGTCCTCGTCGTTCTCCACCTTCTTCGTCCTCACTGCCTCTCCCCGTCCACTCCTTCGTCGGTGCGCTCGTCCTCCTGGTCAGCTCTCCTCCCCTCCCGACAGCATGTCCTCCCTGCGCTCCGCCTCTCTTGTTTTGCATCCATCTCCCCCTGCCATTCTCCCTGCATCCGCGTTTTATGTTTCGAGGAACGAGGGGTCAGGATCATGATGCGCTCCCAGATTTCTGGGATCTCCAAGATCTCCTGCTGTCCCGCACGGGTTCCAGACACGAGGGTCGCTGGGTGTTTTTGAATTTCCTGGAACATATTTTGAGACAACCGCATCATCACTCTCCCTTGTGTGTGTCTCAGGCTGAGTCTCGTCTTCGGATGACTCATTGTCCTATGGCTCCTCCTCCTCCTCCTGCTCTTTCTACATATCCTCCTCGTGGCCGTCCCAGCTGAGTCGGGCCGATATTGCTTTTCCCTTGGCGAAGAAGAGCTGGCGTGCGCGAGCTGCGGCCAGTGGCCGCAACTTCTTCCTCCACCTCCACCTCCTGCGGCTGACATGTGTGCTCCGTTGTGACCCTACGCCCTGTGACCACTGCAGGCCTACTGGAGCCTTCTTGCCATAGCCTGGTCGAAGGCATTGTGTTCACCTCCCTCGCAGCATGAGGAGGCGGGAGAAGAGGTGGAGAGGACGAGTGAGAGGAAGAAGAGAAGGAGGAGGAGGACGAGGAGCAGGGAGGAGGAGGAGGAGGAGGGAGGAGGAGGAGGAGGAGGAGGAGGAGGAGGACCGTCCCTTCTCCTCCCTCCCCCCCCCCCCTCCCCCTCGCCCTCCCCTCCCCCTCACCCTCGCCCTCCCCGTCCCTTCTCCTCGTGCGGGCCGCCCTGACTGGCGGGGGCGCGCGCCGATCCGGCGCCCGGTTCGTGGCCGGGCTCGGCGCGGCGTCGGGTGGCGTTCGGTCGGGACGAGGTCAGTGAGGGGGAAAGTCGCACAGACCCAGTGACTCGTCGATTTCCAGGAGAATTTGGGGAAACATGGGCAGTGGGGGGGAAGACGAAAACATGGACAGTGGGGGGAAAGTCACACAGACCCAGTGACTCGTCGATTTCCAGGAGAATATGGGCAAACATGGACAGTGGGGGGGAAGGCGAACACCCAGAAGCCATGGAACAAATATCGGGAAGTCTCGGATTTGTGTTTGTTTAGTTGTGTGTCCCTGGGCCCCTTCACCAGTGCCTAGGGGAGGTGGTGTCCCGCCGCGCCAGAAGGACGAGTTCTGCGGACGACTCGCGTGCACCGTGCCGCGTTGACGTTTCCCGAAGCGTCGTCGATTCTCGACCCAGGGGGTGGTTCGGTGCATTACTTTTCGGCCCCACGAGTCTCGGCCTCCCAGACGGGGTTCGCGCAGATGGGGTCGGAGGATCACGACGAATCGCCGATGCATCGCCTTATGCCTGGAGATCCCGAGTCCTAGAGGCAGCCTTCCGTGCTCGCATGACCTGGCATGCAGAGTTCTGGGTTCTCGATGGTGGAGGGGAAGCAGGAAGAGGGGCTAGGAGGGGAAGGAAGGAAGGAAGGAAGGAAGGAAGAGGAGGCGGATGAGGGAGGAAGGAGAAGGAGTAGTAGGAGAGGGGGATCAGTTACGTCAGCAAGGAAGGAGCAGCAATACTGAGGCGGAGGACGACGACGACGACGACGACAGCGACGACCCCGATCGAACGGCGACGACGGACGACGACGGACGCATGACGACAACGAACGACGACGATGGCGACGACGGCGGCGACGGCGGCGGCGATGACGACTACGACGACGATGACGACGACGGCGACGGCGACGGCGACGACGACTACGACGACGACGATGACGACAACGAGCGACGAGCGACGACGACGACGACGACGGCGACGGCGACGAGCGACGATGTCCGACGAGCGACGACGATGACCACCACCAGCGCCACCGATACCGTCCCAAGAAGACGACGACGGCCGCGGCGACGAACGACGAAGGACCGACCGACGACGATGGCGGCGTTATCGGCATCGGTGGCAGAGTCGTCGTCGTCGTCGTCGCCGTCGTCGTTGATCGTATTCGTCGTCGCCGCTGTTGTCGTGTTCGGTTTCTCGAACGAGCTGAGGCTGGCCTCGTCGCTAGCCGTCGTTTTTGGGGGGCGGCATCGAGGCAGTAACGAATCTGCTTCCTGATGGGAAGTGCGTCTTGTCGGATCCCCGCGCTCCGCAGCGCCCTCGTGATCATGCAAAGTATTGAGGAGTGGCCTTCCCGATTCCGCTCAACACAAGGTGCGGGCCGCAGCCCCGTCTACTTCGGTTGAAAGAAACAAGTTTGCACCACCTGGGCGGTACGACAACTGATGATACGACCCCCCCGCCCCCGACCTTAACATTGAGAGCGGACGCGCACGCCGAAACGGGATGTACCTTTATTCCCGGAAAGGGCCTGGGCCCAGGGTTCTCTTTTAGTGGGTTAACCCCTCGGTTTTTACTTGAAGGGGGCCGGCGAATTTCTTGTGCGATAAATTACGAGGTCGAAGGGGGCCAGCGAATTAAAATTGTGAGGACGAAGGCCATTTTTCGCCACCCCTCACGCAGATCGTGCTCTTGGAATTTTACTGCCTTTAAGGAAACCTTGATATTTCACAGGTGAAGTCCACTTTTTTCCGACATCGACTTTAAAATATAAAAAAAAACGAGGTAAACGCGTTCGCTCGATAAATAACGAGGTACCGCGGCCTCCGGAACGGCGCTGGGAACGGAGTTTTGGATTCTTGAAGTTGCATAAGTTCGGAAATAGCAACAATCCCCTGTGTTTTTTGACCCTGACCCCGCGGATCTGCGTGAGGGGTGGTACCGAATTTCAGAAATGTGGCAAATCCCCTGTGTTTTTGGATCCTGACCCCGCGGATTTGCGTGAGGGGTGGCAGCGAATTTCAGAAATGTGGCAAATCCCCTGTGTTTTTGGATCCTGACCCCGCGGATCTGCGTGAGGGGTGGCACCGAATTTCAAAAATGTAGCAAATCCCTATGTTTTTGGACCCTGACCCCGCGGATCTGCGTGAGGGG
>CAUYUJ010009136.1:0-50000 GCA_963575745.1 Prorocentrum cordatum
GGAAGAGGAGGAGGAGGCGGAGGAGGAGGAGGAGGAGGATGAGGAGGATGATGATGATGATGATGATGAGGATGATGATGATGATGATGATGACGATGATGATGATGATGATGATGATGATGATGATGATGATGATGCTGATGATGATGATGATGAGGAGGAGGAGGAGGAGGAGGAGGATTTTTCCAAGCCCAATGGCAGAAAATCGCCGACTGCGGCCTCTGGGCCGAGACTGCAGCGCGGGCTGCCTCCTCGCGCTGCCGCGTCCGCTCCGCCGGGGCCGACGTTCCTGGTGTCGAAATCGAGCCCGCGCGAGAGGATGGCGAGGGGGCTGGGTCCGACTCTGTTGCCTTGACCAGTGCGTACTTTGCCGAGGCGCGAAAGGTGGTGCCAGAAACCGCAGCAACTGCGCCCTCAGATCTGCAGTGAAGGTGGGGACCTCGGCGAATTCGCTTCAACGCGCCTCGTCCGCGCGGGGCCGAGCTTGCCGTCGCAAGTACCTCGAGTCTGTAGAGTCTGTAGCGCCGTTTACTGGCATAGGCGCAACGTCGGAACAGAAAAGCAACGCGTTCCTCATCCCGCGCGAAAGTCGCGCGCGCGCGGGGCGGCCTTGCTCGCTCTTGGCACCTTGCGCGCGGCGGGGAACAGTGGGCAGACCGTTGCGTCCAGTTATGGGTCTGCTCTCTCCGAAAGTCGCGTTGAAACACTTCGCGCGCCGAGCAGTGCGAATTGCCCCCCTGGCCCCCGTGTCCAAGGTGGCCCGCCCGCGCCAGCCGACGGCTCGCAGGGTCCCGTGTAACCCTGGGGGCCGCAGGGCCCCAGCGAAACTCAATTTTCGGAAAACTGGGTAAAACAACGCCGAACATGGCCACGAGCTTTAGCAACATGGCCACGCCCTTATCTAATTGTACGAGCTCGTCAGCAGACGGGGAAGGATGCGGCGAGAGCGCTTGCTTAGCAAGACGGCCCGCATCCTGGTCCTCGCGAGCATCTTCCGCTCCCCCCGTGGAAGCGCGGCCATTGCCATTTTCCGATCTGTGCGCAGGAGTGCGAGCCAGTGAAGACATGCTTTCTTGGCCTTGCTCCTGGAAGGCGCGTCTCCGAAGGCCAGCGAACGCTTGGCCGGGGGCCAACTGGGCCGAGAGGCGCGAGGAAGCTACAGGAAACGCTCCCACGCAGCCACTGTAGGCCTCGCAGCGCCCAGGGGCAATGCGGCAGAGGGTGGCTATGCCCAGGTTCTCGCCCATGGGGCCGTCTGAGGGGGCCCGGGCCAAACGGTGCCAACCAAACGAACCTGAATCTCGCGCTCATGAGTGGGCGAAAGAAAAGCAGCGGCATAGCGAGCGCGATCAAGCGCGCGGGGAGCTAGCTGACTGGCCGAGCAGTCGACCGCGATCTGCGGGTCCACGGTTCTTCCGCAAGACTCCTCGATCGATAGTGGCTGTTCCGACGGCCCCCGGAGCAGGGGGTCGAGGTCGAGGCAGGGGCGGGGCGCCTCAGGCTGGGCCGCTATCAAGCGGGACCAAAACAACAATCTTGCAGGAGCGCAGTTTCTAGCCGAGTGGATCTCTTCGTCTGAAGGATGCTGGCGGCGTGCTTCTTCGACGGTCTGATCTGAGCACGATGGCTGCTTGTGGGCTGTGGGAACTGGCTCGCCATGCAGCGGGCGCGCCCCATCCGGCGCGTGCCCCGACGACTTCAGCGTATCCGCCGCCTAGCAAACACCTGAAAACGAAAAACTAGCCTGGCGAAGGACCCAACCATATGCGGCTGTGAATACCGCAACTGTGCTGGGCGGTGGCGGGCGCGTGCGGACGGCGCAACTGGGGCCTTCGGTGGAGCCCCCTATGGGGCCACGAAGCGCTGTACTGGGTGAGCGAAACGCAGGGAGCAAGGGCTGTGCTGGGTGGTGGCGGACGCATGCGGGCGGTGCCGCTGGGACCTTCGGTGGGGCCCCCTATGGGGCCACGACCCCTGTACTGGGTGGGTGAAACGCAGGGAGCAAAGGGTGTGCTGGGTAGTGGCGGACGCATGCGGGCGGTGCCACTGGAACCTTCGGTGGGGCCGTGTGGCCACGAAGCCCTGTACTGGGTGGGCGAAACGCAGGGGGCAAAGGCTGTGCTGGGTGGTGGCGGACGCATGCGGGCGGTGCCACGGGGGCCTTCGGTGGAGCTCCCTATGGGGCTACGGAGCGCTGTGCTGGGTGGGTGAAACGCAAGGGGCAAGGGCCGTGTTGGGTGGTGGCGGACGCATGCGGGCGGTGCCACTGGGACCTTCGGTGGAGCCGCCTATGGGGCTACGAAGCCTTGTACTGGGCTGGTGAAGCGCAGGGAGCAAGGGCTGTGCTGGATGGTGGCGGACGCAGGCGGGCGGTGCCACTGGGACCTTCGGTGGGGCCCTCTATGGGGCCACGAAGCGCTGTGCTGGGTTGGCGAAACGAAGGGAGCAATGGCTGTGCTGGGTGGTGGGGGACGCATGCGGGCGGTGCCACTGGAACCTTCGGTGGAGCTCATTATGGGGCCACGAAGCCCTGTACTGGGTGGGTGAAATGCAGGCGGCAATGGCTGTGCTGGGTGGTGGCGGACGCATGCGGGCGGTGCCACTGGGACCTTCGGTGGAGCTCCCTATGGGACCACGAAGCCCTGTACTGGGTGGGTGGAACGCAAGGAGCAAGGGCCGTGCTGGGTGGTGGCGGACACATGCGGGCGGTGCCACTGGGGCCGTCGGTGGAGCTCCCTCTGGGGCCACGAAGGGCTTTACTGGGTGAGCGAAACGCAGGGAGCAGGGGCTGTGCTGGGTGGTGGCGGACGCATGCGGGCGGTGCCACTGGAGCCTTCGGTGGAGCCCTCTATGGGGCCACGAAGCCCTGTACTGGGTGGGCGAAACGCAGGGAGCAAGAGCCGTGCTGGGTGGTGGCGGACGCATGCGGGCGGTGCCGCTGGGACTTTCGGTGGAGCCCCCTATGGGGCCACGAAGCGTTGTGCTGGGTGGGTGAAACGCAGGGGGCAAGGGCTGTGCTGGGTGGTGGCGGACGCATGCGGGCGGTGCCACTGGGACCTTCGGTGGAGCTCCCTATGAGGCCACGAATCGCTTACTGGGTGGGTGAAACGCAGGGAGCAAGGGCCGTGTTGGGTGGTGGCGGACGCATGCGGGCGGTGCCACTGGGACCTTCCGTGAAGCTCCCTATGGGGCCACGAAGCGCTGTGCTGAGTGGGTGAAATGCAGGGAGCAAGGGCTGTGCTGGGCGGTGTCGGACGCATGCGGGCGGTCCCACTGGGGGCTTTTGTGGAGCTCCCTATGGGGCCACGAAGCGCTGTGCTGGGTGGGTGGAACGCATGGGAGAAGGAGGGGGGAGGGGGGAGGGGGAGGAGGGGGAGGGGGGGGAGACAAGCTAGGTGCGCTCGCGTCATATCTGACGTCCTACCCCTCCCTTCCATCCCTTACCATGGCGCTGATTTTCTCTATCCGCGGACGCGTGTCGTAGCGGACCTGTGGCTCCGCGCGCGCGTGCGTAGTGGGTGGTGGTGCGCGTGCGTGCGTGCGTGCGTGTGTGCGTGGTTGTGGTGGTGGTGGTGGTGGTGGTGGTGTGGTGGTGGTGGTGGTGGTGGTGGTGGTGGTGGTGTGGTGGTGGTGGTGGTGGTGGTGGTGGTGGTGGGTGCGGCGCGGTGGTGGCGGGCGGATGGGCGCGCGAGAAAGAGGCCCGCGCTGGGGCGAGAACGCCATCCTGAACGACGGAGGCCAAACACCGATCCGAAAATGAGGCCCACGCTGCAGCGGGAGCACGATTCTGAACGATACGGGAGCAGAAATGAAGCCGGCGCCTCAGCGAGAGCAACATTTTGAAAAAAACGCAGGCGAAAACCCGTTTCCCGGAAATCCTGTGTGTAAAAAAAAACAGTACGCGGGGGGGGTCGGATATCTTCGGGACGCCATCAGGGGAAGTGGGGGAGTATTTTCATGTTGTGTACTTGTGGAGAAGAGGGACGCGGGGACCGTCTCTTCAAATGGAGGACCCACCGCCACAGGATGGTTGAGAACAACAACAACACGCAGTGAGCCAGCACTTCTGTCTACCGTCGAGCTTCTTCGAGCGAAGCATGCGCCTCGGGGGGTGGGGTGGGGCGCGTGAAGAGGAGAGATCAGGAAATGCGCGGGCCATCCAACGTTCGTGCATCCGCTGAGCTCCTTCCTCCAAGATCTCGCTGAGCAGGGCAAGCGACGCGCGCGGCAGATTAACGACATATCCTCGTTCATCATGCTGGGCCGAGACACCTACGCCTCCCGCCCGATCCTATGCAGGCTCAAGAGCACCCTGTGCATGGGCCCCTTGATGCTTTGCTTCCCGTGGGTTCCGGATCAAGATCCTGGCCCTGGAATTTGTCGCGCCGAATCTGGGCGCTTTGCCGAAAAGAGAAAGGGGAAGTACCGGGCTTGGTTATCGACCTCCGCAGGCTCGCAGCCCACTGATGAGCTGGTGCAACCGACTGTTTCCAGCCAGGGTCGCCGTGCAGAGCGAGCTTGGCCGTCAAGGGCCAAGGGGGCCCCATCGACGAGCTAGGTTTCTCCCGGCCAGGAGAACTCTCAGAAAGGGGCAAAGTTCGTCGTCGGTCATGTCCAGAACCATGGGGCCGTTGCCAGCGGCAGGACAGACGCCGGCAATGTCAAACTTCTGCATTCTGGAAATGTCCCGAGGTAGTTTCTGCCGATGGCGGGGGAGAAGACGATGCCGTTTTTTTCCATCGCCCTGAATCTCTCCTTCCCCATTGGCCCTGCCTCCATTGCAAGCTCGCCGCTGACCTGGGGCCAGGTCCGCGCCTGGCGAGACGGCCGCGCTGGCCGTGGCCGGCGGGCAAACCGCGCTCTAGCGATGGCGCAGACGGCTTGCGAGGCGCTGCGAGGAGGCGAATGCGACTGCCTTATTTTCGGCCAGGCGAGCGGTCAGCCTGCAATCAGATGCACCCTTGAGGTCGATTCCCGCGCGCAGCAGGCTTGCAGCGATCGTGTCCTGGTCGGCGCGCGCCGCTGCCGTGTCGTCGTCGGCGTAAGAGCCCAGGGAGACATCAGGGCTCCTCTGGGGCCGCGTAACAACTCAAACACGACGCGCATTCTGACGACAACATCGTCGAACACACCACCCGCTGGGAGGCCACTTTCCGAAACAAATTAACCAAATGAGAGTGGTTGGCCCCGAGCCCGAGGATCCTGGGATACCGCCATGAAGTTATATAACGTTTTAACAAACACCGCGGGGATCTTCCAGAAAATGACCCTGTCGCGGAGACGCGCCAGGATGGAGGGCTCATGCTACTTCGTGCCATTCCAGATGAATCCAGCCGTGGATTTGCTGCCAGAATGCGCCTGCCCCGAAAACTCGCTCATAATTTTGCCCGCGCCCCAAGGACCGGCGGGGCCGATGGGCCCGACCCACGAAGCCATCGCGCTGACGCTGTCGGAGCCGTTCCCAGACTCTGACGAAGGGCCCCAAGAACAATATCGGCCGAGGACCGCCGTTCGGTTCCTCCAAGGGTGGCGTCGTCATCCGCAGGAGCTGAGCGGGGCATCTGCCCATGCGCTCGACAGCCTCGTAGAGCGTTGCGAGGGCCTCCAGCCCCTGGGCGTTGAGGCAGGCGAAGCGTCTGGGATGGTAGCCGCCCAGCGACTGTGACGTGCGACGCCTGAAAGACTGCGATGCATCACGTATCTTCGAAAGACGGGCGCACGTAACACAATTTCGATTCGGGGTCCATGCCGGAGGGGGTCGGGCAAGCGTTCCAGAGCTCGCCTAACTTCTGGGTCTCCGAGGCGAGGAGGGTCTGGGGGTCCGACGAGATGCCTGGGGGGGCGCTCGACGATGGTGGGCTTCCATTCTTTCGGACCTAGGTGAACCTATGCATGGGCCTCGCGGAGCCTGCTGAAGACTTCGCTTGCCGGGATCCTCAAACTCTTTGGACGCCTTGTCGCCATCAGTGACAGCCCCCTCTTACTCGGCCTAGATATCCCCCAAAAGCTGCGAAGCACGGTCGCGCCGCGCCATCTCGCGCGATGTGGGAAGGTGGCGTCCAACCTTGAGCTTGAACCATCCCCTCGGCAGGGGCGCTGCAGAGCTGCCGGGCGGTGCTGACGCGCATGCAGGTCGCAAACCTCGGCGACGACCGAGTTGGACAGCTCAATGAAAGTCTGGAAACAACCCTCTCCAACCTGCGATGACCTGGAGCTTATCACCCAGGTTCTTCGGGCAATAAAAAACTGAATCCCACGGGCCCGTGATCGCCCCGCCCTGCCTAACTCCTTCGCCGCCGTGCCCGGCGCTCTGTGAAGCTCCGCTTCAGCGCCGTCAGCGAAGTGGCCCCGAGCAGTGGACAGCGCAGCCCACGCAGCTGTGGCAGACGCATGCGCGCTGGAAGCGATGGCCTGGGCGGCGCATGCCAGCGCGCTTGCCCACTCCGCCGGTGGCGGGATGGACCCGGATGGGGGATCAACGGGAACGCTGATGGGTGCGATTGCTCGACTGCTTAAGACGGAGCGGGCTGCCTCGTACCTGGGACCGGACCGGTCGATGTGGTTTTACGCCCCACGACGCGTCGGCCGAAACCTGATGGATAAAGGGAGGTTCGCCCGGCGAAGGGGCCCTTGCGCTTCGAGGGCAACTCTGAAGGCGTGGCCCTAGTGTCGGTTGGCCCAGCGGGGCGGTCGAAATCCCGTCGGCGGGGCAGCGCGATCTTGCGCCGCAGGCGCAGCCCGCGACGCAATCGGCATCTCTTGCATCGCCGATCGTTCACGGGCCAGTTCATCTTGAAGAATGTCCAACTTTGCTTGTGCGCTTGCCTGTTTGATCACGTCATCCCTGTTCTTCCTAGCTTCCTCCGTGGCGGCTTGCCCCCCAGGGGGTGCCGGCTACGCAGCCGCGCGAGCCCGCTCCTGAGTCTGGGAAATAACCTGTTGCGCCTGGACTCTCCACCTCTCGCGCGCCGAGGCGATTGGCCTTTTATCGTCTGAGCCGTCCTTTCTTGAAGGTCAGCCGCCATTTTCTATGCGTTGGGCGCAGCTGCCTCGCGGGCGGCTCGCAGCCGTTGTTGCAGATGGTCTTCTCCTTCAACCGGTTTTTTTGTGCCGCTTGTTTGTCTTCCTCCACGAATGCCGACCTTGCCGCTTTCTCGGCGCGTTTCTTCTCGAGCTCTGCGCCGCGCGAGGATCGCTTCGCTGCCTCTGGTACTTCCTGCCGTTCCCGCCGTGCTTGTTGTGCATGTGATGTTCAATTGTTTCTGGGGCTCGATTTCCACTGATTGCATTTCCACATGTGCAGCCATTGATCGCGGAGAATTTGCTCTCTCGCGGCGGTCTGTTCCCATTTTTCCTCGCCGGGCTGAGATCATCAAATAATGGGAAATCTGCCCTTCCATGGCGATGCGCTCTGACCAAAGCCAACTCGCACCACGCTGTTTACTGGTCTCCAAACATGCGCCGCGCGCGGGGCGACGGCGGGGCGCGTTCGGTTTTCCTGCTGTCCCTGGGCGCCGATTTTCTGCCGCCGTTGGGCAGTTCGGCCCCTGGGTCCAGCAGTCGGCATGGGTCGAAATCCGACTGGGAGAAGATTTCCTAAATGGGCAACTAGAGCCTGGGCTGCTCCTCGACCTCACGCAGCCAGCTGCGGGCGATCCAAACTTTGAACGTCTTGCTGGGATAGGAGACATCGGAAAAAAGGGGGTCCTGTGATGTTGGGGCCGATCTCCCCTTCTGCGGTGTTAGACCGGATCTTCCATCCCCTAATCTTGGTGGGCTGAATCCGTGGAAGTCTGGGATGTCGTCGTCTACCCCGTAGGTTTCGCGAACAGTGCGGCAGTGTGCCGCCAGTCCAAGACTCCCAGTTAAGCCGGAAGGCTGCGTCGGTGACGCGTCGAGATGCGCGTCGCATCCCGTCCATCCTTTCGGTCGTTTCGGAAGCGGCGTTCCCCCGGGTCTTTCGTGCGCGCCAGGGTCTACCTCTCGCAGGGGCTCGGGGTGCTCGCGGGGGTCCGGGGGGCCTCAACTTGATCCGCGCCCTGGAACGTAGTGCGATGGCCTGCCCGGGGGGCGGCTGAGCCGCCCCCCTGGCGACTCTCCCCAACCAATTGGTATGTGCGCCACAGGGAAATTGGCGCCCCCAGCTAAGTCGACAATTCCATCATTCTCCGCATCAGGTCGAACGACTGCGTCGCCCGACCCGCCTCTCACTGCAGCGTGCACGAACGAACGAAACAAGTTCGCGGTCGAGGCGATATCTCTGCGGGCCAGTGACGTTGCCTGACAAAAACCGAGCAATGGCTAGGCCATGCTCGTCGTTGGTATCACTGATGTCAAGTAAATCTTCACTGCCCGAATCCGTGATAAGATGCGGTTTCATGCCGTTGGGGGGGCGTTCAGGAGTGGGATTGGCTAAGCCAGCCCTATCCGATGCATCCGTACTAGGCGCGAAACTCTGAAGGCCTTTGTCTGGCAAACATATGCAAGGCACGTTGATGGGCAAGATGGGGGGGTCTTGCCGGCGCGACTGATCTGCCAAATCGTTGCGACGATTTGATCGAAGAGCTTCGGCTGATAACCGGTTATTTGTCAGAGGAATGACAGATTCTGACATCGCCGTCGGTCTAGTGTCCTTATAATCCAATGACACTTGGTGCGTCTCCCCAGTGGCGTAGATCATAGAGTCCGACACGGCGGAGCAACAATCTCCATTGCGACGGGGGCTATACACCTAGGTATGGGTAGTGAGAGGTCCGGCTGGCCGAGGCGAGCCCTTTTTCGCCTGGGTAGAAACGCGACGGCTGCGGAAGTCAGCAAGTCCAGCGAAAAGTGGCGAGAGGCGGCGCCGGCGGCTGGAGAGTAAGCAGGGGCAGAATCCTAAACATGGAATATCAGCCAACGTTGACTCCAAACAGATAGGAGGACAGGAGGAGGTCGAGAGGACGAAGGGGGGGGGCGAAAGGAGGACGGGGGCAGGGCGGAAAGAGGACAGAAGGAGCAAAATCATGCACGCGCAAGCAAGCAAGCGGAAACAAGCAAGCGCAAGCGAGCAATAACAAACAAGCACGACCAGCGATCAAGTGCAAGCAAGGAAAGGGCAAGCAAAATCAAGCAAGCGAGAGCAAACACGCAAGAGCAAGCAAACAACTGCAAGTGAGTGTGTGATGCTGATGAGGAGGGTCAGAAGGGGGGTGCCATTGGAAATCAGGGGTGGTGCCACTGGAATAAAGTGGGGGAGGTCCTAAATACCAATTACTTATGATGAGCTAGGACTCCTATAGGGCGAGCCTATCTGGAGAACAGGAGGAGCAGGATCACAAAACAGACAGGGCCGACTTGGGACATGGCTTCTGCAAGTCGGCGATAGCGACGCCTGTCCAAACATAAAAGAACGCTGGTCACAACAACGATTCGCCCTGATTCCAGCGACGCAAAAATGCGCGCGGAGGCATATGTTTGGTATGCACCGAAGGCGGAATAATGTTTACGTCCGAAAAAAATATGCGTCAAATAATGCCCAGGGCGTTCCAAGATGGCAGCAGGTCGCTCCAATGCGCCCAGGGTGGCTCAAAGCCTGAAGATCCGAAATAAAATGAACTTGAAAATCCTGTGGGTTGTCTCTTCCGCTTCCGCCTCCTCCTCCTCCTCCTCCGCTACACCCTGCAAAGGTCCGACGGATAGATGCACACCAGTGCAGTTCCGAACGACAATTGTGCCAAATAATGCTGCACCACGGCTTCGCACGATTTGGCCAATTTGCGCTGGCGCGACTGGGTCCTGAAGGCCACGCTCGTGTGTTGCTGGAGGATAGGCTTGGCTCTGCGCTGGGCCTGACGGGCCTCGCGCAGCTGGTCCTGCAAGCACTTATTGGCGGGGTCGTAGTCATAGACCTCCTCGAGCTACTTGAAGGCACTTTTCGAAAGAGTTCATGCGAGAGGCACGAGACTCATCAGCGCCAAGGGGTGTAGCAACAACACCGCGAGGGTGGCCACCAAGATCAGCGATGCCCTTGGGGTCCTTGTGCGCATGCCTGAGCCGCTGATCGTACTTCTCCCCGAAAACAGTGGAGATCTACATGGCCAAGTCGGGCGTTGCACGTTGAGCCCGCTTAACTACAGCAACCCTTTGAAGTGCGCTCGTTGGCTGCTGCATCCGCTCCTTCTCACTCCTCGTCGCCTGCACATCGAGAACGATCCCAACGAGGCATACGAGGTCCTCTGACCAGGGGTCCGCAGCTAGACGTCCTTCTCTGGCCAGATGTGGGCGATGGGAAGCTGAACAACTTAGGCTCGCCGACGCAAGCCAGTCTGAAGCTTGCGTCGGCGATGCCCAAGCGTAGACAACCCTTAAGCGAAGAACGGCCGAGGAGGAGGAGGAGGAGGAGGAGGAGGAGGAAGAGTCGCAGCAGCCACCTGGCAAGTGTGAGATGAAGAGGGCGGCACCCGCCCGATCGGCCTGAAGCGTTGCCCCGTGCAGCCGCTGGGCAGCCACACGAAGCACCCCGACGTGCTCGGCGGGGCCGGCCGCTCCACCGCGGGCGGCGGCTCAGCGGCGGCCTCCGGCATCCCCGGCCCCTCCGTCCCTCCCTCCCTCCCTCCTCCTGCTGGGCTCCTCCTCCTCCTCCTCCTCTTCCTCCTTCTCCTTCTCCTCCTCCTCCTCCTCCGCAATCTGCTGCTGCTGCTGCTGCTGCTCCTCCTCCTCTTTCCTCCCCCCTCCTGCCTCCTTCCATCCCTCTCTCCGCCCTCCGTCCTCCGTTCGCCGTCCTTCTCCTCCTGTCTCCTCCTGTCTCCTCCTCTTCTCCTCCTCCTCCTTCTCCTCCTCTTCCTCCTCCTTCTCCCTCTCCTCCTGCTAGTGCTCCTGTTCCGGCTCCTCCTTCTCCTCCTCCTCCTCCTCCTCCTCTTTCTTTTGCTGCTACACCTTCTCCTCCTCCTCCTCCTCCTCTTCCTCCTCCTTCTCCTTCTCCTCCTCCTCCTCCTCATTATGCTGCTGCTGCTGCTTCTCCTCCTCCTCTTTCCTCCCCCCTCCTGCCTCCTTCCATCCCTCTCTCCGTCCTCCGTCCTCCGTTCGCCGTCTTCTCCCTTCTCCTCCTGTCTCCTCCTGTCTCCTCCTCCTCTTCTCCTCCTCCTTCTCCTCCTCCTCCTCCTCCTCCTCCCTCTCCTCCCGCTACTGCTCCTGCTCTCGGCTCCTCCTTCTTCTCCTCCTCCTCCTCCTCCTCTTTCTTTTTTCTGCTCCGCCGTCCTCCTCCTCCTCCTCCTCCTCCTCGTTCCTTCCCCCCCTCTTCCTCCCTCCCTTCCTCCCTAAGTCCCTCTGTCCGTTCTCCGTCCTCAATTTCCGTCCTCCTCCTCCTGTCTCGTCCTGTCTCCTCCTCCGCTTCTGCTGCTGCTCCTCCTCCTCCTCCTCCTACTTCTCCAACTCCCTGTCCTCCTGCTCCTACTCTTCCTCCTCCTTTGTCTTCTGCTTCTCTTCTGCTTCTTCATCATCTTCTTCTTCTTCCTCCTCCTCCTCCTCATTCTGCTGCTGCTGCTGCTCCTCCTCCCTCCCCCCTCCTCCCTCCCGCCATCCCTCCCTCCGTCCTCCCTCCTCCTCCTCCTCCTCCTGTCTCCTCCTGTCTGCTCCTGTCTCCTCTTCTCCTCTCCTCCTCCTCCTCCTCCTCCTCATCTCCTCCTCCTCCTTCTCTTCTGCTCCTGCTCCTCCTCTGCCTCCTCCTCCTTCGTCCCCGCCCTTCCTCCCTCCCTTCCTCCCTCCGTCCCTCTCTCCGTCCTCCGTCCTCCGTCCTCAGTCCTCCGAACTCCGTCCTCCTCCCCGTCCTCCTACTTCTCCAACTCCCTGTCCTCCTGCTCTTCTTACACATCCTTCTTCTTCTGCTCTTCCTGTTCTTCTTCTTCCTCTTCTTCTTCTTCTTCTTCTTCTTTTTCTTCCTCCTCCTCCTCCTCCTCTTCCTCCTCCTCCTCCTCCTCCTCCTCCTCCTCCTCCTCCTCCCCCTCCTTGTTCCTCCCCCCCGTCCTCCGTCCCTTCCTTCGTCCGTCTCTCTATCCGTCCTGCGTCCTCCGTCCATCTCCTGCTCCTCATCTTCCGTTTCCTGTTTCCTCCTCCCTCTCCTCCTCCTCCTCCTCCTCCTCCTCCTCCTCCTCCTCCTCCCCTCCTCTTCCTCCTGCTCCTCCTCATCCTTTTCTCCCTCCTCGATGTCCTCCTCCTGTTTCCTCTCCCACTCCTCCAACTTCTCCTTCTCCTCCTCATCCTCCTCTCCTCCTCCTCCTCTCCTCCTTCTCCACCCTCTCCCTCTCCTCCTCCTCCTCCTCCTCCTCATCCTCCTCCTGCTCCTGCTCCTGCTCCTGCTCCTCCTCCTCTTTCTTTTTCTGCTCCTCCTCCTCCTCCTTCCTTCCTCCCCTCTTCCTCCCTCACTTCCTCCCTCCGTCCCTCTCTCCGTCCTCCGTTCTCCGTCCTCCGAACTCCGTCCTCCTCCGACTTCTCCAACTCCCTCTCCTCCTGCTCCTCCTCTTCCTCCTCCTTCTTCTTCTGCTCCTCTTTGTCTTCTGCTAATAGTATTATTTTCCTTCTTCTTCCTCCTCCTCCTTGTTCCTCCCCCCCTTCCTCTGTACCTTCCTTCGTCCGTCTCTCCATCCGTCCTCCGTCCTCCGCCCATATCCTGCTCCTCATCCTCCGTCTCCTGTTTCCTCCTCCCTCTCCTCCTCCTCCTCCTCTCCTCCTCCTCCTCCTCCTCCTCCTCCTCCTCCTCCTCCTCCTCCCCCCTCCTCTCCTCTCATCTTCTCCCTCCTCGATGTCTTCCTCCGGGTTCCTCTCCTCCTCCTTCTCCTCCTCATCCTCCTCCCCCTCTTTCTCCTCCTCCTCCTTCTTCTCCAGCTCCCTCTCCTCCTCCTGCCCCTCCTCCTCCTTCTTCTTCGTAGTCTTCGTCTGCTCCTGCTCCTCCTCTGCCTTCTCCTCCTTCGTCCCCCTCCTTCCTCTATCTCTTCCTCCCTCCGTCCCTCTCTCCGTCCTCCGCCCGCTGACGTCCTCAGTCCTCCGAACTCCATCCTCCTCCTCCTCCTCCTACTTCTCCAACCCCCTCTCCTCCTGCTCCTCTTATTCCACGTCCTTCTTCTTCTGCTCCTGTTCTTCTTCTTCTTCTTCTTCTCCTTCTTCTTTTTCTTCCTCCTCCTACTCCTTTTTCCGCCCCCCCGTCCTCCGTCCCTTCCTTCGTCCGTCTCTTTATCCGTCCTCCGTCCTCCGCCCATCTCCTGCTCCTCATCCTCCGTTTCCTATTTCCTTCTCCTCCCTCTCCTCCTCCTCCTCCTCCTCCTCCTCCTCCTCCTCCTACTCCTCCTCTGCTCCATCATGGATTTCCTCCTCCTGTTTCCTCCTCCTCTTCCTCCTCCTCCTCCTTTTTCTCCTCCGTCTCCTCCTACCTTTCCAACTCCCTCTCCTCCTCCTCCTCCTACTCCTCCTCCTTCTTTTTCTTCGTCTTCTGCTTCTTCTTCTTATTGTTCTTCCTATTATGCTCCTGCTCCTCTACTGCCTCCTCCTCCTTCGCCCCCCCTTCCTCCCTCCCTTCTCCGTCCTCCGTCCTCCCTCCTCCTCCTCCTCCTCCTCCTCTCCTCTTTCTTCTTCTGCTCGTCTTCTTCTTCTTCTTCCTCCTCCTCTCCCCCTCCTCCACCTCCTTGTCCCCCCCCCCCGTCCTCCGTCCCTTTTTTCGTCCGTCTCTCTATCCGTCCTCCGTCCCTCCGCCCATCTCCTGCTCCTCATCCTCCGTTTGCAATTTTCTCCTCCTCCTCCTCTTCTTCTCCCCCTGCTCTCCTCATACTTCTCCAACTCCCTCCTCGATGTCCTCCTCCTGTTTCCTACTCCCCCTCCTCTCCTCCTTCTCCTTCTCCTCCTCATCCTCCTCTCTTTGTTCTCCTCTTCCTCCTCCTTCTCCAACTCCCTCTCCTCCACCTCCTCCTCCTCTTTCCTCCTCCTCCTGCTCCTCCTTCTTCTTTTTCAACGTCTGCTCCTGCTCCTCCCTCCCTTCCTCCCTCCGTGCCTCTCTCCGTCCTCCGTCCTCCGTCCTCCGTCCCCCGTCCTCCTCCTCCTCCTCCTCCCTCTCCTCCTGCTCCTCATCTTCCTCCTCCTCCTTCTTCTTCTTCTGCTCTTCTTCTGCTTCCTCTTCTTCTTCTGCTTCTTATTCCTCTTCTTCTTCTTCCTCCTCCTCCTCCTTGTTCCCCCCCGATCCTCCGTCCCTTCCTTCGTCCGTCTCTCTATCCGTCCTCCGTCCTCCGCCCATCTCCTGCTCCTCATCCTCCGTTTCCTGCTTCCTCCTACCTCTGCTGCTGCTGCTCCTCCTCCTCCTTCTCATCCTCGTCTCCCTCCTCGATTTCGTCCTCCTGTTTCCTACTCCCTCTCCTCCTCCTCCTTCTCCTCCCCATCCTCACCTCCTTTTTCTCATCCTCCTCCTCAATCTCCAACTCGCTCTCCTCCTCCTCCTCCTGCTCCTCCTCCTCCTCCTCCTACTCCTCCTTCTCCTTGTTATTCTTCTTCTGCTCCTGCTCCTCCTCTGCCTCCTCCTCCTTCGCCCCCCCCTCCTCCCTCCCTTCCTCCCTCCGTCCCTCTCTCCGTCCTCCGCCCTCCGTCCTCAGTCCTCCGAACTCCGTCCTCCTCCTCCTCCTCCTCCTCGTTCTCCAACTCCCTCTCCTCCTTCTCCTCCTCTTCCTCCTCTTTCTTCTTCTGCTCCTCTTCTTCTTCTTGTTTCTTTTCTTCTTCTTCTTCTTCCTCCTCCTCCTTCTTGTTCACCCCCCCCGTCCGCCGTGCCTTCCTTCGTCCGTCTCTCTATCCGTCCTCCGTCCTCCGCCCATCTCCTGCTCATCCTCCGTTTCCTGTTTCCTCCTCCCTCTCCTCCTCCTCCTCCTCCTCCTCCTCCTCCTCCTCCTCCTCTTCTCCCTCCTCGATTTCCTCCTCCTCCTTCTCCTCCCCCTCCTCCTCCTCCTCTCCATTTTCTCCTCCTTCTCCTCCTCCTCTTACTTCTCCAACTCCCTCTCCTCCTCCTCTCTCTTGTCAATCTCGTCGGGGGAACTCGCGAGAGTTCGTAAATATAATCGATGCCGATATCAACTGAACTGTATACTGACATAGGAAAGGTAACTCTTCTCGTCAGGACAAAGGTGGGCTTGTTCACGAAACGAATCAGCATCTGATCTGAAACCGCGCACATCAAGCTCGAGCACTGAATATAGCTACGGAATCGGATCGGAGATTTCCTTGAAACGTTGAAACGGCACCGGATCGGAGGTTCCCGAAATCCTCTGAAACCCTCCCTCGGGAATCCGATTTCTACGACACGGGGGGTTCAGTGCTCCCCTTTCATCCAGACTGTAAACCTCCAGCCCTGAAACGAGAGTACGAGAGTGGACGGGGTGAGACAGAGCTGCACAAGAGGAGGTGTGAGACCTGAGACTGTGACCCATCCCGTGCTAGCTGTCCTGCTGCTCACCCTCGATGTCACTCTCGAGGTCTGAGTCACTGAAACTCGGGATGACGGAAAGCCTGCTGTCCTCCTTGTCCATGCTGTCCAGAACTTATTTGCGCATGATGTTTTTGTTCTTTGCTGACGTCAACTGGGATCCATAACCAGGGCCCATACGTGCTTCCTGTAGAAATTCATAGTAACCTTCAGCGCTGGGGTCTCCAGCTTGGTGAGGCCGTCGGCAATCACTGCCTCCGAGTGTACCCACCGTAGTGTCGTAGATGCTGAACTCATGCGCTGCTTCAGTGCGAGGGCTTCTATTGCCGATCGCTGGTCGTTGCAGCCATGCCCTGAAGAGCATGCTCGCACCACGCTGTCGTACATACCCTTGCAATCGGTAACCAAAATCCCTGGTTACACTCGTTGGTCTCCTGATACTTGATGGGCCTCCCGGCGAGCATCTCGAACCAGGCCAGTCGGGCGTGCTCCTGCGCCTCGTTTGCCATCGTCCCCATTTGAATTTCAGCACTTAATGAACTCCTCGCCACAAGTTGTAGTTTCCTTGAAGCTCCTTGTGCCGCTGACATTGCCGTGCGATGTCCGTCCAAGGTCGACTTCTCTGCCATGGCCATGATCACCCCACCTTGTGAACCTCCAGACTTTCTGACCTTCCACGCTGCATCGTGCCACGCCACAAAGACAGGATTCTTCATGTGTGTGAAAGTAATGTTGATCCAAGAGGTCTCATGAGCGGTGTGGACGAGCTTGTTGATACGCTTGACGGTTGCCATAGTCCCGGTCGGAACTTCTCCTCCGAGGATGCTCGTTTCTTCAGCCAGCCAAGTCATTCCTTGGAACGCCAAAAGCATGGTACTTCCCAGAGCCCCTTCGGCACCGTGAATTCAGGCTCTCGGACAGTGGCACGTCATCCTTCAGTTTGTGCTCTTCCTTACTCAGCTCACTATATTCCACCTGTACTGCCTTGGCCAGACTCTGGATGATAGCGTAGTCGGCCAGCTGTACGTACTCTGACCCGCACTGGGTGATGAGGCCTGTCTCCCAGGATCCCTAGTTGTACAGCTTCTGAATATCCATCAGGTTCTTCTGGCCGTGCTAGGGACCCCGATCACGAAGTCGTCCACGTGCGCGAAGATCACCGTCTCGATCTCCCCGTGCTTATTGTACTTGATCCACAGGCAGGGTTCGAGCGTCATTGCCACGTATCCCATCTTGTGAAGATCGCTGGCCACCTTCTCGTACCACTCCATGGGCGCATTCACAAGACCGAAGGCCACCTTCATAATCTTCACGCACTCCTCGTCCGACAACTGAAAGGCTTCACGTAATTCTTGGACGGGTTCCACTAGAAGATCATGCTTCGCATGAGTCGGATCCTCTTGTAGAAATGCTGCGTTGGCGTCCCCTTTGTAGATGCGTAGGTGTTTGTTGGCGATCATCTGGAGTGCCAGGTTCCTTCCTCGGGCCGAAATTGTTGGACTCGACTTATCGATCGTGGCCAGCCTGGGGTCTTAAAACCCGAGCAGGATCAGTATGGCCTTAACCCTGCCTTCGTCCTTCATGATGAGATGCCACTTCGTCTTCGTCGGCTGGATTCCTGCTTGCCTGAATGCCGCCTGACAGACTTCGTTCCGCGTCCAGTTGTTGACCTCCACCATTTTCGCCTCGGCAACCTTCGCCTGCACCTCTGGAGTGGCTTTCCTCACGTGAATTTCCACTTGACCTTTCTTTGCAGCCTTCTTGAAAACCTGCTTCGGCTTTTCCTTGAATGCTGCCAGGACGTCGCCTTCCAGAGCCATCTCAGTCATGTAGATTTCTGTGCCCTCATTCAGTGTGGCGAAAATCTCTGACACTCCCAGCTCCTCAGTGGTCCTGGCCTTCTTCTCTGGCGGTCGGTCGGGTGGCTCTCCGGGATCGTCTCGCTCGGTGAGATTTGCCTGATGGAGATCGGCACGTCGTCCAGTAGCGAGTTCGTTTTCATGTTGTAGTCTGTGCTGGGCCTGGCTTCTCTTTGTTGTTCTTCTGGTTGAGGGGTCCCTGGTGACATGGGTGTCTCAGGCGTCGGAACGTCGGAGGCTGTCCTCGTTACTGGTGGTTCTTCCTTGTCTGGTTCAGATCCTTCACCTTCTCCAGGTCCTGGATCCTCTGCAAATCTCCCGATCAACTCCTCTGGACTGAGCTCTTCTTCTCCTTCGGCTTCTCGTTCAGCTTCATCTGCGTCGTCGCGGGGTTCCTCCTATGGCGCGTCGTCGTCTCCTCCTCCATCGGGTTCTGGGTGGCCTTCCGGCTCCTCTGCTGGTGCTCCTCGTTCGTCTCGATCGTGGTCTGCTCCTGCTGGTGCTGACTGATGACGGAGGTCCCAGTATCTCGCCCCGATGTCCAGTGCATCCATCGCTGGCCGTCGTTCCAGTGGCTCGGACTTCTGGATGACTGAGTAGAATGCCTTTTCGTGTTCTGATGCTGCTCGAAGCTGTTGAGGGATGCTCAAGACCCACTGATTGTTGAAGTAGATCAGCACCAAGTTGCGGGGGGTTGCCTCGCCCTTCTCGTGCATGTAGAACTGGTTGATGACCAATGCTGGTCCCATGAACTCGCCCTTCGACTTCTTTATCTTATCTGTCCTGCTCCCGGGTTCTACCCAAACTAACACCAGTTCGCCGGTCTCCCATGTAGTGAACTTCCGAGTCTTTGAAACCGCTGCTAGACATGCTTGTCGATCGGCCAGTGCTTCAGCGTATGCCTTTCTTGCTTGCGCCCTTCTCTTGACCATTCGCTCGGCGCTGGATCCTATTTCGGTCTCTGCTTGTAGGTGCACCGCTGATCCTGTGAGCTGGGAGCCCAGAGGTCGCAACTGACGTCCAAAGAGAACTTGATCTTGAGACGCTCCTGAGACTCGAAACATCTCGGCGTGTGCGGCTGCGCACCAGCTGAAGATCTCCTGAATCGGACATTCAGGACCCATCATGGCCATCCTGGTGGCGGCTACCTGCAGCAAGTTGATGGTGACCTCCACTCGTCCATGCTTCCAGTAAGCTTCCGCAAGTCCGACTTCCCAGTGGATCCCATGATCTGATGCCCACTTGTGGAGAATATTCGCGCGGTATGCGCCAGCAGGAACCGTCCTTATCTGCAAGGGCCTCCCACAGTACCTTGCCCACTCGTTGGTGAACGTCTGCCAGACTGCGTCGGATGGGGTCTCTCCGGTGTTACCCTTGATCGGCGCCATGGAGTGTATGACTGAAACTGCCTTGGCCGACCCTTCGTCGATCATTAGCGTTCCTCCCGCTCGCGTCTCGGTGATTGGGTGTATCCAGTCAAAGCCATCCATCTGCAAGACATCGAGTGGTTCGGCTTGCGCTCCTGCTGCAACGGACATTGGATGACGACGCACTGTCGCCTCGCATATGCTGCGCCTGAGCTTCCCGGCGAGCGCGATGACCCACGACTGAGCTCCTTTGCGGGTGAGATCGGCTCTCATGGCATTGACGCCCATGTGGTTCATGTTGACGTGGATGCTCATCAGTTCCTTCTGGACCAGCTCGATGGTCTTCGGTTCTACGTCCTTCAGTGCCTCCTCGGATGCCTCATCATTCTCGAAGATGTCACCGTGATCATTCGCGATGTGTTTGTGCAGCTCGAAGAAGTCATCGCTGTCCTCCTTCATGATGGTAGCTGCCCATTTCCTGCACATTGCCTTGGGATACTTCGCCGTGTCGCCCGCATCTGCTGTTTCCGTCTCGAATACGGTGTGCTGGTGATCTCGAATGCATCTCTTGCGTAGTCTGTCCACAAGTCTCTGCCTGGTGGTGAGTCTCCTCCAGCCCTTCCTGATGAGTTCTCCATTGATGTTGCTCCTCATGACCCAGCCGTATCCGTAGGTGATGGGCTCGTGTAGCTGCTGCCGCATGTCGAACATCTCTGGAATGCTCCTCCATGAACTTGCAGTTAGTGGGCGTTCGAAGGAGATCTCGGTGTCCAGCTCCTTCCTGGCGTACACTAGCACCTCCAATACATTCCATATCACTCGGCGACCCCACTTCCGCAACTTCACCAGTCGATCTTGCGACTCCACGGTGTTGTGTCGTCCGCTCTGGAGTGCTGAGAATGGGGTGCATGGAGGCGATGCGTGTATCCATCTTGGTCTATGATCTGCTCCTTCGCCTTGACGACTGTCGTTTTCTGACTGAAATCGAATATGTTGAACGGTCCCATGCGCGAGATGACGCCTCCCATGTTCTCCACGTCCTTGCTGGGGCCGCTGTCGGGGGATGCCCAGACCTCCAGAAGATCGGTTCGATGAGTCCTTGCCACCGTCTTGAGCATACGAATCTTCTCATTGTCGATGGTGCTGGCTGCCTGTAGAGCTCAATGTCGGACTCGCCGAGGTCGGTCCTTTACCGCTCGTAGGCGATCTCCCGCCGGCCCCAATGTCCGATATGACTCCAGAATCGCTTGGCTCCCGTGAACTTCTTGGGGCACCGGTTCTTCGAGTACTTCGTGAGTTGCCCGTGAGTATGCCACCGACGCCGAGATTGAATCCGAAGTACCAGCCGCTGCCATCTGCTCATCCCCTGTGGCTCCTCTCCTTCCCGGGATCCTGCTTGGGGATGTTCGTCTTGGTGGTCTTCGACATCTTCATCGTCATCATGCTCTCCTCTTCGACGTCGATGGTCTCCTGCGTCGGTGGCTTCTTGTTGAAAGCTGTGCTCATTGGCATCGGTGTCGTGGTGGAGGCTGAACTTGGTCCTTTGGCCGCTGGTGGTTCCGTTGGGTCCGCGAGCTTCTCCTTCGTGACTGATTGATTGGTCGATCGTTTCCTTGTCCTCGCCACCGCGGGTATCTCCCTGATCTCCGTATCCAACTGGAGGCTCTTCCCGTGGTCCATGGACAAGGCTTCTTCCACCTCTTCGAGCAGGTAGCCCCATGGCTGTGGAAGTGTTCCTGCCTGTGCTCGACGCGCCGCCTCCGCCAGCAGACCGTCTCGTGCTGCCTGCCGTGCCGCGGCCCCCCTCTGCTCCTCGATGGCGTCCGGGTCCGTCAGTCACTGCGTGCAGCTCCATCGCCCGAGCCCTCAGGTCGTCGTAGTAGTCCGCTGGCTCCTGACTGGCTGCAGCAGGCGCGGACTGCCACTGCTGCGCTGAGTGGCGAGAGTCCACCGCGGCGGGCGGCTGTACCAGATCCCACTGCTGAAACTCCTCGTCCGAGATCTCGTTTGTCTCGGTGCAATCTCCCGGCCCCTGGGGGCTGCTCACCATGAAAGCTCCTCCAGGATCGACTGCTTGACGCAAATGGCTCAGGAGGCGGAGGGCGCGTTGTTGATCGATTCTTTTCGGTAACTTCACAATTCGCAGCGAATGCATATGAACACCCCGTCATCTCACCCAAATCCGCACCCAAGACACCCCCATGTATGCCTCGTTCTCGTCCCCGAACCTTTTCTGGAACATCTCTTTCTTGTTCGGGGGGTCGGCGACGTTCTCGACGTGGTCCGTTTCGTTCGGGGGGTCGTTGATATTCTCGACAGGGTCTATCTCGTTCGGGTGGTCGATGAGGGCCAAATAGACGAGGGTGTTTGGGTTTGTCGTTGCTTTCTTTTTCTCGAGCGTGGTTTCGTCCTGATTCTTCTGTTTTTTCTTTGAGAATTGCAGTGGTTTTCGAATTCGCTCGCTTGAATTGCGTGTTCTTCTGACTTTTGTTTGTCGGTTCTGTTCCCAGGGTCTCTGAGCGACTTCTTCCACTTTCCCAATGGCAAGTTTTTCCTCCTTCCATTCCGAAGGCGCTGTCGGCTCCTTCCGCTGGGCACCCTCGCAAGACGGGGAGGGCGCAGTGGGAGCTGGACAAGCGCACCGCCGGCTCCTCGAGCCCGTCCGGGAGGACGAGCGCGGATTTCTCCATGATGAGATTTGCTCCAGCCTTCTCCAGGTAGTCCAGACCCAGCAGGATCGGCGACTTCTTCTCGACCAGATCGAACCACAGCTTGCTCTTGTCCTCGGCCAGCGCGATGGGATGCTCGAAGCCGAACCTCCCTATGGACTGTCCCTTCTCGCCTCCGGCATAGGTGAAGTTCGTCTTCTTTGTGTAGTCCACCTCGACCTGGTCCAGACCCGTCTCGGTGACGATAGTCTCCTGATTCGCAAGCGCCAAATCCATGCCGATCATGCTCTTCGATGTTCCGGTGTCGGTGATCGTGTATCCAACCATCTCCTCATGTGCCCAGCCGGCTTGTCCTGCTTCCTGGACATCTCCCTCATTGCTGTAGTTGTTCTGCTCGGCGTCGACTGCGTCCACGAAGCACTGGGTGGCCATCTGCATGTTGTTGCCGTCGGTTCCTGTGTTGCCGCGCCTCGGACAGTCTGCAGCTTGATGGGGTCCTTGGCAGATCAAGCACTTGACCGACTTGCCCTTGCCCTTACCCTTGTGTGGGCGTCTCGCAGTCGACTGCTGCATGGGAGGGCGTTCTCCACCTTGTGGCCCTGGAGGTCTGGGTGGACGTAGTGCCGACTTTGCTGCTGCTGTCGCCCTCTGATCCTTGATGTTCTTCCCCGGGATCTGACCGATGCCCACCTCTGGGAAGTAGCCGCTCCTTTTCTTTGTTGTCGCGGCCAGCATCTTCTTCGCCTCTGCGAACGTCCTCTTAGCATCCTGTGCGTAGATCTCAGCGTCCTCTGCACATGCCTCCAGCGTTTCGATCTCCTCGTTCGCAGTCTCCTCCTCATAGTGAGCTTCGGCCTCCTCCGTCTGCTCAAACTCATCCTCTTCGTAGTAGACCAATTGGTCATCCTCGTCGTCGTCCTCCTGATAGTTCACCTGTGCCCGCCTGGTGTCCCGGTTGTTCTGGAAGCGCGTCTCTCCTTCTCGAAATCATGTTGTCCCTGGCCGTCAGATCTTTGTCGGGCCACGCGTACTTCACCTTGTCAATGGCCGTGTCACTCTTCCAGTCGTCTAGCGCTGCCACCATAGTGGCTCGCTCACTCGGATCCAGGTTCGCATTCACCAGAAAGATGATGCCGCGCAGCTCGTCCGGGATCAGGTCCATCACGTCCATGTCGGGGCATATTACCTGCGCGCTCTTCTCCATTTCCTGATGGGCGTCCTCCTCCTGTTCCGTATAGAGCCCGATCGTCTACCCCAGCTTCCTCACTCTCGGTCCCGACGTTCTCCGGCCATAGTAATATGAGAACACCTTATCTACCGCGTCACTCGAGGCCTGCTTGCCTAGATTCTCAGGGCCCTTCTCGCCGACGATCGCGTCGGGCTCTCCTTCTACTCGCGGAAGTCGGAGGGCCAGCTTCCTGTGAACGGAGTTCTCGGGCAGCGCTTGCACGAGACGTGGGCCCAGCAGCTTCCGGTCATCCTCCTTCGTAGCCAAGGTGGGCAGCTCCACTTCGGCCTGACGCTCGCCTAGTGTCTCCGTTCGGCCGGCCCGCAATGGAACCCTCTGAACGTCGACCTGCTGGCCCGTGCTCGACGACGCCATAAACAATCATAATCCACTTCAACCAAACTCCGCACTGCCAATATCTTGTCGATCTCGTCGGGGTAACTCGCGAGAGTTCGTAAATATGGTCGATGTCGATATCAACTGAACTGCGTGATGAAATAGGAAAGGTAACTCTTTTCCTCCGGACAAGGGTGGGCTCGTTCACGAGCCAAATCAGTATCTGAAATGAAACCGCACGCAGAAAGCTCGAGTACTGAATATAGTTGCGGAATCGGATCGGAGGTTTCCTTGAAACGTTGAAACGGTACCGGATCGGAGGTTTCCGAAATCCTCAGAAACTTTCCCTTGGGAATCCGATTTCGACAACATCCTCCCGCTCCTCCTCCTGCTCCTCCTCATCCTCCTTCTTCTTCCTCGCTAAGTACGCCGACGATTTGACGAAGAAACTTGCTGGACATGCGACGATGATCTTAGTCAACAAGAGTGTGAGGTCCAACCGGGGGCTGGACTCTGCCCTCCAGCCTTGTGGTTTTAAGCAGAACCTGACTATGCAGGATACCCTGTTGTCTCTCCGAGGCTCCTCGGGAAGTTCGGGATGGTCTCATTGCGTTTCCTGGTGCAGCGTCGTTGGAAATCGAGAGTCTTGGGCTTATCATGAGTTCGAGGGCGTCTAACTTTGGGCCTGAACTGAAGTCTCGGGGAAAAGCTTTACAGAGAGCTTGGTACTCTCTGGGAGGATTTTGGAGTGTTCCTGGAATTCCCTCATCGGCTTCGCCGTTGTATATTTATTTCAAAGATCTATGATACTGCTTTATCAGGTCTCGAAGGCTTTACGCCAAGCCCGCTGGATTTATCTAAGCTGAACAACATGGTGGCTGGGTATGCTCGCAGGGCGAGGGGGGGGGGGGGGGCGTGTGACAGGGAGGCCCCAGGTCGCCCCAAGTCGATGACGTCTGCTGCTGTGCTTCACTGCTGGCGACTCGTACCGTTGAAGACGGAGCTGGCCATCCGTCGCTTGCGCTACTGGCACTCTTTGTCACGTGCCCCGCTGGCTAATCGACAAGTTCTCGTTGCGCTCTTCGGGCATTTTGAAGTTTCACCGCCAACAGTGACACCCGAGAAGCGGTTGTCGCAATGGGCCTCGCCGTGGGCTCGTCAGCTGCTTGCAGATTGTCATGCCCTTGCTGACCTTGACGAGGGTGCGTCTATCATAGAACGACTGGGTGATAGAGTTTTCCTTGCCTTCTCGGACCCCGAGTTTTGCTAATAATTCTGCAGGATCGACGGTCGTCACCTTCGCTCGCGGGCACTTGGGGTTCAGGTTCCACCAGTTGAGTTTCTGGACGCGGAGGAGATCCCAGGGATGCTTCGGGATGATGTTCGCGAGGGTGCATATCGATGTTCGCTTTTGGGTCCTACTGGGGAGGTCAGTGGGCGCATCTTAAGAGATCGACGAGCGGTGCGCGCACGTAATAGCACATCGTGGGTTCCAAGAGCTTGCACGCGTCATGTCTGTGTCCAACCAATGCTGTGTATGTGGTCTAGTCTTTGCACATCGTGAAAGCTGTCGTCGTCATCTTTCGCAGAGTCTTAGACGATGAGAGTGTGCTGCCGATGCTACACGTAATGATTGTGAAATTCGTGTGCCGTCATCTCTGGCGTGTCCGCTGTGTCCGTATGTAGCTGGGCTGTTCGAACATTTACAATAACATCTTTGCACGCATCTTGAGGATGTTCCCAGAGTTCCTCCGCGCCATGGAGGGGGGGCCGGCCTGGATGTTGGCGGGCGAGGGGCCGAGGTCGAAGCAGAAACGCGTTGGAGACGCAGCCGGGTCGCTAGTGGACCAAGCTTCACAGTCAGCACGAGGCGGCGGCAAGCAAACGATTCTCAAGCAAATAATTCGTCATTATGACCAAGCTCGCCTTGAGCAGTGCAGCGGAGCTGCGCGAGGTATGCGGGGTAGTCTTGCAGACGTGGCTGATCATGGCGACGAACCCTGCAGCTCGCGCGGCCAAGGCCGCGGGGGTGGCCTACCACAACAAAGTTCAGCATATGACAGAGTCGTCGGAGGGAATGCAGGAGGATCTGGGCCCCCCATTTCTGCACGTGTGGAGTGCGTTCATCCACGGGGTAGGCACGGACCCGAACTGCCCGCCCGAGGCCAAAAATATCCAAGAATAGTACTGGACGTCCGTCGTGATGAAGAAGCCCGTGCTGGATTTAGCCAACGAAATTCGTGCCTGTCGCATCCGCCCCACAAAAAAGTCGAGGGCAAGCCCGAGATGTTTCGGATCACTCTCGCAGTCGACGTGAAGTATCGGCTCTTGGAGGAGGCGATCGAGGCTTATCTGAGGAAGAATGGGGCAGTGCGCAAACATGGGGGAGCACCGAAAGGATCTCCCGAACGGGACGCAGCTCGTCTGTTGGAGCGGTTCCAAAAGTAAAATCTGCGGCAGCGCCTGAAACTCGTCCTGTGGGTGGGGGTGCCGTGAATCCTCTGGGCAAGGCTCGCGCCTTCGTTCCGCCAGCATTCGTGGGTAGTCGCCGTTTCTTGGAACTGCAAGCTCGTGGGGATCTTGAGCTGCCAGTTGTAGGCGCCAGCAGCGAAGGGGTCGAAGAGATTCTCTCTGAAAAAGACCAGGGGCGAATCTCGTTTTTTGCTCCAAGGGATTCCACAGGATCGGGGTAGAGTTTTTGTAGCGCAGCCCAGAGCGAAACCTCCAGGACGTGCTAAGGCTAAATCCAGAACGTAGCGTGTCCTGGGGGTGGTTTCACTTCTTAATCTGAGTTTTGAGCCTCCTTCTGAAGGACGGGAAGGCAGTGCCAGGCCCCCCCCCCTTGAGCGGTCAGCACCGCCTGGGCGAGGCTGTGGCCCGTGTGTCCCCTACCTGCAGGGCGGGCAAGCAGTTCGCCACTGAAGGCCACCCAGATCCAGCCTTTGTTCTCTTGCACGATGTTTGCATACCGTAATGTGTGCTAGCAGTCATGTTGCACTTCATGGGTCCGAGGGTTTCTTTCTTTCTTTCTTTCTTATTTTCTCCTTCTTCTTCTTGTTAGTATTATTCTTCTCCTGTTCCTGCTCTGCCTCCTCCTCCTTCGTCCCCCCCCTTCCTCCCTCTCTTCCTCCCTCCGTCCCTCTCTCCGTCCTCCGTCCTCAGTCCTTCGAAGCCCGTCCGTTCTCCTCCTCCTACTTCTCCAACTCCCTCTCCTCCTGCTCCTCCTCTTCCTCCTCCTGCTTCTTCTTCTTCTGCTCCTCGTTTTCTTCCTCCTCCACCTCCTTGTCCCTCCCCCCCGTCCTCCGTCCCTTCCTTCGTCCGTCTCTCTATCCGTCCTCCGTCCTCCACCCATCTCCTGCTCCTCATCCTCCGTTTCCTGTTTCCTCCTCCCTCTCCTCCTCCTCCTCCTCCTCTCCTCCTCCTCCTCCTCTTCTCCTCCTCCTCTCCTCCCTCCTCCTCCTCTCCCCTTCTCCCTCCTCGATTTCCTCCTCCTGTTTCCTCCTCCCCCTCCTGCTCCTCCTCCTGCTCCTCCTCCTCCTCCTCTCCTTTTTCTCCTCCGCCTCATCCTTCTCCAACTCCCTCTCCTCCTCCTCCTGCTGCTCCTCCTCCTCCTACTCTTCCTTTTTCTCATTCTTCTGCTCCTGCTCCTCCTCCGCCTCCTCCTCCTTCGTCCCCCCCCCTTCCTCCCTCCCTTCCTCCCTCCGTCCCTCTCTCCGTCCTCCGTCCTCTGTCCTTCTGCTGCTCCTGCTCCTGCTCCTGCTCCTCCTCCTCCTCCTGCTCCTCCTCGTTCTCCTCCGCCTCCTTCATCCTCCCCTCTCTTCCCCTCCCGGGCGCCGGGGGAGGAGCTCGGCCGGTCGGGCTTAGCTCAAGCAGGTCGACTGCGCATTGAAGAAGGAGGGAGGAGAAAGGAGGGAGGAGGGAGGAGGAGGAGGAGGAGGAGGAGGAGGATGAGGACGAGTGTAAACCCAAGACCCATCAACGATGTTGGGATACACCCTTCCTCCAAGCTCCCTCTTCGGAGGCCCCTACAAGGGGTCACTTCCACTGAAGAAATGGACCCGTAGGAGGACAACCGTTTGAAGATCCTGAAGCGTACCCAAACACGACTCTCAGGTCTTCAACGCCATAAGTTAACCTGACTGGTACGTCCTGGCGATCCAGAATCATGGAAGAACACTATTCCTGTGACTTCAACACCGCGAATCACTGCAACAAGTTGCGCCCCGACAGTCCAGAATCGCTCCAACACGCCGTTCTGGTACGCTAACCCTGAGAACCAGTGGGGCTCTTGCAACTTGTGAAACTAATGTGCGCGGCGCTAAGGCGATAACCACATTTTGAAAACGACCCGCCCTCAATCCGTGAAGCGCTCTTGCTCGTTTTGAAAACGAATGTATGCGGCGCTAGATTTGAGAACCGCATTTTGAAAACGAGCCGCCCTCAATCCGTAAAGCTCGTGCAATGTTTTGGGATTGTTGTGCGCGGCGCTAAGGCGAGAACCACATTTTGAAAACGAGCCGCCCTCCATCCGTGAAGCTCTTGCAGTAAAAAACGAACATGCACGGAGCTAGGGCGATATCCACATTTTGAAAACGAGCCGCCCTCCATCCGTGAAGCTCTTGCAATAAAAAACGAAGATGCACGGAGCTAGGACGAGATCCACATTTTGAAAACCACCCGCCCTCCATCTGTGAAACTGTTGCCACTTTCAAAGCTTCAGGGCCATGAGAGGCGAGGAAGTCTCAGGCGAAACACCAGGCCAGCCCTTTCGACTGGTCTCGGGGTGCGACAGGGAGGAGTTATCTACAAGGAAAATGACTGGAGGAGGAGGAAGAGGAGGAGAACAATGCCGACGCGACGACGACGACCCCGCCGACAGGGACGACGACGACCACGACGGCGGCGGCGGCGACGACAACGGCGAATCGCCGAAGGGCGTGCCGCCGCCCCGCCGTCCACAGCCGGCGGCGCCGCGGCACCTGCGAGGCCAGATCTCCTCCTCCACCGCCTCCTCCGCCTCCTCCTCGCCCTCCTCTTCTCCCTCCTCCTCCTCCTCGTCCTCCTCTTCTCCTTCCTCCTCCTCCTCCTCCTCCTCCTCCTCTTCCTCCTCCTCCTCTGCCTCGTCCTCCTCCACGTCCTCCTCGTCATCCTCCTCTCCTCCCTCCTCCTCCTCCTCCTCCTCCTCCTTCCTCCTCCCTCCTCACTCCTCCCTCCTCCCTCCACTCCTCCTCTCCTCCTCCTCCTCCTCCTCCTCCTCCTCCTCCTCCTCCTCCTCCTCCTCCTCCTCCCCTCCCTCCTCCCTCCTCCCTCCCCCTCCCTCCTCCCTCTTGTTGTACGTTCCTTGTGCGGCATTGCCTTAAAAGAGCTCAGTCGGGTCGGAGTGGTCAGGCAGCCTACTCGCGACTCTCCACCTCGGTCAGCCCTCCTACCGAGCTGGAAATTTTGGATATGCGTCCCAGTCTTACTCTCTCCTGTCGTATCTTATCATACCTCCCCTCGGTCTTGCCTCTTATCCTTCCCTTCCGGTGCAGAATGAGAGCTACGTCGAGCTGGCCATTAGTCGTGCCAGCCCCGTGCAGTTCCGTCCAATCTGGGGGTATGTGGGGACAGGACGGGGGCGGGGAGATTCACCAAACCTTGGCGCGCGTGCTGCATGTACGCACTGTTGCAGCAGCTGGTGAGTGCCGCACTAAGCTGACCGTCTCCTCGGCGAATCAGAGCGCAATCCAAAATCCTCCTCCCTCCTCCCTCCTCCCTCCTCCTCCTGCTGCTCCTCCTCCTCCTCCTCCTCCTCCTCCTCGCTCCTCCTCCTGCTCCTCCTCCTGCTCCTCCTCCTCGCTCCTCCTCGCTCCTCCTCGCTCCTCGCTCCTCCTCGCTCCTCCTCCTCCTCCTCCTCCTCCTCCTCCTCCTCCTCCTCCTCCTCCTCCTCTCTCCTACCCATCTCTTTGTTCCTTTCAGTCTCCCTCCCTGTCCCCGTCCCCGATGCTCGCGCCGCACCCGACGAACGTCAGGCGCAAGCGACAATCAGTCGGGGCGTTTCGCGGAGCCCCAGACGAACAGTGGTGGGGTGGGCGAGGATGAGTTCGCCTGCCTCCAAACGACGCAGGGAGGCGGGAGGCGGGCTGCGCCTTCTTCGTCTTGTGCGCAGCACAGATTGGGCGCACTCTTGCTTAGTCTCTGAACGGCCCTGGGGGGACGGCTGAAAGAGGCTCCAAGCTTAAACGGGAGACAGACGACTGCAGGGCCCTTCCCTGAAGTTCCTCATGATCCTGGACGACTTTCTCAGCAGTCCTCAGGAACGCATGCCGGTTCTTAACAATACGGATCATTGCTTATTCGTCCTACAGATATCCTGAATGTATCTATCCTCTGGCGTTCAAACAATTACGCTACCGATGAACCCCACATACCTTTTATTCTGGATGAAGTGATGAGAGCTGAAATGAAGCATGTGAAAACGATGTTGGTGGCCGCTGTCCCGCCGATACCGCTGTGCCCTGGACGACCGTCACGGATAGCGGCCGCGGTGAGAGACCACCCCCTGCGCACCCCCGTATGGTGTCGAGAATATGCCATGCATGCTGTGCCCTGGGCGACCGTCACGGATAGCGGCCGCGGTGAGAGACCACCCCCTGCGCACCTCCTATTGTGTCGAAAATATGCCATGCCTGCTGTGCCCTGGACGACCGTCACGGATAGCGGCCGCGGCGAGAGACCACCCCCTGCACACCCCCTATGGTGTCGAGAATATGCCATGCCTGCTGTGCCCTGGACGACCGTCACGGATAGCGGCCGCAGTGAGAGACCACCCCCTGCGCACCCCCTTATGGTGTCGAGAATATGCCATGCCGGCTGTGCCCTGGACGACCGTCACGGATAGCGGCCGCGGTGAGAGACCACCCCCTGCGCACCCCCTTATGGTGTCGAGAATATGCCATGCCTGCTGTGCCCTGGACGACCGTCACGGATAGCGGCCGCGGTGAGAGACCACCCCCTGCGCACCCCTTATGGTGTCGAGAATATGCCATGCCTGCTGTGCCCTGGACGACCGTCACGGATAGCGGCCGCGGTGAGAGACCACCCCCTGCGCACCCCCTATGGTGTCGAGAATATGCCATGCCTGCTGTGCCCTGGACGACCGTCACGGATAGCGGCCGCGGTGAGAGACCACCCCCTGCGCACCCCCCTATGGTTGCGAGAATATGCCACCTGCTGATAGCGGCCGCTGAGAGGATGGTGTCGACCGTCACGGATAGCGGCCGCGGTGAGAGACCACCCCTGCGACCTATGTGTCGAGAATATGCCATGCCTGCTGTGCCCTGGACGACCGTCACGGATAGCGGCCGCGGTGAGAGACCACCCCCTGCGCACCCCCTATGGTGTCGAGAATATGCCATGCCTGCTGTGCCCTGGACGACCGTCACGGATAGCGGCCGCGGTGAGAGACCACCCCCTGCGCACCCCCTATGGTGTCGAGAATATGCCATGCCTGCTGTGCCCTGGACGACCGTCACGGATAGCGGCCGCGGTGAGAGACCACCCCTGCGCACCCCCTATGGTGTCGAGAATATGCCATGCCTGCTGTGCCCTGGACGACCGTCACGGATAGCGGCCGCGGTGAGAGACCACCCCCTGCGCACCCCCTATGGTGTCGAGAATATGCCATGCCTGCTGTGCCCTGGACGACCGTCACGGATAGCGGCCGCGGTGAGAGACCACCCCCTGCGCACCCCCTGCGGCGCCCAGGATATGCCACGCCTGCCACGCCCTGGGAGCCTACAACGCATAGGGCCCCCACCCCCAGCGCACCCCCTGTGGCGTTGTGCTGTGCTGTGCTGTGCTGCTGTGCGGTGAGCTGTGCTGTGCCGTGCTGTGCTGTGCTGAGTTGAGCTGAGCTGCGAGAAGGAGAAGGGGAGGGGGGAGGTGTGAGACGCGGGTGCGGCGCGGCAGGGAAGAAAACCATAACCCCACGAAACATGTGGGGAAAGATTCTGGACTCCTCAAGAGATTCCTAAGTTTCCTCAAGATGTCCTAAAACACATGCAGGGCTCCTTCAGGAATCAGGTGCGTTCTTTACAAGAGTTTTCAAGACGCCCACAGGAATCCAACATAATCTCTTATGGATCCGGGTGATTCTCCCGCGGAGCCAAAGGGTCCCAAGTATGGTGCCGAGGAAGTCTAGTGGGCCCCCGAAAATTGGGTCGGGAACTATCTGGGTTTAGACCATGGCGCCCCCTGCAAGGGTACGAAACCCGAGCAGGGGGCCCGGCTCAGTCAGGCTAGCCGACGATCAACGATCGACGGCGAGCGGCAAAACTCCCGCTCCCGAAACGCCGTCCTCGCGCCTGGGAGCCGTCCGGCGGAGGGGGGGCGTCGGGCGGCGGGCGGGGGCGGGGCCAAACAACTAGTCATCATCGTCCGAGAACCCCGTTGAGGGGATGGAGCGAGGGACCGTCGCACCCTCGCGCACGACAAGCCAATGTGGGCGGCGGGGGGGGCCGAGGCCGCCGCGCGACTAGTTTCGCCCACCCGCAGCTCGGCCTCAACAGTGACCGCCCCTGTGCGAGGATGCCGACCCCGCTCAGCACGCCTGATCTTCATTGTTTGATTGGCCAGGGTGCCAGGCACGACGGAAGGGCCTTTGCGCACTTCACGAAGCAGCGCATTCTGTCGAGCGCGCCGTGGGCCACGCAACGCTCGCAGCAATGCGCGGGGCCGGTCGCCGGGGCATCGCGCTCGAAAGGCCGGGGCGGATCGGGCGCGCGAGGGGGGGGGGGGGGGGGGGGGGGGCGGGCGCGGGCGAGCCGTCGGGGGTGGCGGCGCCGCCGACCTCTGCTGCCAGCTTGGCCTCGACCTCTCTCTCGGCCTTGTCGGCCGCTTCCAGAGCAACCCTCGCCGCCTCCGACCGAACGAGCGAGAGCGACTCGCCAAGCGATCGAAGCCGACGGCCGCGCTCGCGCCGCTGGGTCGGAGAGGGGAGGCAGTGGCGGGCGTCTTGATGGCGCAGCGGGGCCCTGAGCGAATTGAAGTTCAGGGCGAAGTGCCCGTAATCTCTGCGCCTCCACTCGGAGCGGACACGAGAGAACCGGGCACCATGGGTGGCGGCGGCCGGCGGAGGGGGGGCGAAGCCAGGGTCCAACGCCGCCCGCCCATGCGCCTCGAGCTGCTGCTGAGCAGCCCGCGCGAGAAACTGCAACGTTGACAGATGATTGCAGAGCTCTCCAGCGACCGCCTCAGCAAACCCATCGGCCGCCGAATGCTGAGAGGCCCGGATTCTTCGGGGGAGAAATCGGCCCGCAGGCCCCCCGCCCACGCGCGCGAACACAAGCCCCGCTTGACGGTTTCGTCGGAACTCAAATGGGCGGGGCGCCATTTGAACTGGGGCTGCAGCGCGCCGGGGACCGAGGGCACCTGCTTCCAGGCCCCTCGGCCGTGCCATGCGCGAGCCCGGGATCCCGCAAATTGCCTTCCCGCGCGACAGCCCGCAGATCAGAGCGGAGCGAGACGTGGCGAGGACGGGCCGCTAGAGCACGGATAACGGTCCATCTTTCGACTCTGCCGAAGGGCCCCGCAGAAGGCTCTACTGGGGAGCAGGGCGGGGCGCACTTTCACGACGGCCCACCCAGCTCTCGCCACTTCGGGGATCGAGCGAAGCAAACAACTTCCATCTTAGTCGGAGTCGAATGCCCAATGGCCAGAGACATCGCCAAAACTCAGCGCAGCTGGGCAGTCCTCGGGGGCCTGGAGGGATACAGACAACGCGGGGGGCCCAAAGGTCAGGTGCGTGCTGTCAACCTGGGGCTCCCCGCGCATCTAGACTAGCATTAATTCGTGCAGCCCTTTGCTCACTCAGCCTCCCTGGGGCGTCCTCGCTCACGGGGTCCCGCCGGAAATGAACTTGGGACAACGGTGCCACATGTCCATGCGCGCCCTCGGAGTGGGAGCATGCCAGGCAATCGGCGCGTGCATCATGTTTAAGGCCAGCAAGAGCAGCGGGTAGGGGGGCCACGTTAGCCCGCACCGCAGACCAGGCCAGTTTCTGCTTTGGACATCGCACCCCCTTGATCCAATGGCGCAGTGCTCTGTGCCACGCCACGCCCGCGCCGTCGGAGGTACACAGATGTGCCCGAGGAGGTGCCTGTCTGATGTCGCTCGGAGGCGTGGCCAGCAGGGAGAGGGAGGTGCCAGTGTCGGCGTGCAGGGTGCGCGCGTTTACCATGGTCCATCCAATGTGCACTAGACGCAGCCAAACCGCTGACATTGGCCCTCTGGCTTGCTGCCATGTTGGATTACTCATCGTGACGTCGCGTAGATTCAGCCAGGCGCGCTGGGCTCTGTCCAACTCGACCCTGCCACCCCCGCGAACGTAAAATACTTGACCCCCCCCGCGTGCAGTCGTGAATTGGGTCGTACAAGGGGTCAGCATGCATGATGGGGTACCCAGTAATTCCCCCTCTCTTTTTGCCGCCAACCAACGTAACGGCCATGTGGGGCAAGTACCTCAGGCCCGTGCCGGAGGCTCCTGAAACAGCCCCTCCATGCCCTGAAGCTGGGAGAGCGCCGGCGCGCCAGATGGCTGCCGCGCGCCGTCCCACAACAGACTTGAGAGCGACGAACTTCCTTCTCCTGCCCTTCAGCGCCTGCGCCCGCTTCTTCTCTCGCGTGCGAACGACCCTGCCGCCCGCCATCTCGTGCCCGAGGTTCCTCGTCCATCGGCGCGCAGGCAGGGCAGTGCGAGACGCGACTGCGGCAATGAACCTTCGCCCTGCGCCTAAATCGAACGCGTCCGCCGCGAAACTCTTGACAGCCCACTCCAGCTGGGGATTGCCCAGCTTGGAAGATGAAACCGGCTGCAGGCGCGCGTCGTCCACGAGCGCGCGGGGAGCGACCCGTGGAGGAATGCCGTCGATTCTTTTGACAGCGCGCAACGCGAGAAGGAGCAGCGTGCCAGCGGCATGATGGCATCCAGCCAACATGCCTTGATGCGCGACAGAAATATGACTCAGCGACCCAAGCGCCTTGAGACGCCGAGGCTGTCTGTACAAATCCACAAGCATCCAAGTTAAACGTATGGGACAATCTAGGGCTCTCGACTCTTGGAGCAGTCGCTCCGATGAAATCATCTCGAAACGTTTGACCATGTCAAGCAACGCAGACGGCGACGCATTGCCGATCAGCCCAGCGATTTCGGATGACAGGTTGCGCGCAAATGCGCTGTCGGACGAGCTGTGGCGTCTCCGAGTGCCCCAGATCTCCGCGCACGCGTGTCGATCCTGCCGCTCGAACGCGAGAGGCTTCCTGGCCTTGCTCCGTGTCCTGCAAATGCTGCTGACCAGCGCAACGAGGCGCGTGCCTCCATCTGGCTTGGCCAGCCGCGCCATGTCGTTGACCCCCCCTCTTCAGGCCACCCCCCATATCGTTCACAAGGCTGAAAGAGGACCGCCAGCGCTTCGAAGGCGGCAGCTGGCAAGTGAACCGACGCTCTGAGATGGGGGGCGCTGGGCCCTATCGCGGTGCGAGCAGGACACAAACGCACCGCGTCTTGCACCTGGCTCGCGGCGATGGTGGGGAGGTCGGGCCAGCGTTCCAACTCCTCTGGAAGAGCGAGAGGCGCGGCTTCGTGGGCGGTCCAAGCTCGGGCCAAGGGCCGAAGCGCATCGCCAGCCGACGAGAACGGAGCCGCGGGGGCACCTGCTGAGAGAATCCCGTGGACCGCTCTGCCATGGGAAAACCAGCGCGCCCTGGAAGCGCCAGACAGAAAAGCTTCGCGAGCCCAGCTGAGCCACACATGGTAGAGGCACTCGCAGCCTTGGCTATGACAGCCTTGGCTCTGGCGTGAATGCCCGTGGCCTCGTTCGCAACGTCTCGTCTGGCCAACGCCGCGAACCCGCTCTCAAAGATGGGGCGGGCGGGCGCGCCAAGATGCGACGGCGCTTTTTGGGCGGGGCGCGACCTTGCGCATGGGCCTGGTGAAATCCGCCAGGGCCTGCCACGACTTAGAATATTGCCTGGGCGTTAGCGGGCCGAGAGCACGAGCACTCTGGAGGATCGCCATCTCCTTGGCGAGGTGCTGCCGCATCTGAGCTATGTACTTGGTCCATCCCAAGGCGGTGGCCCAGGTGCGGGGTCCGCGCTGTCTACGGCCGACGGATCTCCCGAGGTCCACATCGGTCCGCGCGGGCCTCGGCGCAAGTCCCAGCGGCGCCCTGGCGCCCCGTTTTTTTTTTTTTTTTTTTTTTTTTTTTTTTTTTTTTTTTTTTTTTTTTTTTTTTTTTTTTTTTTTTTTTTTTTTTTTTTTTTTTTTTTTTTTTTTTTTTTTTTTTTTTTTTTTTTTTTTTTTTTTTTTTTTTTTTTTTTTTTTTTTTTTTTTTTTTTTTTTTTTTTTTTTTTTTTTTTTTTTTTTTTTTTTATAAAAAAAAAATAATAAAAAAAAAATGTGTTGTTGTTGTTTTTTTTTTTTTTTTCTCTCTCTCTCTCTCTCTCTCTCTCTCTCTCTCTTCTCTCTCTCTCTCTCTCTCTCTCTCTCTCTCTCTCTCTCTCTCTCTCTCTCTCTCTCTCTCTCCCTCTCCTCTGCGCCCTCGAGGGGCAGATCCCGCGGACTAGGCGGCAAGTCGCGAGACGTCGCCCGCGGCGCCGCGGCCTGAGGCGCGGGCTCCCAGGGGGGCGCGGGCGGCCGCGCGCGGCCAGTGGGCGGCGCCGCAGGGGGTCCCTGGGATTCTTGGCGACTCTGGCCCAAACTGGCTCAGAGCTATTGCAAAACTCGATCAGGTGCGAAAGCGCGGCCGTCTGGTCCACCGTGGCCCCCGCCTGAACCTTTGGCAGCAGCCAACTGGAGCGCGTAAAGAAATCGTAGATGCGACGTGGGGCCGATTGTCAACGCGCTGGCAGCGTCGGACGCATGTGCGCCGCGCCCCCACTGGCGAGCCAATCCGACTGGTCGAGGGTTCTGATGTCCATGTTCCAGTCGCCTCCAACAACCCAGGGTATCTGCTTGCCATTGGGGTGGCTGAGATACTCGGCCAGACGCCGCCACGTCGTCGCGCCCTGAGGCCCATGCCCCTCGCCACCCTTGAAATAGACCGACGCGAAGAACACTCCGCCAGGCAAGAAGAATCTCGCACGCGCCGCCGCCGCGCGCCCCGGGGCAATGTCAGGCGTGGTTGAGCAAGGCGGAGCCCTGACCGTGATGTGCGACTGCGAGAACGCCGCAACTCCACTTGTGGTCCCAGGCGCACCAGCCTCGTTCGGCATGGCGGCGCTCCATCTGCCTCGGTTACCAGTGTCATTCAAATGGTTCCGCCGATCAGCGACCAGGTCGACGGGCGCGTGCAACTCTTGAGCAAGAACGACCTGTGCGCTCGCATCTGCGAGGTGGTCAACGCGCGGCCCAAGGTTACTGGCGTTCAATGTGGCCACGGTGGCGTACTCACCCTTCTTGGGCGGCTGACTCCTCGGGTGCTCGGGGGCACGCCTCCCCCCGGTGCCCCGCCCATGTTCAGCGCCGTTCGCATCTCGTCGCTCATCGTGCGAAACAGTCGCTGTTGCGGCAGCCGTCGTCTGCGTCGTATTACTAGCGCCCGCGGAATTATTCAACTCAATCTCTGCCGGCCTGGCGATGGCCTCCGCCCGCTGTCGCAATGCTCTGGGCTTCGGTGCGCTGGCTGGCATTGATGGCTGACCCTCGTGCGCGGCGTGCCTGCGACCAAGACGCGCCCGCGGCGCCAAATGGACCAACGTCGCCATTCGGGTCGCAATGCGGAAGACTGCGCGCATGAGTGGCGGCAGCAGGCCCCTCCCCTGCACGAGCGAAATTGAACATCATCGCGACGCGGACGAGCGCGAGCGCACTGCGCCACTGCGTTCGCTGCCTTGAGCTTCTGGCCGCGCGCGCGACGGAACCGAGGTGCCGCTTGAGCCGCTCGCGCGGCTCCAGGGCCGACGGTGAGCCATCGTCGCCGTCCTCGAACTCGACGCCGCAGGCCTTGAGATGCTCCCGACACGTAGCCTCGTCCAGAGAATCCACGCGCGCAGCGGCCGCGCCGGCGTCGACATCCATATCCGCATGCTCAGAGGCGGGCGGCGCAGGCGGAACCTCAACCTCTTGGGCGCCTGGCTCGGGCACCTGAGCTGCCTGCGCCGCCATGGCCTGCTTGAGCTTGTCCACCACCTGCGCCATGGACCGCAATTATTCTGATAACTGGGCCGTGCCGCCCAAGGCGCGAATGACTGCATCAAACTGAGCCACAACAGCCTCCAGCCCAGAGATGAAAATCGCCATGGACGGCTTTGCCTCGGTCCCGGCTGGCAGCGCACTTGCGCCGCC
The DNA here is from genome assembly GCA_963575745.1 of Prorocentrum cordatum. NCBI lineage: Eukaryota > Dinophyceae > Prorocentrales > Prorocentraceae > Prorocentrum > Prorocentrum cordatum. The sequence continues at coordinate 37,213 of CAUYUJ010009136.1, forward strand.
TGCCGCAGCTTCTTTGCTCAGCATGCTGGAGCACCTCGCGAGCTTTGTCCATGGCCGTGCGTGCCGCTGCCACGCGCTGTGTGGCGAAGGTCTTCTTGGCCTTCGCACTCTTGAGCAGTCCGCCCGTTCAAGGAGTCAACACTCTGCTCGATCGGCTTGTCTGTTTGCAGCTCGGCGCGAAGACGGTCCGGCACAACCGTCCACTTCGCCACGTCCTCCTGATCGTCAGGTCCGAGCAGCAACAGCATACCCTCGACCGGCTTGAAACGCTTGCGTTTGTCACTGGCTTCAGGCTTTGCCCAAAGAGGCTTGGCCCCACCGCCTGCGGCAGCAGAGGTCGCACGCGCGGCCGCCGCCCCCTTCTTCAGCTCAGTCAACTGGTGGGAGAGCTCCTTCTCCCTTGCCGTGGCCAACGACGCCGCGCGTCGGACGGGAAACTTCGGAGGAGGGGTGCCCTTGAACGCGGGGCCCTTGAGCAAGTTACCAATCGCACAAAACTTATTGGCTGGGCCGTTGATCCATGAGGTGTTCGTCGGCTTGTGCACGCACCACTTGTAGAACCAGACCTTGGCCTGGGCAGCTCGGCGCTGCTGGGGCCCCATGGCAGCAACAGGAGGGCGATGCACACCGGAAGGCGCGGGCGCCCCGTGGCCCATAAGGAACCTGTGACTCCTGGGCAAGCTGACGCAGGGGTGCGGGAAAGACTGTCGGGCCCAAGGCCCTGGCACTGCCGCGGACTAGCGGTATCCACTTTTGCTCAGCGCGAACAACGAAACCTTGAGCCAAAATGGCTACGGAGGAGGAGGAGAGAGGAGGGAGGAGGAGGAGGAGCAGGAGAAGGAGCAGGAGCAGGAGGAGGAGGAGGAGGAGAAGGAGGAGGAGGAGAAGGAGGAGGAAAAGGAGGAAAAGGAGGAGGAGGAGGAGGAGGATGAGGAGGAGGAGGAGGAGGAGGAGGGGGAGGAAAAGGAGGAGGGGGAGGACGAGTGCACGGATTCCGGGCGGCCCGAGGGCATGCGGCACCGCCGTCCAGCGACGGCGGCTCCTCCTCGTCCAGTGGCGGCGGCTCCTCCTCGCCCTCGCCGGGCAGGGCGCCGCCCTCTGGGGGGTCGTCAGGGAGGTCCTCCAGCAGCGGCGCCTCCTTCTCCCGAGTGGCGGGGCCAGAAGAAGAATAGCACAACCCACCCCCAGCCAGCACAACCCACTCCCGACCCGGTGATCCAGGGGGTCCTGGCTGGGGTTGGGAGTGGTCTTGGAAACCTCTGGGGTGCCAGAAGCCCCCCTCACCCCCAGCCAGGAACCCGTGGATCACCAGGTCGGGAGAGGATGTCCTGGCTGGGGGTGGGTTGTGCTCTCCCCAAAAACCAGAAGAAGGACAAATGCAGATGATATTTCTTCTGGCCAGGGTACCCCGGAGGTGCCTCAAGATGCGATATGCTCGCGTGGTGGCATGTGGGGCGCGTCACTTTTGGCAGGGCCCGACAACACAGCTCCACGCACACGAGTGCGGCCTGCTCCGCCAGTGCAGCACACAAGAGATGAGCGAAGGGCTCCGCCGACCCCCGCTTGCCGGAGCGAGAAGGCGCGTGGGACATTCGGCTGTCCCCCTCCTCCTTGCCCCCTCCCACCGGGCCCCACATCCCGTCCAAGGGGGAGGGGCGGGGGGAAGGGGGGGGGAACGAGCTCGTCAACGCACCCATGGTGCCTCCGGAGCCTCCGACAAGCCTTGCGGCTGCCCCGGGGAGCCCAAGCAGGGCAAACAGAGCGACAGGGCGCCAAGGCAGTCCCAGATAGTGTCGAGAGGGTCGGAGGTGCAGCCCTACGACGGAGACGGCTCACGAAGCTTCCAAGAAGGCCCACTTGTTTCCCCAAAGGACCACCGAGGAGGGCCCCAAGAGGCAAACATCGCCCCCTTCCCATCGGAAGGCGCACATGTTTGGCCTACTCGCCTTCTTCGTTCTGACACCGCACAAGACGGCCCAAAAGGCCACCAAGGCGGCCCAAGAGGGCCCCAAGACGGCCCCAAAGTCGCCCCAAATCGCCCAATGAGCACCGCAGAGACTCCAAGAAGGGCCCACCACTAGGGGTACGAACTGACATTCGAGCCTTTCGCCCCAAGATGGCCCCAAGAGCCCCCACGAAGCCCCCGAGGCGTCCCCAAGAGGCCCCCCGAGGCCTTCAAGAGTCCTCCCAGAGGCCCCCAAGAGACGCCCAAGAGGCCCCGAACCAACCTCCCAAATCCATCCAGATGCCCTAAGAAGTTACTACTTCCTGTTCGTCGATGAGATCCGCGACCCTCTCCAAGTTCTTTTCCTCCTGAAGGGGGAGTGACAGAGACAACCCCCCCACCCAGCCATGAACTCGCCTGCCGTCGGCGGCGGGAGGAAAGGGGGGGCCTGAAACAGCGCTCCCAGTCCTCGCCCCCGCTTGCCCATCCACGTCCTTCTCCTCCCCTGCTTTCTCTCCAACCCGCCCGTCAGATCTTGCCTTGGGAGCCGGCGGAATGGCGCAAGCCACGTGGAGCAGCTCCAGACCTCGGCGCTGCTCGTTCGCGGGGGCGAGGGCGGGGAGCACGCGGGCTCGGGGCCTCCTGGGGCCCCGGGTCTGGCCGCAGCTTCGCCGCCCCAGTGCGCGACGCGCAACCCGCAGCGTGCTGACACGGAGCTCTCAACGCGCAGATTGAAACCGTACGCCTGGCGCCGCACGTTCGCCGAAACGTGGGCCAACACTGAAGGGGCCCTGGGACACACAAATAAATACACGCAAATAACATAATTCCCTATATTTTCCCATATCTTCGGGGTTTTCTGTCCTCCCCACCACTTCCCATACTTCCCCATGTTTTCCTTGGAGTGGACGATTCATTGTGTCTGTGTGTTTTCTCTCTTCCTGAAACACATGGAGCCAACACACAACGTGTTAACACGGACGTCTTGATCACGGTACGTGTTGCGTTTCAAGACGGGCGCATCGGGGCAGCTGCGGGCCGAAGTCCTCGACTTCCCCCGAAACGCCGAGCGCGGCATCTCCTCCTCCTCCTCCTCCTCCTCCTCCTCCTCCTCCTCCTCCTCCTCCCCCTCCTCCCCCTCCTCCTCCTCCTCTCCTCCTCCTCTCCTCTCCTCTCCTCTCCCTCCTCCTCCTCCTCCTCCCTCCTCCTCCTCCTCCTCCTCCTCCTCCTCCTCCTCTCTCCAATTTGATCCACGCCGGCAAGAGTTTGGCCAACGCCCACCTCAAGCACCTCTAGGACGTCCTTGCGTATTCCTTGGGGTGAGCGCGGGACTCCCCCTCCACTGGCGCGAGGAGCGCACGAGGGGCGGCGCTGGAGGCGCCGCCGAGGGGGTCCGGCGCCGATCCAGGAAATCAGCGCGGGCCTGCGACAATTCGGGTCTAGGGTTAGGTCGGGCTTGTCCCCCAACAGGGGGATCTTGGGCGAAACATGGGAAATACCCCAAGAGTGCCAAACAAAAATGCTCAGAAGTGGTCGAAACATCGTCCCTCGACTATCTTTTTTGCTATTTTGGAATTTCCCCCCTGTAGAGGGACAGGCCCGACGTAAGTCTCTTGCTCCTGTCGAGGGCCCGCGCGCCTGCAAAGCTGAGGCTCGCGTCGTCCGAGTGCTCGGGCGTCTCTCCGTCGGTCCTCGTATGCCATCCGGCGGGATGCCTTCCTGCAGCGGCACCTCGTCGAGAGCGCTCCAGGGGTGTCCGAGTCGTCTAGAAAGGCCGCCAGAGATTCGAGACATGACCTGAAGGCCTGGCCCGAGAATCCCCCGAGTCGAAAGTCTAGGCCACGTACGTCCGCGCGTCGCGCGATCATCTTCGCGCCCTCGCGCCGCCACCTTGGAGAAGGGCGCCTCTCCAACCTGAGCCGCGGTGCAAGGGGCAAGGTTATCTTCGGGCCCACTCAAGTGACCCTCAGACATCGCACTGGGGCTTCTTCGGGAACGATGCTGGGTAAACAGCCGAGGGTTTCAAGCAGGCCTCGACTGGCACACATGATGCATGGGGTGGCTTTCGGTTTCGCAAGCGCCCAAGCTCGCAATCCTCCGGGACCGTCTCGGTCGCCAACTTCTCGGCTGGGGCCTCCATGGGCTTCGTCGCCACGGGTAGGGCTGGTAGAGAGTGGTCCTCCCAAGGGGCAATCGCCGCGTGCTGGGCTTCCGCGCGAGGTACCTCCACGGACCCAGTGACCGCGGGCGGGGCCAGTGCAGGCGGGGCCTCCCCAGGGGTGGTCGTCGTTTGTAGGGCCTCCGCAAGCCGTGCCTCAGACTCAGTCGCTCTGGCCGGGGCCTTGTCCAGCGAAGGCGGCGTCTCGAAGTGCGCCGTGGGCGGCGCCGGTGCAGACTGGGCCTCTGCGGAGTTGGCCGCCGCTGGCGGAGCCTTTGACTCACGCGGCGTCAGTGGGGACTGAGCGGCCGGCGCTAGTGGGGCCTGAGACCCCCACGTGCTGGCCGCTGCGGGCGGGGTCAGCGACGCCTGGTGCGCCGACGGGGCCTCCGCGGAGCTGGTCGCCGCTGGCGCGGCTTGTGACTCACGCGGGGCCTCCCAGGGGCCGGCCGCTGCGGGCGGAGCCTGCGCATGCTGGGCCTCTGCGGAGCTGGTCGCCCTGGGCGGGACCTGAATCCCCCACGTCTCCCAAGGGCTTGCCGCTGCGGGGGGGGCATGCGCATGCTGGGCCTCTGCGGAGCTGGTCGCCCTTGGCGGGGCCTGATACCCCCATGACTCCCAAGGGTTAGCCGCTGCGGATGGGGCCTGCGCTGGCTGGTCCACCGTGGGTGGCGCTTGCGCGGTCGCCTCCGCGGAGCTGGTCGCCGCTGGCGGAGCCGTTGACTCACGCGGGGCCTCCCAAGGGCTCGCCACTGTGGGCCAGGTCTGCGCGTGCTGGGGGTCTACGGATGCGGGCGCCGTTAGTGGGGACTGAGCGGCCGCCGCTAGTGGGGCCTGAGACCCCCACGTGCTGGCCGCTGCGGGCGGGATCAACGACGCCTGGCCCTCCCACGGGTTGCTCGCCGCAGGGGGTGCCTCCCCGCGGGGTGCTTCCACGGACTGGGTGACCGCTTGCGGGGTCAGTGCAGGCTGGGCCTCCCAAAGGGTGGTCGTCGTTTGTAGGGCCTCCGCAAGCCGTGCCTCAGACTCAGTCGCTCTGGCCGGGGCCCTGTCCAGCGAAGGCGGCGTCTCGAAGTGCGCCGTGGGCGGCGCCGGTGCAGTCTGGGCCTCCGCGGAGCTGGTCGCCGCTGGCGGAGCCGTTGACTCACGCGGGGCCTCCCAAGGGCCGGCCGCTGCGGGGGGGGCCTGCGCAACTGAGAACTCCGCAGTGCTGTTCGCCGTGGGTGCGGCTGGCGAGGGCAATGCCTCCGCGATCTCGGTCACCACGGGCAAGAACTCGGTCGAGTAGTAATTCGCAGATGTGGTCGCCGCGGGTGGGGCTTCCGTTGGTAGGGCCTCCACGGAGTTGGTCGCTGTGGGAGGGGTCGCCTGCGTGGGCCAGGCTTCTATGGGCTTTGTCGCTGTCTGCGGTGCCTCCTTCATCAGGGTCCCGGCCGCTCCAGAACCGGTCGCCACAAGCGGGGCCTCTGCAGGTCGGGCGGTCACACTATCCATGGGCTTCGCCTCGCCAGAGTCTGTCACTGCGGGCAGGGGGTCCATCGAGTAGTAATTGTGGACCGCCCTGGCCGCAGCGGGCGGGGCCGCTGCAGGCTGCAGCGGCGCTGACGGTGCGGTCTCGGTCCGCGCCGTCGTGGCATGGTGCGCCCTGCACGCCCTGGCGGGGCACATCTTGACGAGGGGCTGCATCGAGTGCAAGAAGTCCTGCACGTCCTCCACGCGGTGCCAAGGGGGCCACCAATGAGGGGGTCGTCTCCTCGTCACCTCCTCGAGGAAACAGGACTCCCAGAGATGCCCAAAGGCGCCCAAAGCTTCCTCGATACTCGACCCTCCCTCCTCCTCGATCCTCGATTTCCCAGAGGAAGTGTAGACCCCCCAGTGTTGGCCCCCTTGGCACTGCCCGAGTCCTGGAAGCTGGATTGGGGGGTCAGGCCAGGGTACCACCCGGGGCTCTTCACGATGCCCTCCTTCATCAAGTACTCCACCTCGCGGTGGCAATCCTCGCCTTCGGGGCCCAGCACGGGGCGTGCAAAATGCTCGCAGATCCTACTGGTCCTCTTCCTCCTCCTGGGCCTCCCCCTCCCCCTCCCGCTTGCCCTCGACCACTATGGCTGGACATGCCTGACGTGCAAGATGGGGGGTGTGCGGTTTCCCTGGCCCCGCCGCGGCGAGAACATCCGAGCATGTGCACGGGATGGCCTGGACACGACCAGGCCAGCCGGGGCAGTGCTGCTTTCACCGGCGACTCGGGCGTAGCCGCCACCGTGCCGGAGCTCGGGCGCCGCGGCTGGGCCCCCGTGCAAGTGTCGCAGGAGGGGCCAACGCCTCGGGCGCCGTGCGAATCCCCCCCGGGGTGCCCTGCAGATCAGGTGATGCGCCGAGCGGTTCGCCGTGGTCCAGGCGGTCCAGGGGCTCCCTGCTAGAAAAGGCTTCGTCTTCCGCCACTGGCGCGCGAGGGCAAACGCCGAGACAAGGGCCCCGAGGCATCCCAGGTCAGGCGCGCTACTCGAGAGGCGGCTGCAGCGCGCGATCAAACGTGCATCCCCACCGTCCACCGACAGCTGGCGGACTGCATGGACGTTGATTTGGACCCGCTGCTATTCCTGGGCAGCGTTTGGGCCGACTCGACTGGCTTGCTCGTGAGGCCGCACCTGCCCAGCAGGTCGTTGACGTCCTAGTGCGTCCTCACGCCAAGTATCCCAAACAACATGAGGCTGTGGTGGCGTTCGTTGGCTGGGATGTCGCAGGAGATGCCGCGTGATCGGCGTTTGGCTTCGGTGGCGCCTCACGAACCGTATCGGCCACCGCCGATGTAGTTCTTGCGGCCGCGGTCACGCCCTGCGTCCCGGTCGAGCTCCTGCCCGACGGCCCTCGGAGGAGGGCCCGCCGAGACGGCGGGCCTCCCTGGGCGTTTCTCGTGCCCTCTGGGCCTCCAGGAGGCTTCTCGTCGCCACGGCTGGAGCCGCCTCGAGAAACGGGCCGAGATGTGGACCCCGGGAGCAGCCTCTGCTCCGACTCTGAGCGGAGCTGGGCCGGGCGAGGTGGCCGCCGCGGGCTCGACCGGCCCTCCGAGGGGCTCCTGCGGTCGTGCGCCTTTGCCCAGCTCGCCGCTCTGCCGGCTCTGGCGCGCCGCACTTCAGCGCGCCACGTTTACCATCAGGTCGGGCCTGTCCCCCTACAGGCCGACTTTCGAGGAAGAACTACAAATGCGAATCTGTCTATACATATATATATATATATATATATATATATATCCTGAATGGTTAAAAAATCATAGGAAAATCGCCCCAGACTATTTGTTGACTATCTTTTGATAATTTTTGACAATTTTCTTGCGATTGCTGATCATTGTTGGACTACTTTTTTTTGTATATTTTTTGACTTTTGGGATTTTTTGTTTTTTCTTTTTTGTTGAAAATCGTCCCCATGCTATTTTTAAACATACTTTTGAAGAGTCCCCCTGTAGAGGGGCCAGGCCCGACGTACGTTTCCCGCGCCCCCAGTCCCCGGGCGTCCGCGCCCCGAGCTCGCCGGCGGAGCGGCACGACCCGTCCGCTCGCAGGGGCCCGGCGCGCCGCGGGCGGGGCCAGCTCCGCGAGAGGCGCGAGGCAACAGGCGCCCGCCGGCAGCGCCTCCGCTTGTAAAGGGGCCCCAGGACACACAAACAAATACACACAGATAAAAAGATTCCCCGTATTTTCCTACATTTTCTGGGTTTCTGTCTTCCCCCCCACCCCCCATATTTTTCAATATTTTCTGGGGAGTGGACGATTAATTGTGTCTGTGTGTTTTTTCCCCTCCTGAGCTTGGACTGCCCGATGTTGACGTCGCTCGGGCAAGGACAAAAAAGGGGCCCCAGGAGATATACAAGTAGATAAATACAATGAAAAGCATGCCCCAGATAATACAATGAATGCATGAAAGGCATGCCCCCCAAAAGGGGCCCCAGGAGACACGCAAGTAGATATTTACAACGCAAGGCATGCCCCATATGTTCCCATATTTTTTGGGGGCTTTCATCTTCCCTCAACAAAAGTCCACGTCTTTCCATATATTTTTGGGGCTTTCGTCTTCCCCCCAAAAAATCTCATCTTTTCCCAGATCTTCTGGGGCATCGACGATTCATTGTGTCTGTGTGCTTCTTTGTCCCTCCTGAAAGGGGGGCAGATCGGGCCGAGAACCTGTGGCTATCACCAGACCCCCCCAACCATGAGACATCGACTTTTCATGTTTTGGCATCCGCAAGGCGCGCCATGTCCGAGGGAACATCGGGGCTTCGAGTGCCAGCTCCCAGAACAGAAGTGCAAGAGCACTCTCATGTCCCATGTCGCAACCTCGCAGGAGAGCAAACGTGGACCACGTTCGCCCCGTGGACAGCGGCACCAAACCGAATAATTCTGCCACACGGAGCCGCCGAATCTGAAATGCAGACCGACCGAGCCATTCTGAATTTCAGACCGGGCCAAACTGAATAATTCATGTGCAGAGGTCTCAAGCAGAACGCCTCGCCCGAGTCCCCGGGGGGGGGGAATCTGAATTTCAGACAAGGGCAATCTGAATTTCAGACAGGGGCAATCTGAATTTCAGGTGTGGGGAGCGCCGCCCCAAACAAACGTGTATCATGATTTCCCTCCGCGATCAACCTAGAGCGAGGGAAATGCACTACCCGCCGTGCCCGTGACAGCGCACCGTCATGCAAGTCACACGAGCTCCACGATCGCGCGCGTGCGCGTCGACGCCGGCCGCGCCAGCGCGTCCGTGCAGCCTACGGAAAGCCCAGAAACCAAACTCATTTGAATAATTGGATCTTGGGGGTGTCTGGTGATCATGAGGCTGCCGTGCCCTGCCGGGCTGCTGCGCGCGGAAGGGCACCGTCTCCTGCAGGTTTTCCATGTCCTGGGCTGGCTTCACGTCCGCTGTCTGCTCTCGCCGCCCTGGCAGCCGCCTCTCCTGGTGCGTCCTTCCCGTTCGCTCTCCGTGCCTCCGTTTCAAGCCTGCTGCAACCGCCACGTTGCCCGGCGCGTGGCCGCCGACGTCAAAGTGTCCTGGACTGGTGCAGGGATCTGAAGGCGGCGGCCCTATCTACAGGAGCAGCCTGAGGACACGGCCGGGCAGACTGATGCGAAGGTGCCGCCAAGGTCAAGTCGGCCCTCCGAGGTACACACACACACATTTCCGAACGGTTCCCCGATGGGTGGCAATGGCGGCGCTCTGAGCATATCTCGCAAGGCGCAGGGTCTTGGCAGTCCCGACTCGGGCATGGCACCGCGGCGAACCAGTTCTGAAGCCAACGCTTCCGCCACGGATGGCGGCTGCACCGCACCGAATGCCACTCGTGCTCTGTATATTGTATATCGGTGCCCGCCTGCTCCACACGAGACGCTCCAGAAGCGGCCCCGCCTTCGGCGCGGTCATGCCCTCGGCGGAGGCGGGCGGAGGGCCCGCGGAAGCAAAGCGACGGCGGGTGCGCCAGCGGAAGAGAGACGTCAATGTTTTGGGATTCGGAGTTTCTGGATTCGGCCGTATCCTTTCCCCGTGAAAGGGGCTGTGAGGCTCTGCCACGGCGTGCAGCCGCGCCTGCATCGCCTCGGACGTCGTCGGCTGGCCGCGCACGTCCCCCCCTCCTCTCTCTTTCTCCCTCTTCCTTCCGTCTTTCGCCTTCTCCCCCTCCTCCTTCGCCTCTCCCCTCTCCTACCCTCGACGAGCGCGTTCCACTACTCGCAAAGCAACTGCTCGCAGATGGCCTGGATCCCCCGCGGGGGACCTACGGTACATTGCATCAGAGCCGGCAGCTCTTTTTTCGGATGTTTGCGAGTAGGCACTTTGCGAGTAGTGGAACGCGCTCGGCGATACTAGGGGAACAAAAAGTGACATAAACATAAGAACTCGGAGGTCCGCGCGGATTTCTCGGATCGGCGCTGGACCCCCCGCCCTGGCGCGCGGAGCGCGCCAAGGGCGGCGCCGGAGGCGCCGCCGGGGGGCCCCAGCGCCGATCCGAGAAATCCGCACGGACCTCCAAGTTTTTATGTTTATATCACTTTCTGTTCCCCTAGCTCCTGTAGCTCTATAGCTCTATAGCCCTATAGCCCTATAGCCCTATAGCTCAATAGCCCTATAGCCCCCTAGCCCTGATTGGGTTCTTTCTCCGGTAGCATCTGATCCCCTAGATACCCGCGACCCTCGGGAGCCTTCGGCAGCAGTGCGGCACTCCCGCGTCCGCGGTGGGCCCTGTGCCGGGGCCAGCCCCGGCAGGAGCGCCTCGGCGTGCCGGGCCGCCCGCCTCCCCCCCCGGCCGGGGCGCGGCCCGCGGCTGCGGTGGGCGCCCGCCGCGGCCGCGCGCGGGCTCCGGCCTCTGCCGCCGCGAGAGCCGCTCCAGCCTGGAGGGTCCCCGCTGCCTCGGGGGCCCTTCTGCAGACGAGCGCGCTCCACGACTCGCAGAGAGCAGCTAGACTTATGCAGACGGCCTGGGCACGCCGCGGGGGCGCTCTGCGAGCAGTGGAGCGCGCTCGGCGATTCTGCCTCGAGCGCCCGGGCCCTGGCGCTGCCACGGTGGCGCCGGGAGCGGCACGAGCCTGCAGCAGCCGCGGCGGGTGCACCCCGCAAGGCGTCGCTGGGCGAGGGCCGCAGAGTGGCCCCTGCTTCGCGCCCGGCGCCCCGCTCCGCGCGCGGTCATCTCCGTGCCCTCGCGCCGCGCCCCCCCCCCCCTCCTTGTCCTCCTCCTCCTCCTCCTCCTCCTCCTCCTCGTCGTCCTCCTCCTCCTCCTCCTCCTCCTCCTCCTCGTCGTCCTCCTCGTCCTCCTCCTCCCCCTTCCGGAGGGGCAGGGGGGGCGCCTCCAAGAGCCGAGGTGGGGGGGCGCTCTTCTTCGAGCTGAAGCCGGGCCTGCCAGGCGGGGCTCTGGCCCAGACCGCGACGCGCGACGCGCGATCAGCTTAGCGGCGCCCCCGGGGCGACCTGTGGGGACTCCAGCGGTCTCGCGGCCGATGGGCGGACCCCTCGGAGGGTGGGGGGAGGTCGCGGGTGGGTGGTCGGGTGGCCGACGAGAGGCGAGCGCGCGATCGGCGGCTGCTGAGACCTCGGCCTTGAGCTGCCTGCACGGCTTCGGGCACAGATCGGCAAGCGGCTGCAAGCTGTGCAGATACTCCTGGACATCCTCGAAGCTAGAGTTGGGCGTCAGCGCAGGGTACCACTCAGGATGGTTTGGGATACCGTGCCGCAGCGACCACCTCACCTCCCTGTGGCAGTCCTCACCCTCGACGGCCGTGTGGCAATCCTGCTCGCGTGACCACTTCTGTCTTCCTTCCGTCTCCATCCTCAGCGCCTCACAAGGCTTTGGGCATGTATAAGACCACATGTCTGTGCCATGCAGAAATGCCTGGAACTCCTCGAAGCTTGACTCAGGTGTCAACTTCGGGTACCAATGAGGGCGATTCAGGATGCCGTGCCGCATCGCCCAGGTAACCTCCTCGTGGCATTGTTCTCCCGCGACGGCAGTGTGGCAAACCTGCCCGAGCCGTCGCTGCCGCGCTAGTGCCAGATGTATCTCTGGCTGGCATGGCCTGGGGCAGAGCGTGTCTGATTGGTGAAGGAACATTTGGAAATCCTCAAAGCTAGAATTGACCGTCAAACTCGGGTAAGTCTCAGGGCGCTCCAGGATTCCGTGCTGCATCGCTCTCGTCACTTCTCTGTGGCACTGCTCGCCGTGGACCGCAGTGTGACAGCCTCTCTCAATAAAGTGCGCCGCCCCCGAATTCTCCCAGCTCTGTGCTTCGCACGACTCGTAGCATGCGCCTGCGAGCTTGTCCCAGCCACGCAGAGCCGCCTTCGGGGGTTGCCAGAGGCAACGGTGGTCCTGGCCCAAGGTGGCCCCAGCTTGTCGCACCACCTTGGAGCCTCTGGGGCCCTCTGGGCCTCGCGAGGGACGCTCTGGAGGCTGCAGGAGGCCCCCTGGAAGTCCTCGGGGCACCCTTGGGCCAAGGACACCCCTGGCAACGCCCGGCGCCTGGAGGTCGTCGACGCCAGACTCTCGCGTCAGGGCCGGGTAGCGATCTGGGCTGCGGGCGATGTCGTACCGCATCGCGTCGTGCACCTTCAGGGGGCGCCGGGGACGCGCCCGAGGCCTTCGCCTGCGTATCTCCCCCCCCCCGGCGCCAGGCACGCGGGGGGGGGGAGCGCGTGAGTACCGCCAGGGAACCAACAAGCTGTCTCCAGTTGGCCCCTGAGAGGCCCCGGTAGGCCCTCAAGAGGTCCCCAAGAAGCTTCCAGCAAAAACTCAAAGGAAGTCCCGAACGCCCGCGCTCTCCGCAGTCCCGACGTGCACCCAGCGAAGCGGAGAGGACCCTCCCCCCCCCGCCCCCCCTTGCAGGGCACGAGGGGGGGGGGGGTAAGGACCAGCAGCTGGGTCAGTAGAGGAACAACCAACAGCGTAAACCTGGCCTTTCGGAGGTCCACGCGGATTTCCTTGGATCGGCGCTGGAGCCCCCTGGCGGCGCCTCCAGCGCCGCCCCTACAGCGCTTCGCACGCCAGGGGATGGGAGTCCAGTGCCGACCCATGAACCCCGCGCGAACCTCCGAAAGTTGATGCTTACATGATTTTTTCTTCCTCGAGGCAAGGGAAAAGTGGCGGGCGGTTCACCAGGTTGCCTGTATGGATTGGGTGGACCAAATCGAGAGCCCCAAACGCGCTTGGTC
>CAUYUJ010009136.1:57500-92500 GCA_963575745.1 Prorocentrum cordatum
CTGCTCGTGCTGCTCCGGCTCCCGACTGCGACTCCTTCTCTTGTAGCGCTTTTCCTGCCCCTCTCAAGCTGCCTCTGATCCTGACGCATCTCTGGACCCTCCTGGTCTCCGCCCCCCGACTTTGTTTATGACCCTCCCGCTCGCTGCTCCTACTCTTATTCTTCCTCCTCCTCCTTCCCCCGCCTCCCCGATGCCTGCATCTCAGGAGCGAGCGCAGATCTGCGCATCGCGAGATCGAGGCGCGCTGCCTAGGCAGGTGGCGTGTTCGTAGCATTCCTCGCCCACCACGGCCGTGTGGCACTGCGGGTCACCTATGACCTTGAAAGGAGCGGGGGAGGAGGATCATGATTAGGAAGCAGAGAATGAGGAAGAGCATGAAGCCGACGAGGAGGAAGAGTAGGGGGACCATGATGATGATGATGGTGATGATGATGGGGATGAGGAGGTTGGGCCGATGACGATGGTGGTGAGGAGGAACATGAGGAGGAAGATGAGGAGAACATCCGTTCACAACAAACATTGAATTAGTATTAAGTCGGGCCTGTCCCCCTACAGAGGGATTTGGGACGAAAAATAAAACATAGTAAAAACATGCCCTAACATACTCAAAAATGGTCAACACATCGTCCCCAGACTATTGTTTGACTATTTTTGAACATTCCCCCTCGATACTCGCGGTTTTTGCCTTTGTTCGTACGCGTCTGGCGGCACGTGTTGCCTCGGGGGCGCGGGTGGAACTTGACGGGCGAGCGGGCACCTCGAATTGTTGACGACAACCTTGTCTTGCCTGAGCTCTTATGGTAAGGAACACCGCTGCGCCGCGAGAGCTCAGGCAGCACCTTCGTGTCTCACGATGCGCGTACGTAGAACATGACACTTTGGCCTGTGTAATCCTCTCGTATTGTGCACACTCGTGGGATGTGATGTCAATTGCGCGGCTTGAGCATATTCGGCTAGCCGTGACAGTGTGTATATTTACATATAAGTGTATATATATATAGACAACTGTGTATATACATAGATGTAATACATACGGCCCTGCCCCGATGGCGTAGACCAACAGGACTGGTCGTGCGTGTATGTGGATCCCCTCGAGCACACTTCCTGCATATGCGACACGGACCGGCATCTGCATCTGCGCGATAGCAAGGAAAACGATAGCATCTGAAATGACAATTCATCAAAGCTCTCTCTGGTCAGCCGAGGTGCTCGGGCTGTGCAGAAGCTGAGCCACGTTCCAAAAATCAGGCTGCCTCCACGCGTCGCTGTCTCCGCAGACCGCTGCCTTTGCAACGTCTGCCCCCTCGGTCGAGATCGAGCTTACTCGGCGACCCTACCCTTGCGCACCTAGTAGGCGGTATTGACCTTCGCAAGACTCCCTGCAAACTGAGGCCGCAACACTCCGCTTCTGGGACTACATGTTCTGACGGCGCAGCTTTCTTTTTCCCTCTCTCCGCGGCCACTTCTCTTCCCGCTCTTCGGACTCCCTTGTGCGCAAGTCGCTTCGCTGTGGCCCAGCGCTTGCTCCGACCGATTCGCTCGCCGAGTCCGCGACAAGAAAGTGGTATCATAAGGTCCACTGGCCTGTCTCGAGACCTCGAACCACGGCCATGTCGCAATCGTTGCGCAACTGCTCCCCCTTCCTGCGCTGGCGGGTCGGGCACTAATCCTGGACCTCCATCAACTGCCGCACACCTGGAGCTGCACCGCACGGTGCCGGTTCTGGAACCAATGCCGAGGCTGCTGCTGCCGACTCGGCCTCTCCGTCCTTGATCTCGGCCGCCTGAAGATTGTCGAATTCTCCTATCCGCGGACCACTCGCCCGACCCGCCAGTCAAGGGTCGGTCAGGTCGATTGCTTGGAAACCCACTCACGTTAAACGTTACGCCCGCCCGTCTCGCCGCGTCTCGCCCGTGAAACGGTCCGCCCGCCCGACCCGCCCGCGCCCGCCCGACCCGCCCCTTAGGGTCCGTTCATCCGGCCCGCTTTTCTTACCCTGTCTGGTCGTACCGAGGAGGTGACATGAACCAAAGATCCCAGGGGGGTTAACTCCTAAACGAAGATGCCGGGAGTCAAGGGAATTGCGTATACATGCTGAGTGGCGTGTGGGCAACGAAGAGCGAACATTCTTTTGCCCCTCCTGCGCGGACGCACGCAGCCATCAAGACATTCCACGCCTGAGAAGCCGCGACTCCCGTAACGCAGCGCCGTCGGGCAAGCGTTGCTGCTACCGTTGTTGCCAGGAAGCTCGCTCCAGGCGAGCCTGCTCGTTTTCGGGTGTGCGACCAGTCACCCTGATCTCGACGCTGCTGCACGTCTTTGCCAAGGAGGCGGGCTGTGCAGGCCGAAGGCTGCGGCACGAGGAGTGGGAGTAGGAATGCGAGGGCCATGCCAGGTCAGAGCGCCTGCGAGCCAAAGTTCGCCGCCCAGCTGGAAAAGAGGCGTGGCTCCGTGATGCAGCCAGTACGCCCACGAGCTGCTGCCGCTGGAGGGGTGACCTTCGCTGGCCGGCAGCGGGACGAAGCCTCGGGAACCCCGTGATTGGGAGGAGGAGGAGGAGGAGGAGGAGGAGGAGGAGGAGAAGGAGGAGGAGGAGGAGGAGGAGGACAAGGGAGGGAGACGGAGGAGGGGGAGTCACATGCCCCTCACCCTCGGTCCAAGCTGATCCCCGCTCCGATACAGATCCTGATCCCTCTGGCCGAATCCGTCCCCGAGCGCGGAACACCCCATCGACCGAGAATAACGTCGACCGTCCTGTCCCATATCGATCGGTGATTCCGTGGTCTGATCGAGCCGCGGATGGACGCATCAAGGTCTACAAAGCGCCCGGCCAGCTGCAGCTGAGCGAGTTGAACAGCGGTCGCAATATGAACGCAGCAAGCAGGTGCTGTTGCAAGTAGTGCAACTTTGACTCCCTGCCGCCATCTCTGCAACATGCCGAGTATAATAGTACGTTGCGCAGGAAGCTAAGCCGAAATCTTGCCACCAGAGCAACTGTGCAATTTGGCCCCCCTTCCTATACTGGTGCCCCTCTCTTGTTTTCGTGCGCACTTTTTCGCAGCCTGTCTTGCAGCATGTCGCAGATCAGTGCTGTGATCACGGATGGCGTATTGCAATTGAAGCGAGACTACCGTGGGATGAAGATGGCACTGACACTCGACATGCTGTTCTTACTGCGTTTATGGATGACCTGGCCAAGACAATATTGGATATCGGGACGGGGAGAGCTATGGATCAACTAGCAACGGGATACGCGACAACGAATCGAGATATCGGAAGGGATGGATAAGGCGGGAGCATCGCAGAACATCAGCAACCAATATAGCATCGTGTTCCTAACAAGCCGAGGCGCCTATATTCTGTCGAGGCACGTGTATCGCGATGAGTATGCCAATATTGCAGGCGCTTTTACCTGTCATGCGTATTATACAGGAAAGCATATATCACCTCTACGATGTAACCGTCTTCCAATGTCGAGAACGTTCTCCGAAAACACTTATACACGATGGGGATGTTCTGGTACTCCAGCTCTCTGTGGAAATTCAAAGCAAATCTGGCCAAGGGGATCCTGATCAACAGCGCTCTCTCGGGCATGGACGTCGGGGCAATATCCAAAGGTCCTCTGATACCTCGAGATCTCTCAGGGCTCGAAGGGTTTATCGTGGGCAAGCGCAGGGATATACTGAAAGGCGGGTGTCCTGGGGACAGTGGGCACACTAAGACACTCTCTAACAACGATGTGCCGACGAAATTCGGAATGGGGGCCCTCGTTTTTGGAACTCGGGATGCGCAGGCTCGGGTGGCATCAAGAGCTCTCAAAGGCAACTCAGTTTCACAGACAATTCTGAGCAACTATCCTAGGCACAGTGGCAGTCGGTTGTTACGCTTTAGTCGATGGACAAGTTCGTTAAACTGGTATCCTTGGGCGCACCAATTAGAGCGAGACGCCGACTCGCTTGACAGTGTTGAGCCAGGCGAGGACCTCCTGCTAGAAGCTGCAAGTCGCCTGGGCCTGGTCCTTTTTGATTCAGGCCTGTGCGAATAATTGCGGCTCCTGGCAGTCAGCGAGCTGCGTGCTGCTCTTCTGCGACGGCCCGCCACCTGTGTGGCAAAACACTCGTCGACGGATTCCAGAACCGATCCTGTTGGTGCCCCCCCCTCCAGCTTCAACCTCCTGGCCACCCTCCAATTCGCTTGGGAGAGAAGAACGATCACTGCCTGGGACGAGGGCAAAGACATGGGGAAGGCCGTGGACAGCGTAGAGTGTCAACGGCGCCTCAGACTGCCGCCCGGTCGCCTACCCTCCGCCGCTGTCGCCCTCCCTCCCTCCCCCCTGCATCGCTCCCCCACGCTCAGGTCGGGCCTGTCTCCCTACATGGGGGATTTTGGGCGAAACATTAAAAATACCAAAAGCATGCCCCAAACATATCAAAGGCCAGACTATTTTTTGACTATTTTGAAACATTCCCCCTGTAGAGGGACAGGCCCGATTTCACCCCACGCTCCCTTTCGAACTTTTCAGCGCAACTGGATAACCACGAACAATGAAGCACAATGCGTGTCGGGGCAATGCTTCTTTTTGCAGAACGGGCTGTCGGGAACTCGATGCCGCTGAGCATCGCGTCGATCCTTCACGAATCAAGCCAGCTGACTACATGTATGGAAAATCACTCCGCAGGAAATTCAGAAGTCACTCGCAATAGATAACGAGCTCATGGGACCTCTCTTGCTGTGAACGATACGGCCTCAATCCTCTTTGACGCTGTGGCGCCCACTACCTGCAGACTGCTGCCTGCGCGAAGTTGCGTGCACGTGCGTGCTGTAATCGGCGATGTCCGTCGGAATGTCCGTCTCCTCCATCAAGACCATGTCATCTTCATGGTGGGATGACTCGGACAACCCAACTCGCATCCATCCGCATGCTACAAATAGACGTACGATGAGGCGGCGTTTCATAGAGTAAGGAAGGCCAGTGCAACTCTGGCACCATAAAAATCTGAATCGTTTACCTCCCTTGGGCCAAGATGGCTGCGACCGGTTCGGGGCCCATCTGTGGACCGCGGTGCTCAACTATCTTGCTAACCGCGACATGGCGAACCAAACATGAGAAGGAGAGAAGCAGAGAGGACGAGGAGGGGAACCAGGACTAGATGGGCGGAGGGAGGCAGGGGAAACAAAGACAGCGAACGACCGCTTACGGAAGACGTGAGACGATTGGGTAATCGACTTGGACATGGGGGTCCCGCTGCGGGCGTTTAAGATGTGCCGAGTGGGAAATATGAGATCAAAGGAGAAGAGGATTAGGATCACGTAGAGGATGAACTGGTGATAGGACAATTGTATAATACCCTGGCCTCCTGAGATAAGAGCCTACACCGAACCTTACATCATATTATGGTACTTCTGGTACGGACGAACTTTACGAGCACGCCTCTGGCATTGTCGAACGGCTCGCTGGCTCCTGTGCTGAGCATGAAGAGGTCGCGGGGTGGACCTGTCCCATTGCCCATGAAGGCTCAGACCACGTTGCCAGATACTATAGAACTTGTTTGCGTCTCAAGCTTAGGTATGCTGGTTTCCCAATGGCCGAGGCTCGCCTCGAAGTTCGGCCCAGTTCGTAGTGTCACTGAAGCGTACTGCGTGCGACATTGTGCGGGCTTTCTTTGCCTTCTGCGGACTGTTTCCGCCACGTTTGGAGCCAATTTCAACTTCGACCTCCAATCGTTCGATGCGATCCGCGTTGCGAATCGATGTTGGGAACACTTCGCATGTCTTATTCGATGGAGATCTTGCGGCATTGATGTTTTTTTCCGGCGGGATGCCGTCGGCGCTTCGCGTCTCCGCAGCCGTGCTGGCACGCTGTCGAGTGATAGGGTGCTGGAATGTTGTTGGTCGTCTGGTCGAGTTTGTACAGTCGGGGCGCTGACCTAAGGAACCCTAGATAAGGAACGAGGCCCCTTTTTCCTCAAAGTTGATCTTCGATTCCCCATGGAAAACCTTCGGGACACCTAAGGCAAACTGCAAAACAGTCAAGCAACGCCGAGCCCCTCCCCAACGAAAAGGGTTCCTTCTTCAGCGCCCCGACTGTAGTTTTCTAGGACCGACTGTCCCTACCCGCAGCCCCCGTTTCCACACACCTCATCCAATTCTGCTCCCCAGCTCCAGAACGGCCGAACGGCGGCCCAACGATCCACTAAAAGGTCCAAGATGTCCCCAAGAAGCCCCAAGAGGTCTCATAATCCCCCAGGAGACGCCCCAAGAAGTCTCCAGCGAGGCCCGAGGAAGCCAAACACAAAGAACCACTCGAACGTAGGTTGTGTTGCGTCCTGGGCTTTTCGGCTGCAGACAGCCTCGGGAAGTGTCTGAAAAGCCACAAGAATCCACCCAAACGGCCCAAGACAGCCAAAAGAGGGCCCAAGGGCTGACCCAAGACCTGCCCAGCCGCTCCCAAGATGGTTCAACCGAGCCTCTTAGGGAAAACCTGGTATAACCATGGCGCCTGAGATGTCTCCGAGACGACCCTTCGGGCCTCAAGACGGCCCCAAGTTGCTCCAAGGTAGCACCCCGGGAACCTCCAAGAAGTTTTCAAGAGGGAGGAGGAGGGAGGATACCGAGGAGGAAGTAGGAGGAGGAGGAAGAGGAGGAGGAGGAGGAGGAGGAGAAGGAGGAGGAGGAGGAGGACGAGCTCGCGGACAACGAGTGGGTGATTAAGACCCGCGCCAGTTCTGACAGGGCGCTGAACTGGAGCGGTTCTCAAGCTCAATCTCCTTCCTGTTGCGCTGCTGCGCTGGCACTGTGGCTGTGTTTGCCTCATGCAGCTGGATGTCCTCTGGGCTTGCTGCTGCTGACTAGTTGACTCTTTTCCTGGTACCTGTCACGAGCGGATGCGCAATGAACTTTTCTGCAACTCCACTGGTCGTCCGATCTGTATGGCGACCATTGAGTTGTTTCGGGGCTCGGTCGCACCTCGGAGTGTACTGTTTCCAGGTCGCAGTCATACTCGCCAGTCCTCCTTTTGGTTGGACCCTCGTTCTGAATAGAGCACTTGCTTGCTGCTCCGTTTCTTCCTGCGCCTCCTTCTCGTCTTTGTTCTCCTCCTTACTCTTCTCCCTACCTCCTCATATCTCTCCTTTTTTTCTCGCTTCCCCTTTTCTCTTCCCCTCTCTTTGCGTCGCCTGGTCTCACCTGCTGCCCAACATGATCTGTCGCCAATGCGCGTGACACGCAGATCCAAGCTTTTGCGCTCGGTGCCAATGGTGCTGTCACACGCGCAACAGTCGCCACTTTCCTGCGCCATTGGGGGTCCAGCCGAGAGGCGGTCCTGCGCGAACCCAAACTATTACTCTCAGCCCCATGGAATGCTGCCACACGCACAACAATCGCCACTTTCCCGTGCCCCTTGGGGGTCCAACGGAGGGAGTGGTAGCCCTACGTAAATTAAGGCTCTCACTCTTGGCCCATGGGTGCTGCCACACGCGCAGCTGCTATCACTTTGCTGCGCCCAGTGGGGATCCAATGCAATGGCGGTCCTTGGCGAATCCATGCTAGTAGTCTCAACCCCATGGTTGCTACCACACGCGCATTCGTCATTACTTTACTGCGCCCCAATAAGGTCCAGCGGGGTGCCGTTCCACGCGCACACCGAAAAACCTCGCCTCACTCTGTGCTGCCACACGTACGCCTGTCGCCCATTTCCCGCGACCCTGGGGTGCCCAGCGCAATGCCATTCCACGGATACCCAATTTCAGCCCTCGCCTGCCTGGGCAGACCCAGGCGTGCGAATGCCGCCACTGTCCTGCGCCCATGGGCGGAGTGCTGCTGCTGCTGCTGCTGCTGCTGCTGCTGCCCCCATGTCGATCCAAACGGGACCTCGCCTCCCTGGGTGTGGCCAAGCGTGCAACTGCCGCCACTTTCCTGTAATGGCATTCAACACGGTAACGCCTTGCACGAGTGGGTTGAATACGTCCTTGTCTCGTGATCCCATACACAAGCTTCAGTGTACAATGAGCATATCCTCATTCATAATACTTTTGCAGATAGGGCCTTGATTGCGTTGGGGCGTGAATGACCTCTCGCTCATAGCTGCGATTGTGTCGCGTCGCTGGGACTGAACTGGTGGTTGTGTAGACCTGATGGCCGCGGAGTTTGAGGATGTGCGTTTCCCCGCAGCACTGCAGCGCAGCGCAAACTTTTAAGGATGTGTCTGATGGCACAAAGGGCCCTGGCTTTAGTAGTACCCGCATTGCCATGTCTACGGACTAGCTTGACGAGGGCCAATCACATTAGCCAGTTGCACGCAAATGGATAGAATTCGAAAGTGAAAAAGTATATGTCTGACGCAACACTGTACAACTTGAGCGCCTCTGAAACTCTCGGGGCTTACACTTCGTGGGTTGCAACAAAATTATAATCCGCGAGGGGCTGGCTGAAACGGGATATGCATCCTGTGGATACCTCCCCTGGTGGATCTTGGCAATGGAACATTTTAAACGTGTTGCACCGGTTCGTCTCATAACAAATCCATCATCGTACCGCAGGTCCTGGATGTCCTCAGGCCCCTTGCAGTCCCCAGTGCTGTGTACCGTAACTGCTCCTCGATGTCCCAGACCCCAGCTTACGGGCGGCTTCGCGCACTTCTGGACATCGTCGCGTGACTTTTCCGAGGCGGCCTCGGGAGCGCATTTGGAGACCCACACATCCACATGCCCTGCCCCTTGTAGCGTTGTGGATGCCACGACAATGGGCACCCTAACAGTCCGATCATTGATCTTATCCTGTGTTTGAACATGTCGGAAAATGTTCTAAACATGTTTAAAGCTTTTTGGCTATATATATATATATGTGCGCTTAAAACATGTGTAAAACATGTTTTAGACATTTGGACACTATTTGGCAACATGCTTCCTCTCCATTGATCGCCCTCCACAATTGTAGCGTCCCAACGACGCGCCGGCGCTGGCGAGGCCCTCGCCTTAATGCCTCGCCGCCCTCGCCCTCGCAGTCGTCGCCGTTGCTGCCGCGGCCGCCGCCGCCGTCGCCGCCTGCCAGCGGGCCTGCCAGAGTCCAGGGATGGGCTCCCCGCGGTCCCCCTCCCAGAGGAGGCCCCCCTCTCGGAGGGGGCCCCCTTCCCGGAGGGGGCCCCCCTTCCAGGAGGGCCCCCCCTCCTCCAGGGGGGGGGTCCCTTCCCGGAAGCCCTCCCCCCCCGAGATTCGGTCTCTTTACAACCAGAACAACCACTTTACAACCAGATGGGTTACTTTACAACCAACATAGGATTGGAAAGTATGGTTTTTCATCGAGAAAGTCCACTTTGCAACCAGAACGGCCCACTTTACAACCAGAACGGACCACTTTACAACCAGCTCAGAGTGGCCGTGCGTGTTTGGGCGTTCCGCAAAGTGCTCCAGAGCAAGTGGGCGCTCTGAAAGATGCTCCAGAGCAAGTGGGCGCTCGCAAAAGTGCTCCAGGGCGCGCTCCAGGAGGAGGAGGAGGAGGAGGACGACGACGACGCCGAGGCCGAACAGGTTGTGTCGGACCATCTTGGGGTTATCGGGTCGGGTCTGGAGGCCGCTTCCGGGGCCCACGAGCGCCTCCACGAGAGCTTTGGCTACAGAGGCTCTTTCGGAGAGGTAACCGCTATCAGAAACTCAGAACAGGACAGGATCTGCTAGCAGGGGCCAAGCCTCCTCAACAAGGGCCCAGTGCTCGCACGGGAATACGGCGACAGCATACGTAGGAAGGCTCAGGGCGACGCGCTGCCCATTTGCGATCGCTCACAGGAAGCGAGCCCAGTGGCCTCCACAAGGGCCCAGCGCTCCAGGGGACTAGGCCATTGGCACCGCGGGCCTCTTGGGCCACGTTGGCCGCTGAAGCCCCACGGTGTTCTGCAAGGGGCTAAGTGCTCCAGCTCCAGTTGGCCCCCTCCTGCTCCTCCTTTTCGTTGTGGCCCTGACTTCCTGCCCCTGGCACGTCTGAACTCGCGCGGGTAATGAGCCCGACCTCGTAATGGAGATGAGGAGCTAAGCGGCCTCAAAAAGGGCCCAGTGCTCCCACAGGCGTAGTGCGCAGTGCTTCTTCGTGCGCGATGGGCAACTTTACAACCAACATGCCTCAAAGAGCCCAAAGCCACCCTTGCGCTTGCCCACGGAGATTTCAGGGAAAACCCCGCGTGCATTCAATATGTGTTTCCACTTGCCTGGTTGTAAAGTGCCCTTCCCGGTTGTAAAGTGCCCTTCTCGGATTTTGTAAGCTGGTTGTAAAGTGACCCATCTGGTTGTAAAGTGCGCTTCTGGTTGTAAAGTGACCCGCACGCCCCCCCCCCCCCATGGGTGGCCCCGGCCGATGTCTCGCGCGCTGCGGTCGGAGCTGGCCCTCTCCGGGAAGTGCGGCGCGAGAGCTCGAGGACGCGAAGTTCACGGATGCGCGATGAGGATCAGTACAGTCGGGGCGTTGACCTAAGGAACCCTAAATAAGGAACGAGGCCCCTTTTTTCCGTGAGTTGAACTTCGATTTCCTATCGAAAACCTATGGAAAATCCTAGGCAAGCTGCGAAACAATTAAGGAACACGGAGCCCCTCCCCAACGAAAAGGGTTCCTTCTTCAGGGCCCCGACTGTAGTCCAAGTTGCGTTGCAGCTGCGTCGTGGCACGGGGGTTTTCCTCGTGGCCACGGCCGTCCCCGCCTTGACATCCCTGCCAACCACGCACCCCTCAGGGAGGGGGGGG
Source organism: Prorocentrum cordatum (assembly GCA_963575745.1). Lineage (NCBI taxonomy): Eukaryota > Dinophyceae > Prorocentrales > Prorocentraceae > Prorocentrum > Prorocentrum cordatum. The sequence continues at coordinate 68,225 of CAUYUJ010009136.1, forward strand.
GGACCCCCCCTTCCCAGAGGGGTCCCTGCCGATTTCGGTGCCGACATGGCTCGACGCGATCTGGTTTCCGATTCGATCCGACTCGGCCCTGCTGACTTTTGCCGATCCGATGACTCAGCCGACTTCTGCCGATTCGATGTCCGGGTTGATCTGATTCGACTTATCGATTCGATGCTGGGGCCGCCTGTGGTTCCCTGGAGCTCTTTCGGCGGCGAGCAAGGGGGGGTCCTCCTCCTCCTCCTCCTCCGCCTCCTCCTCCTCATGCTCCTCCTCCTTCTCCTTCTTCTCCTTCTCCTCCTCCTCCTCCTCCTCCTCCTCCTCCTCCCCTGGAGCTCTTTGGGAGCATCTCGGGCCGTCTTGGAGGCCCTGGGGGCCCGGCCCACGGCCACCACCGCCCAGACACATATTGCCAAAGCGGCCAAACCCTCTGAGCATTACATGGTTGACATACAGTCGGGCTGCTGAGATTCGGCGGCCCAACGGGCCAGAGGCGTGCTAAGACCTCTGGTAACTGGTTAACAATATTTCTAATTCGCGCGCGCGGATCGGCCCCTGGGGGCTCCCGGACGAGAAGTACCCCGGCAAGGTCCCGGGAGAAGCCACCAGAGCAGTCCAGGGGAAGGCCATTTTTCGACACCCCTCACGAGGATCGTGGCCTCCGAGGGGGGGCCGCAATCGACTACCCCCCCTCCCGCCCCAAGAGGCCCCCAAAAGCCCCCCAGGAGGCCCTGGGGGCCCCCAAGACGCCGCCAAGGAGCCCCAAGAGACTCCCAAGAGGTCCCCAAGAGGCCCCCAAGAGACCCTAAAGAGGGCTCCAGGGCCGGCGGAATGAGCGAAGCGATTCAATAAGGAACGCTAAAGGATAAAGAAGGAACGAAGCCCCTCTGTGGCTTCAAACAAGCCTGGGTGCACGAGAAGGGCTACGAGGAACAACCACGGAAGGACGTAAGGAACATCGAGCCCCTTCCGAATCCAAACTGTTCCTTGTTTCAGCGTCGTGGCTGTATACACGGTGAACGTATTTTCAACATGGCGTTTTTGAAGAGTGTCCAGGAATGCGCACGAGCCTACCACGATGGCTCTCAGACATTCAAGAAATGCCCAAGCATGGCCCTCGAGACCGCCAAAAAGTGTTTCAAACGCCCCCCAAAGATCCCTGCATGCTCCCGAATCGCCCCCCAAAAACCAAGCCCCCCAAGAGACCCCAACACGCTTTCAAGAGGCCTCCGAGAGGCTTCCGGTCCACGACCCAGGCACGGTGGCCCCGTTATGGCTCCAAGACGGCCGATGAGTCTCTCAAGACGCCGCAAGGGCGGTCCCAGAAAGCCCTCAAGATATTCAGAATAAGCACATCTCATTGATTCACTTCGGTTGTTGGCAGATCTTAGCGTTCTCTCATTTCGGTTTCGGGAGCTCCCAAGACGGCCCAACAGCCCCCAAATATCACCCGCAGACGGCCCAGCATGACCCAAAGAGGGCCTCAAACGGCCCAGGAGGGCAGAGACCGCCCCAAGAGAGCCCCGAGAGGTCCCAAGAAGGCCCGCGAGGGCCCACACGGAGCCCTATAGAGCAGCCAGAAGACTGCACAATACAGTGCGGGCGCGGCCGCAAGAAACCCCCGCAAGAAACCCAGCCCTGGAAACCCGCGCGCGGGGTGCACCCAAAGGGAAACCTCGAGCACCCTGAACGCAGCAGCTTCTTCAACGGCTGCGGGAAGTCACCGCGCAGCGCGCGGAGCGAAGAAACCCAGGATACCCTGACGAAAAGCTTATGGTTTCTTGATGCGCGCCCCCACTGTACTGCCCCTCCAGGTGGGCAACTAGCCGGAGCCGGTGCGGAATAGTTGCGGGAGGACCCTGCCATGCGGGTGCTGGCGCCTCTCTCCCTTGGGCCACGACGCATCGCTGCATGTAACACTGGGGGGAGGAGAAAGAAGCGGGGCAAGGATCAAGTCGGGCCTGTCCCCCTGCAGGGGGATTCTCGACGAAAAATGAAACGTACCCGAAAAATAATGAAGGCATAGTCCCAAAATAGCCTGGGGACCATTTCTTGAATATTTGTGGACCTTTTTGGGGCTTTTTTGGGGGTATTTCTTTCATTCTTCGTCGAAGATCCCCGTGTAGGGGGGGACACGCCCGACACAACGCAAGGAGTATTTTCTTATTCTTCGTCGAAAATCCCCGTGTATGGGGGGGACACGCCCGACACGACGAAAGGAGGGGTGCGTGAGACAAGGCAGAGGGTCGGGCCGGGCGGCACGAAGGGGCATAGCAACGGGGGGGGGGTTGAGAGTCCGCCCACGCAGCTGCTTCTCCCGGCGCCTCCCGGCGCCGGGAGGCGCCGATGCATCGAGGAGTGGGCCCCTCGGTGGGGCCGAAACCAGCTGCGTGCAGCAGATTTCGTCCCCCCCCCCCCCTTTCCCAATCCCCCCCCCCCGCGTCCGGCCCGAGAGTCGGCTGCACGCCAGAGTGACCCTGGGCAAGAGTGACCCTTGGTGCGCGGCTTTTTGAGGGCCGCGCGGGGACCAAACCTGGGCGCGCAAGCCGTTGCTCCTGCTTCGCTTTCAACCATCTGGGGACCCACCTGTGCCCGCACCAGAGGTCACTCCGGCGAAAGGTCGCTCTTACGTCTAGCCGGGAGAGGGGGAGGAGAAGGGGAGAGAGGAGGAAGGAAGACGGACAACACACACACACACACAGACGGGAGCATCCGACCGGTGCGCATCGTCCGACCGTCCCCGCGTGCCGCTCGCGCCTGGCCCCCCAGCTTCCTCCATCCGCAGGCGGGGCCCCTCGACGGAGGCGGCGGCCACGCGACAGCGCACGGGCGGCGGACGAATCAATTGTGAAGGAGGAGGATGTGGAGGAGGAGGGGGAGGAGGAGGAGGAGGAGGAGGAGGAGGAGGAGGAGGAGGAGGAGGAGGAGGAGGAGGAGGAGGAGGAGGAGGAGGAGGAGGAGGGAGGAGGAGGAGCAGGAGGAGCAGGAGCAGGTGGAGGAGGAGGACCGTACATGGACGTTCTATTCGAACCCTGTGGCCCAGGATGCCCCCCAGACCCCCCGAAATTAATATTGATGGCGTAGCGACGGGGGGGGCGTGAGTGGACAGAAATATTCGAACCCCAAAGCACTGCCTTTACTGAGATCAACATTGATGTCGGGGGCGCGGGGGCGATTTAGAATCTCCCTCGAATGTGTGAGGGTTCGAATATATTTTCCATCTACTGGAGCGCACGTAGAATAGGGGCAACGAGCGACTGCTCGAAACTGCAGAGGTGGTTGCGTGCTGAGTGGGAGCTGGGAGACTCATCCCAGCCCCTGAGCCCAGAGGTCACCCCAGATGCGGGCCTGAAGCGGATCGGCCGCCTCCCGCGCAGCAGAAAGGGAGGATCGATCGATCGAGCTCTCGGGCGTTCGGTGCCACGCTGCTATGCTGTCTTGGCCTAAGCATGATAGCTGTTCAAAATCTAGTGCGGCCTAGCTGTGGTCACGTCGTTCGAAAGGGGGTCGCTGACGCCAGTTGCCGCTCTGGCCCGACCTGCACTGTCCTTTTCCGCGCAGGGGATAGGAGGGGGAGGAGCTTCGCTGCGACTATATTCTGCGAGCGTGGCTTCACCTGATCTCCACTAGGAGCATTCACACCCTTCGCAACAGCTCAGCTCTTCGAGCAGCTCTGTCATCTCCTCTGGGTCAAAGACGAACCGTGGATCCTGCCAGATCAATTTCGCAATCGCAATGCGCATTGGACTGTTTCCATGCGTTAAGACGGCTTGATCCGCGGAGAAGCCACCGATGGTTCTGTGATTCACCATGTTGAACCGCGTTTGATTCAAAAGGGCCTTCACAAGTATCATATTATCTAAGCGAGCTGCAGCTATCAACGCAGATTCATTGTTCTCGCCAACATAGTTGACGTCGACTGACTCATGGCTGATCATCACAGCCGCGGCGTCGGTCCAATTGTTGTCGACTGCCCAAAATAAAGCAGAGCCCGCTGGAGCCTTCATACACTCAGCATTGATCATATCTGGGCACAGGTGATCCAAATAACCCTGGACCAGCACCGAATCTCCGAACATTGCAGCCAAGCATAATGCAGACTCGCCATGTCTGCCAGCAGGATATATCGCCGCCGACAGGTTCGAACAACGGTTCGCTGACCCATCGAAACTTAGCGGCATGGTAATCTCTCGGACAGCATATCTCCAAATACTGCCTACAAGCGCGCAAATAAGCGCGCACATCAAACATTGACGAATGGAATGTGAACGAGGCAGTCCTTCGACGATCTTGTCAATAAACTTTCTCCACGACCGCAAATTCAACTGCGATTCGTCATCCCAAAGCAGACATCGCAAGGCATTGCAATCTTGCCCTGGTTTCACTGGGTCTAAGACGTAAACTCGAAAACCTGGGTCTTCCTCCAAGCGTTCCAATATAAGTCTGGCCTCTGTCAAGCAGGCGCACCCAGGGTTAGACTTACATTTCGTCCTGTATGCATCCGAAAAGACAACTACCACTGCATCAGCTCCATCAAGCTGCTGGCCCCACCGCCTCTTCCAATCCCCATCAGCAACTCCGTTCGGAAGCAAATCGCACATTTGCCAGCCTGGCACTTTCGTGACAACATCTCTGTATTTGGCGACGTACAGCCCATCTTCCGACGCAAATGAATTTTGGATATGCTTCATACCTGCACGTGCCATGCCTAGCCAGAGGTAGAACCACGTTTGATAAAACCGCTGAGCGGCGCGGTCTGGAACGAAACTGGCTTGAGCGAAATGGCTTGAGCCAAAACGGCTTGAGCCAAAATGGCTACGGAGGGGATAAGAGGGGGAGGAGGAGTGCCGGGAGTGCCACCTGCGGCGAAGGTCGGAGCTCGCGCTCGATCCCGCGTGCGCGGGGGATGGCAGCGCACAGGAGCGCGACCGACTCGATGATGAGTACGCCTGGGTCGAGCCACGGGTGTGCGGCGAGCAGTGTCAGGAGCCCGCCTCGGCAGCAGCGGCGGCGGCAAGCTTCGGCCGGGCGCCCCTGCCGGCGCGACGGGCTATGGGGTTGCCAACCGCACTGCAGCATCAAAACCACCACTGCGCTCGCAGGGCCGCGGACATGACGCCCAGCTGGTGATATAGCTTGCATCTTGGCGGACACTGTGCTCCTCACGCAGTCGGCTGCAGTCTTGCTGGGTCCCGCTGGGCCCGAAGATCGAGTGTGATCCTCAAAAATGGTCATCGCTGGTTCAGGCCGCAAGCTGTGCCAAGTCGGCGACGTAGTCTTAGAAGGGCCGTGCCGAAAAACCCATACATCTGGTGGCCATGCTGAGCCACCGTCTCGCCAGCCACCTCCTCCGAGGCCGCTGCCGCTGGACACTGCCGACTCTCCCAGACCTCCTTCGAAGTACGAGCGCTCGCGAGGGCCTTCGACGCAGGGGCTCCCCCCAGCAGGGGATGCGACATAAGAAACGAATACTCCAGATTTCGTAATAAAGGGAGGGGGGTCTCATTTCGGGGGGGTCTCTTCCAGGCTATCTTGGAGGGCCTGAGGGGGTCTGGGGACGATGTTTTGGAGGGTTCTCCCACGGGGGGGGTCTAAAAATTCTCGTCTGGGAGGGTTGAGACCCCCTCCCTTTTATCACGAAATCTGGAGTATGTTTTGGCTTGAAACGCGCCCGGGTGCACGAGGGGCGCCGAAGAAGCCATGGAAGGACCTGCGACTGGCGAGCCCCTTCCGGGCCCGAGCCGTTCCTGGTCTCGACGCCTCGACTGTAGGGCTCGCTCCTGTCGCGACGACCTGTGCGCTGGCCCCTCACACTGCCCGGATCGTCCAACCTTTTGGACGCCCGAAAGGGGTACGGAAAACATGGGTACCATGCCCAACAGCAGATGTTGCCCCAGACCAACCGCGGCCGCTGTTGGGCAGGCGGCCTTCTGCCTCGCATGGACACGGGCCGCGGCGGCGCGGACAGCGAGTCCTGCTCAGAATGAACAGGAACCGCTGCTGGGCATTGTTTAACGGGCGAAGAACGGTATACAATAAACTTTTTCGCTGTCGGGGACACCTGCCCCAGGGCGGCTGGAAAGTTTATACCCTTACGGTGGCACCGTAGGGGTATAAACTTTCCAGCCGCCCAGGGGCAGGTGTCCCCGACGGCGAAAAAGTTTATCTTATACCGTTCTTCGCTCGCTGAATTGTACCCGTTCTTTCCGTACCCATTTCGTTCGTGCCGAAGCCCTGCACGGCCGCGGCTCTGCGGCACCGCCAGGCGCTCGACGCCGGCCGATCCGAGGCCGCTGGCGGCGTCCCTCTGGCGTCGCCCTCGCGGCGGTGCGGGCGCTGCGCTGCCGGACCCTTCCGCTCCATCCTTCTGTGAAGGGGCCCTGGGGCACACCAATAAATAGGCACAAATAACAGGATTCCCCATATTTTTCAATAATTTTTGGGTTTTTTGTCTTCCCCCCCACTCCCCATGTTTTCCCATATTTTCTGGGGAATCGACGATTAATTGTGTCTGTGTTTTTTTTCTCCCTCCTGAATCCTTCTGTCCTGTTCGTTCATGCCCTTTCGCGGCACGTCCCCCTGAGGTAGACGAGGTAGCATTCCTGGCCGGCTGCGTCGGCTTGAGGCGCTCCTGGCCAAGCTCTCCTTTTTCAGGGCAAGTGAGCCGCCCCGTTGCCACACGACGGCGGCAGCGTGAGCGAGCAGGAGCTTCAAGCAGCTATGGCACGGCGAGGGGGCGCATGTACACTGCATGATGAGATGATGAAGCAAGCCGCAAACTTGACGCAGGCGGCAGTCCCCATCGGTCGGAAGAAGTAGATAGAAACATGAAGTAGGAAGGCGTTGAAAGTAGGTTGGGTTCCGCCCGCCCCCTAAGAATGACGAAAAAGGTTAAGCCACTCGATCACTGAAGTAGGAAGGCGCTTGAAGTAGATTGGAATCAAGGAAAATACCGACTTTCAACGGCCGATAAGTATTTCTGGTGGTTCGCCTTTTGGGAGCTTTCGCCCCCATGTGGGCCCTGATGCCGTGCGTGTCCTGCAGAGCCCCTCGCGCACAAGCAGATGGCATCTGGCCTGAACACTGCCTTGGAGCAGCTCGGCAACGAGGAGGTGGAGGAGCAGGATGTCGCGCAGGGGGAAGAGGAACATCAGGAGGAGGAGGAGGAGGAGAATTAGCAGCAGGAGGGGTGCAAGCTGTGAGTGATTGTTCGGGGTGCAAGCTATGAGTGGAGATGCTGGGCCTTCGAGAAGCCCGCGGAATCCCCCCCACCGTGTCTTCGGGCGTGCGAGCCTTGAAGAAGAAACGACGCGTGCTGGGGGGCGATTATGCGATGGAGCAGCTGCTCATGGAATCATTCGTAGGAGGGTGAGATCCTCGAACCCGTTGCTCGGCCGTCTCGGTCTCAAAGTCTGGAAAGACTTCAGGATGTGTGGGTTGCCGCGGCATCCCATGATCCTGGACACGTTATTCCTTGTCCTCCTCATCCTCATCGTCTTCATCCTGCTCCTCCTGCTCTTTCTCCTCATCCAATCCTGCCCCTCCTCCTTCTCAACATTGTCCTCATCATCTTCCTCCCGCTTCTCTTCAATCCTCCTCCTCATCTTCTTTATCTCGTCTTTCTCGTCTTCCTCCTCCTTCTCTCTTATCTGTCCTCCTCTCCCTCCTCCCCTCTCCTTCCTGCCCCGCCCTCTCTCTCGCACTCCTCGCGCCCTGATTTTCCTTCTCGAGTCAGAACCATGATTAATGCCCGGCCAGGGCGCCGCGCGACACTTCTGGGCGCTCCCCAGCGCCGGCGGAGGCGCTCCCGCCGCTCGCCCGAGGCGGACGTGCAGGCGGTGCCTCGCCGAAGCCAGCCGTGCCGGTCGGCCAGGAGGCTGCGACAGGGGCGGCCGGCCCGGGGGCAGAGAGGGTCCTCACGCGCCGCCACCGTGCCCGGCCAGCGCCGTCCTGGGCCCTGGCATGGTGCATACGCCCTCCCGACCACGGCCAGGAGGTCCTACAGTTAAGTCGGGCGTGTCCCCCTACAGGCTGAGTTTGGACGAAAAATGAAGCATACCAGAAAAACGCACTGAACATGCGCAAAAATGGTAAAACAAATAGTCCCCGGACTGTTTTTTTTTGTGTGTGTGTGACTATTTTTGAAATTCCCCCCTGTAGAGGGACAGGCCCGACTTAAGCCTACAGTCAGAACTGGTAGCAAGGCTGCGCGGTGAGGACTCAAGGGCCTCGGACGCCCATGTCGGAGCTGCTCGAGCGGGGATGGCCATCGAGAGTGGTGAAGGATGGGCCGAAGAGGCAAGGATGCAAGGCTACCCTGGGGAAGGCTACCCATCCTCACCGTCGGTTTCGACTGCGCACGCCATCCTGGGGCCCGGGGTGGCCATGGCCAGACATGGCAGGGATGTAGAGGAACTTCCTGCGGATGGTGAGCAGGCTCTTCCCGTGCGGCGGGCCCGTGTCGCAGCGACGCTGGTGATGATCTCTGACCCCGCGTGGACCGCTCAACACGCATCGGCCGCACGCAAGGAGTGCCCCTGGACAAGCATGGCCTCTCGGGTGCAGCTCTCGGGGGCCGCGACGAGGGCCAAATCCAAGGGCGACGGCCGGTGCAGTGGGAACAAGGAAAGGCGACACCAACACTAGCAGGGCGAGGAGGTGCGAGGAGGCACGGGGAGTCTCCCTGGTGGTGTGGCCCCCCCCTCTCGCTCGAGACATCCCCAGCATCCAGCTCGGGGGGGCATCGTGGACCTCCTCGCTGGAGGTGGGCCCCCTGGTGGTGTTGGTATCGCTTCTCCTCCCTCCGAGGCAGGGGGGGACCCCTGTGAGCCCGGGCCCAAAAGGTCACTCCAGCGAAGGGCCACTCCGATACGTGCGGCCGAAGCGGCCGCGGCGTTCCGACAGCCAGCGCAGCTCGTTGGGCGACGGCCGGGGCTCCCGGCCACCGGCGGCGCTCCGCCCAGAACGCCCATACAGGAGGGCCGCCCTCCGCGGCGGCGGGGCACGAGCCTGCCGTGCAGTCGGGTTGCTGTCGTGGCCCCCCCCCTGCGAGGGTCGAGGCCCACTCCGGCGGCCAGAGCCCTTCGAGAGCTCCATCACGGAGGCGCTGAGACCTCCACCCCTGCGAGGGTCGAGGCCCACTCTGGCGGCCAGAGCCCCTCGAGAGCTCCACCAGAACGGCGGCGCGGATGCCCCCATCGGCCTCCGGTGGACTGCGTTCGGGCTCGATTCTTGGCCCTCCACCAGGGTCGAGGCCCACTCCAGCAGCCAGAGCTTTTCGAGAGCTCCAGGACGGCAGCGCTGATACCCCGATCGGCCTCCAGTGGACTGCGTACCGTGTCGGGGATCGACTTGACAACACGGTATAGGATACGAGTCACCATGGCGTGCGGAGGGGGGGGGGCGGGGGGCCCTGCCGATGCTGCCAGGTGCCGCCAGCCGCGTGGCACGGCCCCTGCAGGTGGAAGTGCAGGCTGCAGCCCCGTCCGTCGCTTCCGCACGGCGCTCGGAGGTGCTGTCACGCACCCCAGGGCTCAACCAGAGCAGTGCTTCTCGTTTTCGTTTTGTTTTCGCTTTCCCTCGCTGTGTCTCCAGCCCGCCTCTGCTGCGAAGCGCGAAGTCGAAACGACACCGGCCCAGGAAATCGCCCAGGCACCTGTTAGGGGTGGGGCCCCCATCGCCTGGCTGCTCGGCGAGGGCCATCCTGGGCCCACGACAGCACATGGACCCTCGAGGCCTCGGCCAGGAGGGCTCTGCCCCCCCCTCCAATGCTGATGGGACCGCCCCCCCCCCCTTCCCCCCCGCCCCCATCACCCGAACGCGTGCAGTGCCGCCCCCAAGAGCTTGCCGCCCCTTTCGCGGACTCTGGCGGCTGGGGCGGCCCCCGACGTCCGATGATGTGCGCGCTTCAGTCCGCGGCCGCCAGGAGGCCCCGGCCCCTCTTCCCGGCGAATTGTCTTTCGCCCCGGATTCGTTTTCGATGGCTCAGGGGCCCGAGAATGGGCCCCGGTCGAGGGCACTCGGCCCCGGATCCGTTGCTGAGAGCCCCAGGGGCCCGGCCACGGGCCCCAGAGGCCGAGATCGAGGGAAAACGCCAGAACTGCAACAAGTATACCGCCGGAGATCTGGGCTCGCCCGTGCGCTCTCCCGCAGGCCCGGCGGATCGGGTTCCGCCCCTCAGGCGGTCGGCTTCCCGCCAAGCTTCTCGCGCACGCGCTGCACCACCTCGGAGGCCGTGGCGCTGGAATAATACAGGTCGTTCATTCCTAATCGTGCTCATCTCTCATTGCGCTCGTTTCTAATCGTTCCTGGCCCCCTAGTGGCCAGGAAGAGGCCCAGGACAGAACAATCAGCAATGAAAGGATCCTGGCACCCCAAAAAATCAAAGAACTCTCGAAAACTTAGATTTAAGCGCTGCGTACATCACCAGCGTCATCACTGCCAGCACATCGTCAACACACTCACAGCCTAGGTCACCTGACTTCGCGCCTCGCCCCCACTCGATGAGCGGCTATCGTCGCGCCCTCGCGCCGCCGCAGGGTCGAAGGTCCCAGCCGCGACGCGCGACGCGCGCTGATCCTCGTGCAACTAGGGGAGACATGGATCACCGCATCCGCAAGTATCTTCATCGCCACCACCACCATCATCATCATCATCATCATCATCATCACCATCACCATCATCATCATCATCATCATCATCATCATCACCACCACCATCATCATCATCATCACCATCACCATCACCGCCACCACCACCATGATCATCATCATCATCATCATCATCATCATCATCATCATCATCATCATCATCATCATCATCATCATCATCATGAGCATGATCATGATCATCGTCATCATCAGCATCATCATCAACATCATCATCGTCATCACCATCACCACCGTCACCATCATCCTCATCATCACCATCTGCATCATCATCATTATCATTATCATCACCATCATCAGAAGCATCATCACCAGTGTCATCATCACGGTCAGCACCATCATCATCATCATCATCAGCATCATCAGTAACATCAGCATCATCATAATCAGCATCATCATCACCACCATTACCACCACCATCATCATCATCATCATAATCATCGTCATCACCGCCACCACCGCCATCATCATCACCAACATCATCATCGCCATCGTCATCAGCGTCATCATCATCATTGTCATCATCATTCTCACTCTTTTCATGATCAGCACCATAATCAACAGCATCATCACTATTATCATGATCATCATCATAACCATCATCAGCATCAGCAACATCAGCAGCATCAGCACCGTCAACAACATCATCAGCAGCATCGCAACCATCATCAACATCATCATGACCAGCAGTATCAGCATCAGCATGATCAGCATCACCATCAGCATCATTAGCATCATCATCAGCAGCATCATCAGCATCACCATCAGAGTCATCATCATCAGCGGCATCATCAGCACCATCATGACCATCATCATCAACATCATCATCAACACCATTATCACCAGGCTCATCATCATCATCATCATCATCATCATCATCATCATCATCATCATCATCATTATTATCATCAAAATCATCATCGTCGGCATGATAACCATCACCATCGCCATCATTATCATCATCATCATCATCGCCATGATCATCATCATCGCCGCCACCATCACCATCACCACCACCATCGTCATCATCATCATCATCACCATCATCATCATCATCATCATCATCATCATCATCTTCATCATCATCGTCAACATCGTCATCACCATCACCACCGTCACCATCATCATCATCACCATCATCACCATCATCATCAACATCATCATTATCGATCATCAAAACCATCATCATCTTCGTCAATATCATCGTCGTCATCATTATCACAACATCGGCGCGGGCGACACCACCTCGGAAGCCGTGACGCCCTCCGCCGCCAGGATGGCCGGGATCGCGCACAGGGATCGCTCCCGCAGGCCAGAGAGAACCTGAGCCCAGGCGTAGATCTTGCCCGAAGTCACCGGGAGACAGGGGAGGAGTGAGACGAGAACAAAACAAATACGACGAATAACAACAATAATAAGAATAAGAAGAATAATAAGACGACTAACAATAATACTAATAATTCGGTTACTAATATTACTTAGAATAAGAGTAACAATTCTAGCAACAATAACCACATGGACCAATACTCATAAACATAATAATGATACTACGACTGCTACTCCTCCTCCTCCTCCTCCTCCTCCTACTACTACTACTACTAATACTACCACCACTATCATTATTACTAGTACTAGTACTCGTACTAGTACTCGTACTAGTATTAGTACTAGTACTAGTACTAGTACTAGTACTACTACTAGTACTAGTACTAGTACTAGTACTAGTACTAGTACTAGTACTAGTACTACTACTACTACTACTACTACGACTGCTACGATTACTAATCATTATAAAGGCAATGCTGTTATTGTTCATGTCTATAACAATCATAATGGGATGACGACGATGATAATGACGATGATGCTGCTGATGCTGATTCTGCGAATGATGATGACCAAGAAGAGGACGGGGGAGAGGCGGAGGAGGAGGAGGAGCAGGAGGTTGAAGGGGGAAGCGGAGGAGGAATAGGAAGAGAAACAGGATGAGGGGGAGGGGGGAAGGAGCCGAGAGGAGGGGAGGGGAGGGAAATGGGAATGTGCATCGACCAAATTTATTATAACCTGATACCACCAGCCCCGGCCTCAGAAAACGACGAACGGCGAGAGCACGAAGGGAATGGCTGACCCTGCTATACTCCACGTGCTGCATGTGCACTGCGCCCGTAGGAAAGATAGCCGACCGATAGACCACGACGAGGCAGGGGATAATCCCGTGTGCACCACGAAGACGCCCCTCACGGTGCGACTGCCTGTACGAGCGACTGAAACCAAGAAACCACATAGCATTCACCACGCACTCGTGAATGATGAGAAATGCTCACGAAGCCCACTTCCAAGCAGGGGAACACACAACCCTCCCACGTATACCAACAAGCGAAACTTCGAATGCGCTGCACACGCCAACACAGGTGACTGACGAGGACCAGCTTTATCCCAAAGGCGAGTGACCATGTACTTGGAAGATGCAGAGCGGTTAGTTACCGATCACTGGGACTTTCAACATGACCGCTGCAACATATCATAACATGTGGCAATATAGAACATACCAGAAAAACCGCAACACCCTGTGAATAAAAATCCGGTGGGCATCCCATCGGCACAGTGACATGTGAGCCCGTGCAAGTTCTGTAAGCTGTAAACAAATACTCTCGCCCTGCTTTGTCGTCGAGAAAGAGAAGCCGACAACTACGAAGCCATGTAACACTGAACAAGTATGTGCCTGTCTCCGTGAAGTGCGATAGGTCGAACGAATCCCGGCACCTCCTCCAAGCAAGTGGGCCTCGCCGTCCGAAAATCGTGGTCGCCTCGACGTTCCCCAAGCACCGACGTGAAGGTGCAGGGCGCGATTGCAAGACTGGTTGGAACCAAAAGAAAGGGCTGTGGCCCGCCTTGAACCGCTTGTGCTTGAGGGGAGGAGGGGAGGGAGGGAGGGAGGGAGGGAGGGAGGGAGGGAGGGAGGAGGAGGAGGAGGGGGAGGAGGACGTTGAGGACTCAGGCCTCAGGGGGTGGCCTCGGTGCGTGGGCGGTGCATCGGGGCCCCTGGGGTGAACGGAAATCCGCCAAGACGTCGCTTGCGGCGCCGCGGCCCAGGGGCATTGGTGCCCTGGTGGGCCTGGGGCGGCACCCCGACTCTGAAAGGAGGTCCGCTGTGCTGAGTCGGTCTGCCGTCTCAGGTCCATCGGGGACCCAGCGTTTTAGGGCCGTGTGGGTAACCCCCCACGGCTGGCGCGGACTGGTTCCCGGGTCTGCGTCGGCCTGCGCGGTACCAGCCATTTGCGGTTGCTGGCTCTGGTCGCTGCTGTTGCCCGCCCCTGACGTCGGGGTGGCGGGTGTGACCAGGGGGGTCGGCTCTCTTGAAGAGCACGGCTCAGAGACGTGCACCACCTGACCCCCCCTTGGGCAGTGGGGTCTGCGGGGATGGGCCCGGCCACCCAGACGCCTGCCCGCCTCGGGTGCCCCGCCCGCTGGTCCGTCGGGTGAGGCCAGGGTCCCCTGGGGCAGGAAGACCCAGGGAGGCTCGGGGGGCCGACCGCTCGCGGCCGCTCGCGGCGGTCGGTGGTGCATCGTCGACCTCCACGGGGCGAGCCTGGCGCCTGCTTCTGTTCTCGCTTCTCGTCGTCTTGCTCTCCTCCCCCTCTCTCGAGCCCCGCGGGGGGTCGAAGGGTCGGCCCCGCCCCGCGGCGGAGAAGCGGGCGCGCGCACCTTGTCGCCCGCTGCTCCGCGCGCAGGACGTTTGGGGCCCCTGGCGGCCGCTCTCGCGGAGGGGCGGTCGGCCCCGATGCGTTGCAGGTGGCCCCGGGGCCCGACCACGGGCAGCAGGGGCTGAGATCGAAGAAGCCGCCCGGATGGAGCGCACGTCGGCGGAGATCTGGGCAGGGGGAGGACTGGAAGAGGAGGAGGAGGAGGAGGAGGAGGAGGAGGAGGAGGATGAGGAGGAGGGTGAGGAGGAGGATGAGGATGAGGAGGAGGAGGAGGAGCCAGGGGTGGGAGGAATCGAGGAGGAGCAGGAGGAGGAGGAGGAGGAGGAGGAGGAGGAGGAGGAGGAGGAGAAAGACCAGTGTAAACCCAAGGCCCATCAACGCTGCTGCATGAAACCCTTCCTCCAAGTTTCTTCTTCACAGGTCCCCACAAAGATGTATTTTCACTGCGGGGAGTGTTTCGTTTAAGATAATCGTCAGAAGATCTGCAACCGTGACAAAACACCACTCCAGGGACTTCATGCCAGAACACCATTCGTGGGACTGCAGCGATATTAATCCTTGAAGCTGCTGTAAGCTGTTAAGACGAATATCTGTAAGGAGGGGGGTGGAAGAGGAGGAGGCCATGAGGAAGATGTTGAGGTTGAGGATGCCAAGGAGGGGGAGGGGCACCGTGACGCCCTCGGGGGCCGCGATCACCTCATCCTGTGGCCACAGGCTGGCCAGCAACGCGTCGCTCCCGTCGCGCTCTGCTTCAGCGGCCACCAACTGAGCGTGCGGGCAGGAGAACCTGAGGGTTCGACGACGGGTGGGAGGGGGAGATGAGAGGGAGGAAGAGGGGCGGATGAGGATTATGAGTGTGGGGAGGGAGGGATGGTGATGATAATGATGATGCTGCTGCTGCTGCTGATGATGATGATGATGGTGGTGAGGAGGAGGAGGAGGAGGAGGAGGAGGAAATTCGGCTTTCCACGAAGAAAGGGTCAAGGCCTCCCTGCCGGGTCCGCGTGGAGCCCACTTGGGCCCGACGGTCGAAGCCGCCGTTGCCGCGGGCTCATCCTCACCGTCGGCGCACGAAGCCGAGGGGAAGGCTATTATTGCAAAAAACAGGCGAGGCTCCAGACGCCGCGCCAGAAGAGGATAAGTGTACTCCAGATTTCGTAATAAAAGGGAGGGGGTCTGGACCCTCCAAGACAAGCCATTTCAGACCTCCCCCGCGGGAGAACCCTCCAAAACATCGTCCCCAGACCCCCCAGGCTCTCCAAGATAGCCTGGAAGAGACCCCCCCCCGAAATGAGACCCCCCTCCCTTTATTACGAAATCTGGAGTACGCAAGGCACACTTGAGGCTCCGGAGGCCATCAGCAGCACAAACGATCGACGTTCGCAGGGCACACGTGAAGCTCCAGGGGCCATCAACAACACACACGGTAAACGTTCGCCCTCGGCACAAGTGCGGCGCCGGAAAAAGAAAGAAAAACACGGGCCTGCGACCCCAGCGGGGGGGTGAACCACGGCGGGACTGGGATCCTCCAGGGAGGGGAGGGGCCCGGTCCCACCAGGGCCTACCCCGCTCCCCTGGGAGAGGCGCCCCCCCCCCAAGGCCCTGAAAGAGGGGCCCCGCCTCCGCCAGTCCCTGGGGAGGGTCACCGGTTCATTCATGCCCCGCCCACCTGGCAGCACCGGCCACACTGTCGACCTCCAACCGACGTGGGGTGCCCCGGCTATCCCGAGTCCTTGACGGGGCCCTGCTATCCAAGCAGGGAGGAGGAGGAGGAGGAGGAGGAGGAGGAGGATGAGGAGGAGGAGGGTACTGAGGGAGTCGCTCGGCACAGCGGCCGAAGAACTATACGAAAAACAAATAGATAGATAGAGAGAGAGAGAGAGAGCTCAAACCTCGTCATGAGGGAGCTAGAAAAGCGAGGCCTGCACACTCACTCCCTTAACCCACGAGGTAAATTCAAACACCGTAGTCGTGGAGGCACAACTGGAAGAGGAGGAGGAGGAGGAGGAGGAGGAGAAGGAGGAGGAGGAGGAAGAGGAGGAAGAGGGGGGAGGAGGAGGAGGAGGGAGGAGGAGGAGGAGGAGGAAGAGGAGGAGGAGGAGGAGGAAGAGGAGGAGGAGGAAGAGGAGGAGGAGGAGGACCAGGGAGCGAGAGACCGACGAGGATACCAGACGCGGTACCGAGAAACGGCGTTCACACCCACTTCTAGCACCCCTGCTGCCCCTGCACATTGCCCTAAGGTTTCTGAAAGCTGAAGGAGAGGGGACGATGAGGTGGAGGAGGGGGTGGAAAGCTGTGTGGGTAAAATCCTCCTCCTTCTCCTCCTCGTCCTCCTCCTCTTCCCGAGGCGCAACAGTGTGATCCATGGGTTCACGCTTGCCTTCATCTTGGCCCGTCAATGCACGACGAGGGCCTCGACTCCAAGCGGGACCAGCCTGGGTGGAAAAGTAAGGGCAGACTGTAATCGTGCCCTGTATTCAAGCGAGCGTACACACAAGAAACACCAACACCGTCCCTTTGCACGGCTTCTGGAATATGCGCCGACACCAGGGGTAACGTACCAAACCAACGGGCACGAGGGCAGGCTTTCTGGGAGGCATGTGTGTGTGTGTGTGTGTGGTATGTGCTTTTTTGGGGGCACCCATCACATCGCAATCCCACCTCTTAACAGCTGCCTTCCGTTTTTGAGCCGCATGTGACACTTAGGTGTTCATACAGCGGTTGCCCCAACCGAGCTTCGCAATTCATTGCAGTTTCAATGATCGCAATGTTCTCCGACCTCCTGTTCACTCCACTCAGCAGCCTTGAAACACTGTCCATTGCAGTCTTGCGAAGGAGACTACTTACGGCAAGCGGGTGGGCCACGAATCATTCAACACCGCAATGGCCGCGCGCTGCCGCAACACATACGGGGTCCGACAAACGCAATACAGCATCATCGCCCGAAAGCTACAAACGTATCCTTGCAACCTGTGCCGTCCCAATGGCTTTCAAACGTATCGCTTCCGTCACCTCCGTCTCCGTTGCTCGCGCCCGCAAGCCGCTGCGTTGCTCAACCAGCGCCTGTCGCTACTAGCATCAGCTGGTGCAACTTGCGCTCGACATGCATCCCAGGTATCCAGGCGGTTGAATCCGTGCGGCGGCAAGACAACTGCACCACATCAACTGGTCATGAAGCGGCGGCGGCACAAGCCCAAGCTCAGGGTACCTCGGGAGCGTGTGATGGGACCCTCGTCACCACACGCGGAGCAAATCACGTTGCCTGCCATCCCGCGGTCTGCTCAGCTGCAACAAGCGGCAAGCCGCATGCCATAGCCCAAATGCGCCCGCAGCCTGGTGTACCGCACCACTGGTTCTGGTGACCCTTGCTACCTCCGCTTCCTAACCCACTCGCTCAACATGAAGGCGGCGGGGTGGGTGGGTGGGGGTGACACGGAACAAACGAGAAAGCGGTTGCACTTGAAAACCTTTTTCGCCCTCGCCCAACGAGGTCAAGGCGGTATGAACAGGAGGGTCGGATCCCCCTATGATAACACGCTTATGCTACTATCAGGGCTAAGCAACCTCGGCGCGGCGCATTACAGCAATCATGCATCAAAACGTCTACCTGTAAACGCCACAGTCATGGTGCGCTATCCAACGCGGGGCCAGCGTGTACAGCTTTGCCAGCACACGTAGTCCTAGGTTAACAACGCTCGCGCACATCTAGTCCGATCCTCCCCTCCCCGTTGCATTATGAAACGCCCCCCGTCTCGTACATTATCGCAAGCCGCAGTTTAATCATTTGGCATATATTGAGCTTATCCTTGGCTCGGGCACCAGTCAAGGTGGCCGAGGCCGATTTCTCACACCTGGCAATGTCACTGCCCTCAGCGGGTCGCTTTGCCGCAACGAGCCGCCCTTACCCCACGCGCACGAGGCTCCTCCGTTCACACGCACGAGGCTTGGCACGTTTTAGACTCCCTGTTTTTTCAGCGTCCGCGTGCTTACCATGTCAGCCTTTCAGGATGTTCTGCAACTGCTAGCAGCGGAGCGCCTTCGCGCCCAAGCATAGTTAGTCCATGTGCCGTGAGGGCTTCCACCTCTCACTTGTTTCAGCCCAACTATTTTGCGCTCTTCTTCACGCTGGCAACTCTCATCTTTCCTCCCCCGAGCGCAGTGTGATTACAAACCCGGGGATCTTTTCAGTCGGCGGCCCGCGGACGCGGTCCGAGATGGAGGGACCGCTAGCAAATAACGCTGAAAGGGACCGCCCCCGTGCACGCGTCCGGAAAAGGGGGGGGCGGCGGAGGCGGCGGCAGACGCGCGGCGAGGGAGAGGAGGGCGCCCGACGCAGACAGGCCACCGACCCCAATCGCAATGAGAGAGCAACGCATGTGCCAGGGGCACATCGCCCTCATCCAGCACAAGTCGGCGGCGAAACCCACGGGAGAAGGCCGATGGGGGCCGGCGCTCCCGCCTTCGACGGGGTCTTCTGAGCCGCCTCCAGAGTCACGGGCGGCTTCTCAGAAGGCGCGGTGGCTTCCGAGAAGCCCCGCCGCCTGCAGACGAGGCGGGCCCCCTCTGCCCTCGCCCCGCGGGCGGGCCGCCGAGCGGAGGGGATGAGGAGGAGGAGGAGGAGGAGGAGGAGGAGGAGGAGGAACAGGAGTAAGACGAGGAGGAGGAGAGGGAGGAGGAGGAGGAGGAGGAGGAGGAGGAGGAGGAGGAGGAGGAGGAGAAAGGGGATGATGATGATGATGATGAGGAGGAGGAGGAGGAGGAGAAGGAGGAGAAGGAGGAGGAGGAGGAAAACATAACAAACCCAAGAAGCGCCAACGATGCTGCAACACGCCGTCCCGTCCCAAGTCCCCGCCGATCAAGTCCCTATACGCCTTCCGTTTTTTACTGCGGGAGGCGCCCCCTGGCAAGACCAGCACCCGATGGGCCTGCAATTCAGGCAAGAGCTGCATTTTGAGAATGAGCTGCAGTGCCACCTGGCCTCCTGGGAATAGTAAGGAATGCGGAAAAAGGTTCCCAAGCAGTGCTTGCACTCACCCTGATGGGTTTTTCATCAAGGGGAGGTGATTGACCGTCCGACGGAGCTTGCCCATCCCCCCCACCCTTCCTCCTCCTCCTCCTCCTCCTCCTCCTCCTCTTCCTCCGATCCCCACTTCACCAATTCCGACACCGCGTGTCCAACCGCCCCCCCCCGCGGATCCAAGGAGGGAGGGCAATTACTGCCACATCCAGAATCATTATGCTGGTACCTGTGCCCAATGAGCTGGATGGGTACGCCGAGGTTTCGGCTGGTGCCGGGTTGGTGGGCGCCCGTGGTCGCCTCGTGGGCGCCCCGCGCTGGGCGTGCACGCCGAGGCCTCGCCCGGTGCCCGCCCCCGGGCGCCTCGTGGGCGCCCCGCGCTGGGGGCATGCCGAGGCTTCACGTGGTGCCCGATCGTGGGCGCGTCGTGGGCGCCCACGTCTATCGCACCACACAGCTTGCACCGCCCATGTTGCACCACATAGCCAGCGCCACACCTTTTGCATCATACAGTCTGTATCACGTAGCCTGCGTTGCATGGCTTGGGCCACGTATGTTGAACCACACAGCTTGCAACGCACAGCTTGCACCGCATAGCATTCACAACGTAGATCGCACCACATAACTTACACCACGTGTATTCTCCTTTCTAGAAAGAGAATAGACTCTACCCCCCGCCGGACTTATCGCTTCCCTCTGGGATGGTATTGTACTATATATATATATGTATATACTGCACACTCGTCCATCCTAAATATGAAATCATATCATCCCAGCCAGGCCGGGTTCCCCCCCTGAGGTCCCCTTGTAAAAGACACTATGCGGTGACATTTTTTGCTCTAGCAAAGCACTTTTTTTTCCTGAATCCCTTGCAAAAAATGGGACGAAGTGCACACGCGAGCGTCGTCGCGCGCGCATGCCGAAATCCTTCAAAAACCTTCGGTGCTGGAAGGATTTCGCAATCGAGTTTCCAAAACACATACAAAAACACAGGGTTTCGCAACACTGATTTGCTAAAAAAGCTTCCGCGCGAGCTCTTGCGAAATCTTAAGAAAACCATAGGTTTCGCGCGCGCATGTCGAAATCTGTCGAACGCCCTTGCGCACGTGCCGTCGCGAGAATCCTCTGCAAAAAACGGGACGAAGTGCAGACGCGCGCGTCGTCGCGCGCGTACGCCGAAAACCTTCAAAACCCATCGGTTTCGGAAGAATTTCAAAATCGTGTGTCCAAACAACCTACAAAAACCCAAGGTTTCGCACTACGGATTTTCAACAAAAGCGTGCGCGCGCGCTCTTGCGTCGTCGTCGTCGTCGTCGTCGCCGTCCTCCCTCCTCCCGCGTCGTTGTCGTCGTCGTCGCCTACGTCGTCCTATGTCTTTCCTCGTGTTCGTCGTCGTCGTCCTCTTTGGCGTCGTGGTCGTTTCCGTCGTCGTTGTCGCCGTGGTCGTCCTTCCTCCTCCTCCCTCGTCGTCGGCGTCGTCCGTCGTCGGCGTCTCGTCGTCGTCCCTCCTATCGCGCCGTCGTCGTCGTCGTCGTCCTCGTCGTTATCGTCGTCGTCGTCTTCCCTCCTCCCTCGTCGTTGTCATCGTCGGCGTCGCCGTCTTTCCTCCTTCTTCGTCGTCGCGTCGTCGCCGTCCTCCCTCCTCCCTCGTCGTTGTCATCGTTGTCGTCGTTGTCGCCGTCGTCGTCCTCCCTCCTCCCTCGTCGTCGTCTTCGTTGGCGACGTCGTCGTCGTCTTCGTCGTCGTCGTCAGCGTCGGCGTCGTCGTCGTCGCCGACGTCGGCGTCGTCGTCGTCGCCGCCGTCGTCGGCGTCGGCGTCGTCTTCGTCGTCGCCGACGTCGGCGTCGTCGTCGTCGCCGCCGTCGTCGTCGTCGTCGTCGGCGTCGTTGACGTCTTCGTCGTCCTCGTCGGTGTCGTCGTTGTCGTCGTCGGCGGCGTCGTCATCGTCGTCGTGGGTTTTGCAAGCCAAGTTGCGGGTTGGTGGGTGGGATGTTTGCAAGAGCGCGGGATGTGTCAACTCGTTTGTGAAAATCGATTGCACCACATAGTTTGCACCACCCATGCTGCAGCACATAGCCAGCGCCACACCTTTTGCATCATACAGTCTGTATCACGTAGCCTGCGTTGCATGGCTTGGGCCACGTATGTTGAACCACACAGCTTGCAACGCACAGCTTGCACCGCATAGCATTCACAACGTAGATCGCACCACATAACGTACACCACGTATGTTGCACCACATAGCTTGCACCACGTGTATCGCACCACGTAGGATGCACCACATATTTTGCGCCACATAGCTTGCACCACATAGCTTGCTCCACTAATTTGCACCACGTAAATTGTATCACCTAGCTTTCACCACACAGCTTGCAAAACATAGCTTGCACCACATTGCTTGCTCGACATAGATCACACCACGCAGATTGCCGCAGGCTGCATCACGTATATTGCACCAAACAGCTTGCACCACATAGCTTACATCATGTAGATGGTACCACGTAGTTGACACAACATAGCTTGCACCACATATATTCCACATCCAACGCGCAATCTGCTATTGACCATTTGGGGTACACGCTGGCAAACAAATGATCAGACAATACAGCGACATGTCCAGCAATATTCCCGTTATGAAAAATGACCGCATATGCGCAACTGTTTCACAGGCTCACGCTTCTGGTCACGGACTCCGTGGAAGTATCAAGCTCGAGCCCCATTTTGAAAAGGAGCCGCCCTCCATTCGTGCATCTGATGCGGAAGCCCCATTTTGACAAGGACCCCCGCAACCGCTCAAACTGTTGCAGGTTTGATCAACGAATGTGCGCGGCGGCAAGGCGATAATCCCATTTTGAACACGATCCCCCTCCATCCTCGGAAAGGCTGCAAACAATCGAAACGAATGTGCGCGGCGCGACTTCCGGAGCCGCATTTTGAAAAGGAGCCGCCCTCCACCGTGGAAGCTGTTGCAGGCGTTCATAACGAATGTGAGCGGCGCGAAGGCAAGACCCTTACTCTGAAAGCGCCCCCCCGTCCATCCTTGTAGCTGTTGCAGGCTTTTGGGGCACCATGTGCGCGGCGAACAGGCGAGAGCCCCATTTTGAACAGGACCCCACTTCAGCATCGAATCGTTGCGCACTGTTGCGACCCATGCGCGCGGCCCCGAAGGCGAGAGTCCCATTTGGAAAGCCACCCTTCCGTCCGTGTCTGTTGCAAACGTCGAGGCTGAGGAGCGAACGACACGCTGGGGGGAGCGCGTGTCCGAGTTCAGCGGCGCTGCGGCCCCGCGCCGCCCACGAGGCACCGAGGGAGCCTCAGAGCGCGGCGGGCGGCGGCAACAACCTCCTTGTGGTAGGAAGACGGGCTGGGGAGGGGGACGAGGAAGAGACGGAGAAGCTGCGCCTGGGAACGCCCCTTCCCCCCCCAAGCGGCGGCCGCCGGAACCGGATCGCCACCACCGCCTGCCCGGTGCCCTCCTCGGCCGGGGCGGTGATCTCCACGACCGTGCGGACGGAGGGGGATGGGGGGGGAGGAGCGGGCGGGGGGCGCGCGATGGGGACAGCGGGGAGCAGGGAGGGGAGGGGGGCATGGGCGAGAGGCGGAAGGAGGGAGGAAGGAGTAGCGAGGAGAGAAGAGGAAGGAGCAACGAGGAAGGAGGAGCAGGAAGGAGGAGAGGGGAGGAGCGCGAGCAGGAGGCCGGGCGGGGACCACCGCCGCGCCCGCGCCCGCGAGCGCCGCATCGCCGCCGCCATCCGCCAGCTTCCGGCGCTTCTCGGCCGGGCCATCGCCCCCGACCTCTTGGACTGATCAAGACATGCCCTGGCTCCCGGCATCAACTCGTGGGCCATTCGCTTTTCCAGCGCTTGTTCTTTCCATGCCTCCCTCTCCTCCTCGTCCTCCTCCTCCTCCCTTCCTCCCCGCCTCCTTCATGTTGTCCTCCCCCCACATTTGCCTACTGCTCTCTCCTCCTTCTCCTTGCTCCTCCTCCCCTCTGTTCCTCCTGTTCCTCCTCCTCCTCCGCCTCCTCCTCCTCTGTTCACTCCCCCGGGGGGTCGACAGGAACCCCTTTAGCAAAACACACGTTGGCGAAAACAGCGCTGGGACGAAACCTCGCGGGCGTAGACCAGCAAACATGTCGGCTGCATGACCCCCTCGAGAGGCAAAAAAGGAAACACCCACGATCGGATTCGCTGTGTGTGTGTGGTTTCTGTCGATCCCCGATCCCCTTCTCCCTGCTCCCCCCCCTCCTTCCTCTCTCCCTCCAGCCCGATGGTGTCCTTGTGGAGACTCCAGGTCCACCGTGAGCGCGAGCGCGAGCGCGCCCAGCTTGCCCCTCCCTCTCTCTGCCTCCTCCCCTCTCCCTTCCCCTCCTCCCTCCCCCTCCCCTCCCTCCTCCCCCTCTCCTCCCTCCCTCCCCCCCTCCCCTCCCTCCCTCCCCCTCCCTCTTTCCCTCCCTCCTGCCTCTCCCTCCCTCCTCCCCCTCCCTCTCTCCCTCCCTCTCTGCCTCTCCCTCCCTCCCTCCTCCCCCCTGTTTCCGGCCTGTGCGCTGACGGAGACCTCCCCGCCGCCGTACGCGGCCAACACGTCGAACTTGTTGAAAACTAGCCGCAGCGGCCCCGGCAGGCCCATCAGCTCCTCCTCTGCGCAGCACAAGGGCTGGGGGTGGGGGGCAAGGGGGGTGGAGGTTGGCGGCGCGCACATGGACCGAACGGTCGTTTTCGGGCGCTTTCGTCGGTGTCTGACGATTTTCCAATGTCTGTGTGATTTCAAGCAGCTACCCCTCGTCGAGTGGCGTCCCAGGGTGCCCAGATCGTCCCGAACGGCCGCCGAAGGCACGAGGGATGACCCGAAAACCGCTGCTCGGGCGTGGTGGCGCGCACGATGGGACTGCGGG